>CM042231.1:24549207-24568940 GCA_023566465.1 Cottus gobio
CGTGTGACTGGCCTGGGGCAGAGTGGGCGGTGCGGCTCCTTCCCCTGCTGACGGGGGAGGCACAGACGGCGGCGCTGGGGATCCCGCCGGCGGACCGTGGAAACTACGGGGCCATACGGAGGGCGGTGGTGGACCGCCTGGGCCTGACCCCGGAGGACCAGCGTCGGAGGTTCCGCGCGGCCAGGCTGGGGCCGGAGGACCGGCCGTTCGCGTACGCCCAGCAGCTGCGGGACGCCGCGGGGCGGTGGCTGCGTCCGGGGGGAGCCGGAGGGGCGGACGCCGTCATCGAGAAGGTCGTGTTGGAGCAGTTCGCCGAGGGCCTGCCGACCCGGACCGCGGCCTGGGTGCGCTGTCACCGCCCTGCGACCCTGGAAGACGCCGTCGCCTTGGCGGAAGCTCACCTGGAGGTCTACCCGCCGGCGAAAGGGGGCAGTGGGCCACCGGCGGTACCGACACCCGGGCCGCGGAGAGGGCCCAAGCCACCGGGCCCACCGGTCCAGCCGACACCATCCGAGCCACGAGCGCCGGCCGCGGACCCGGCCCCGACCAGCCCCCGCACCCTTCCCAACCCACCGGGGGCCCCTCAGCCGCCAGGGCAGGGCTGCTGGAAGTGTGGGCAGCCCGGGCACTTCCGGAGGGAGTGCCCGCTCATGGAGGTGGGGCAGACGATCCGGGTTGCCGGCACTCCAGCACCCTCCCCCGGCCCGGGAGCGACGTACCGCGTTCCGGTAAGAATCCAGGGGGGTATGCGCCAGGCGATGGTGGATTCGGGCTGTTCGCAGACCATGATCCACCAGAACCTGGTTCGACCCGGGGCTTTGGTGGAGGCAACACGGGTGATGGTGAGGTGTGTGCATGGGGACATTCACGAGTACCCCTTAGTGCCGGTGGAGATTCGTTACGGGGGGAAAAAGCATAGGGTTAAGGTTGCGGTTAGCTCCCGCCTTACGCACCCCCTAATCTTGGGAACTGATTGGCCGGGGTTTGACAGACTAATGGGGGAGACCGCGGGGGTGCGGTCGCGGCAGATAGGGCCGTGGGATATGTGTGCGGTGCTGAGCGGCGACGCGGGTCCATCCGGCACTGCGGCCAGGGAGGGGGAACCGGCTGAGCCTCCGGTGGAGACTCCGCCGGTTCCCGAGTTTCACGCCCTGGAAGATTTTCCACTGGCGCAGTCGCAGGATGAGAACCTACGCGCGGCCTGGGACCAAGTGATCAAGGTTGATGGTCAGCTGGTACGCCCCGACGCAGCGCAGACATATCCCCACTTTTCAATAATCAGAGACCGGTTGTACCGGGTGAGTCGTGACACCCAGACCGGGCAGGTAGACACCCAATTGCTGGTGCCGAAGAGCCGCCGGGAAATGCTTTTCCAGGCGGCTCATTATAGCCCCATGGCTGGGCACATGGGAGGGGACAAAACGCTGCGCCGGATAATGACCCGATTTTATTGGCCGGGCATCCGGGCGGATGTCCACCGATGGTGCGCATCCTGCCCGGAATGTCAGTTGGTAAATTCCCCGGCCGTGCCGAGGGCGCCATTGCGCCCTCTACCATTGATGGAGGTCCCGTTCGAAAGAATGGGCATGGACCTCATCGGGCCATTTTACCGGAGCTCACGCGGATATCGCTTTGTGCTAGTCCTGGTGGATTACGCAACGCGATATCCGGAAGCGGTGCCGCTGCGCAACATCTCGGCAAAGAGTGTGGCGCAGGCGCTGTTTCAGGTCATCTCCCGCGTCGGGGTCCCGAAAGAGATTCTGACTGACCAGGGCACGTCGTTCATGTCGCGCACACTGAGAGGGCTTTACGGGTTACTGGGCATCAAGTCGATTAGAACCAGCGTATACCACCCGCAGACTGACGGGTTGGTGGAGCGGTTCAATAAGACTTTGAAAAACATGATCCGTAAATTCGTTAGCGACGATGAACGCAATTGGGATAAATGGCTTGACCCTCTTCTGTTTGCAGTGCGGGAGGTACCCCAGGCCTCCACGGGATTTTCTCCCTTTGAGCTGCTGTTTGGCAGGACGCCACGGGGGGTGCTCGACCTCATTAAAGAAAGCTGGGAGGAGGGGCCGAGCACCAGCAAGAACGAGGTTCAGTACGTCCTGGACCTGCGCGCAAAGCTACACGCCTTGGGTCGGCTCTCACGAGAGAATTTGCGCCAGGCCCAGGAACGTCAGAAGCGCCTGTACGACCGGGGGGCCCAGCTGAGACAATTCGCACCGGGAGAGAAGGTACTTGTATTACTCCCTACGTCCAGTTCAAAGCTCCTCGCCAAGTGGCAAGGGCCCTTTGTGGTCACACGGCGGGTAGGGGAGGTCGACTATGAGGTGGCGCGGTCCGACCGGGGCGGGAGTACACAGATCTACCACCTCAACCTCCTGAAAGCATGGAGGGAGGCGGAGTCTGTTTCGCTGGTGTCCGCGGTCCCGGAGAGAGAGGAGCTGGGGCCGGAGGCTCCAAAATCGGCGGTTCCAGCCTCGCTCCATTGTGACGCCCTCCTCTCAGCGGCCCAGCGGACAGACATTGCCCAGCTGCAGGCGGATTTTGCCGATGTGTTCTCGCTCCGGCCGGGCCGCACCAGCCTCATAGAGCACCAGATTGAGACAACCCCGGGGGTGACTATCCGGTCACGGCCCTACAGGCTCCCGGAACACAAAAAAAAAGTGGTTCAGCGGGAGTTGACAGCCATGCTGGACATGGGGGTAATAGAAGAGTCCCACAGCGCCTGGTGTAGCCCCATCGTTCTGGTGATCAAGAAAGATGGGTCTGTACGGTTCTGTGTGGACTACCGCAAGGTGAACGAGGTATCACAGTTTGACGCGTACCCAATGCCCCGGGTCGACGAGCTCCTGGACCGACTGGGCACTGCACAATTCTTTTCCACACTGGATTTAACCAAGGGTTACTGGCAGATTCCCCTGTCACCAGAAGCCAAGGAAAAGACGGCATTCTCCACTCCGTACGGGTTGTACCAATTTAACATGCTTCCCTCCAGGGAAGCATGTTAAATTACCAGCCCCCTGACTGACCTGACCCGGAAAGGTGCCTCAGATCCGGTCCAGTGGACGGAGCAGTGCCAGTGGGCGTTTGAGGCGGTAAAACAGGCCCTCTGCGGGGAGCCGCTGCTCCACACACCTAACTTCTCTCTTCCTTTTGTCTTGCAGACCGACGCGTCGAGCAGGGGGCTGGGGGCAGTTTTGTCCCAGGAGGTGGAGGGGGCCGACCGACCCATCGTGTACATCAGCCGCAAGCTGTCTGAGCGGGAGAGCCGTTACAGCACGGTCGAGAAGGAGTGCCTGGCGATCCGATGGGCGGTCGACTCCCTGCACTACTACCTCCTGGGCCGCCACTTCACCCTCTGCTCGGACCACGCCCCGCTCCAGTGGCTCCACCGCATGAAGGATACCAACGCCCGGATCACCCGGTGGTATCTGGCTATGCAGCCCTTTAACTTCACGGTGGTCCACAGGCCGGGGACGCAGATGGCCGTGGCTGACTTCCTGTCCCGGCCGCTGGGGGCGGGGGGGGGAGTTGGCTAGGCCGGTGGCTCCCCGGCCTGAAGCGGGCGGTGGGGGTATGTGGGGCGGGGGCGGGGTTAGCGCGGCTGCAGGGGAGGAAGAGAGACAGTGGCTCGGGGAACAGGTGCGGGGAATTGCGGGGAATGAGCGGCACCTGGACTAATCAGTATGTGTGTGTGTGTGTGTGTGTGTGCGTGTGTGTGTGGGGGTCGGATATTTAAACCCGGCAGTGACGACGGCCGGGGTTGGGACTTCCGGTCTGCATGCGGAAGCAGTGAGACGACGGGGAAGACAGCGGAAAATAAAAGATATTTAAGCATATCCCAACGGTGTGGCGGTCCTTCCTTACCCGGGACTACGAACCCGTGTTACATCATCATTAATTGATTTATAAAGTTGTAAATCGATCAGATTAGACCCAAACACGACAGGAGGGTTAAGTTATCAATACTCTATCCTAGTTTATACCAGCTGTTGCAGTCTGCCCTGCTACGTAGCTCAGAAAACACACGTCAGTGGTGCCGGGAACGTTAGCTAGCAAGAGAGAAACTTAGCTAACAGGCACAACACAGACACGGTGATGGCACCAAACACTGATTAGGATTTATATCACAATGCAATCCAAATGATTATAATTATTCATAATACTATATAATGAGTTAACTGAGACACAACACGAACGTGCACAAAAGGTCACCCAGACTAAGATAAGACAGGCCGTCATTCGATGTCTCTTAAATAGTTTGTCATTTATAGCAGAATCATAATTCATGCTATTATTTTTTTGCTTGCTCCAGTGGAGTCCATATGTGGCTTTGATGTTGAACCTTTGATGACGTCACAGTGTTCCATAATATAAAATCAAGTGTCTGTCTGTCTGTCTGTCTGTCTGTCTTAAATCATTAAATCCGACCAGCAGGAAATCATCACGTCCTCCTTCCTGGTGCCGGGAACGTTAGCTAGCAAGAGAGAAACTTAGCTAACGAGCTCAACAACACAGACATACACGGCGATGGCTCCAAACATTGATTAGGAATATTGTGGCTTTGATGTTGTGCCTTTGATGACATCTCATTGTTCCGTAATATGAAATCAAGTGTTTGGAGTAAATTGTGTATGTGTGTGTACAGTTTATTAGTAAAGATGGGTGTTATCCACTTAATACATTCATATACATTGCATGAAGTACTACGTGCACAAGCATACAATCTGTCTGTCTGTCTGTCTGTCTTAAATCATTAAATCTGACCAGCAGGAAATCCTCACGTTCTCCTTCCTATCAAGGAGAAGTCATCTTTAATTGATTTATAAAGTTGTAAATCGATCAGATTAGACCCAAACACGACAGGAGGGTTAAGTTATCAATACTGTATCCTAGTTTATACCAGCTGTTGCAGTCTGCCCTGCTACGTAGCTCAGAAAACACACGTCAGTGGTGCCGGGAACGTTAGCTAGCAAGAGAGAAACTTAGCTAACAGGCACAACACAGACACGGTGATGGCACCAAACACTGATTAGGATTTATATCACAATGCAATCCAAATGATTATAATTATTCATAATACTATACAATGAGTTAACTTAGACACAACACGAACGTGCACAAAAGGTCACCCAGACTAAGATAAGACAGGCCGTCATTCGATGTCTCTTAAATAGTTTGTCATTTATAGCAGAAAAATAATTCATGCTATTATTTTTTTGCTTGCTCCAGTGGAGTCCATAGGTGGCTTTGATGTTGAACCTTTGATGACGTCACAGTGTTCCATAATATAAAATCAAGTGTCTGTCTGTCTGTCTGTCTGTCTGTCTGTCTGTCTGTCTGTCTGTCTGTCTGTCTTAAATCATTAAATCCGACCAGCAGGAAATCCTCACGTCCTCCTTCCTGGTGCCGGGAACGTTAGCTAGCAAGAGAGAAACTTAGCTAACGAGCTCAACAACACAGACATACACGGCGATGGCTCCAAACATTGATTAGGAATATTGTGGCTTTGATGTTGTGCCTTTGATGACATCTCATTGTTCCGTAATATGAAATCAAGTGTTTGGAGTAAATTGTGTATGTGTGTGTACAGTGTATTAGTAAAGATGGGTGTTATCCACTTAATACATTTATATACATTGCATGAAGTACTACGTGCACAAGCATACAATCTGTCTGTCTGTCTGTCTTAAATCATTAAATCCGACCAGCAGGAAATCCTCACGTCCTCCTTCCTGTCAAGGAGAAGTCATCATTAATTGATTTATAAAGTTGTAAATCGATCAGATTAGACCCAAACACGACAGGAGGGTTAAGTTATCAATACTCTATCCTAGTTTATACCAGCTGTTGCAGTCTGCCCTGCTACGTAGCTCAGAAAACACACGTCAGTGGTGCCGGGAACGTTAGCTAGCAAGAGAGAAACTTAGCTAACAGGCACAACACAGACACGGTGATGGCACCAAAAACTGATTAGGATTTATATCACAATGCAATCCAAATGATTATAATTATTCATAATACTATATAATGAGTTAACTGAGACACAACACGAACGTGCACAAAAGGTCACCCAGACTAAGAGAAGACAGGCCGTCATTCGATGTCTCTTAAATAGTTTGTCATTTATAGCAGAATAATAATTCATGCTATTATTTTTTTGCTTGCTCCAGTGGAGTCCATATGTGGCTTTGATGTTGAACCTTTGATGACGTCACAGTGTTCCATAATATAAAATCAAGTGTCTGTCTGTCTGTCTTAAATCATTAAATCCGACCAGCAGGAAATCATCACGTCCTCCTTCCTGGTGCCGGGAACGTTAGCTAGCAAGAGAGAAACTTAGCTAACGAGCTCAACAACACAGACATACACGGCGATGGCTCCAAACATTGATTAGGAATATTGTGGCTTTGATGTTGTGCCTTTGATGACATCTCATTGTTCCGTAATATGAAATCAAGTGTTTGGAGTAAATTGTGTATGTGTGTGTACAGTTTATTAGTAAAGATGGGTGTTATCCACTTAATACATTCATATACATTGCATGAAGTACTACGTGCACAAGCATACAATCTGTTTGTCTTAAATCATTAAATCCGACCAGCAGGAAATCCTCACGTCCTCCTTCCTGTCAAGGAGAAGTCATCATTAATTGATTTATAAAGTTGTAAATCGATCAGATTAGACCCAAACACGACAGGAGGGTTAAGTTATCAATACTGTATCCTAGTTTATACCAGCTGTTGCAGTCTGCCCTGATACGTAGCTCAGAAAACACACGTCAGTGGTGCCGGGAACGTTAGCTAGCAAGAGAGAAACTTAGCTAACAGGCACAACACAGACACGGTGATGGCACCAAACACTGATTAGGATTTATATCACAATGCAATCCAAATGATTATAATTATTCATAATACTATATAATGAGTTAACTGAGACACAACACGAACGTGCACAAAAGGTCACCCAGACTAAGATAAGACAGGCCGTCATTCGATGTCTCTTAAATAGTTTGTCATTTATAGCAGAATCATAATTCATGCTATTATTTTTTTGCTTGCTCCAGTGGAGTCCATATGTGGCTTTGATGTTGAACCTTTGATGACGTCACAGTGTTCCATAATATAAAATCAAGTGTCTGTCTGTCTGTCTGTCTGTCTTAAATCATTAAATCCGACCAGCAGGAAATCATCACGTCCTCCTTCCTGGTGCCGGGAACGTTAGCTAGCAAGAGAGAAACTTAGCTAACGAGCTCAACAACACAGACATACACGGCGATGGCTCCAAACATTGATTAGGAATATTGTGGCTTTGATGTTGTGCCTTTGATGACATCTCATTGTTCCGTAATATGAAATCAAGTGTTTGGAGTAAATTGTGTATGTGTGTGTACAGTTTATTAGTAAAGATGGGTGTTATCCACTTAATACATTCATATACATTGCATGAAGTACTACGTGCACAAGCATACAATCTGTCTGTCTGTCTGTCTGTCTTAAATCATTAAATCCGACCAGCAGGAAATCCTCACGTTCTCCTTCCTGTCAAGGAGAAGTCATCTTTAATTGATTTATAAAGTTGTAAATCGATCAGATTAGACCCAAACACGACGGGAGGGTTAAGTTATCAATACTGTATCCTAGTTTATACCAGCTGTTGCAGTCTGCCCTGCTACGTAGCTCAGAAAACACACGTCAGTGGTGCCGGGAACGTTAGCTAGCAAGAGAGAAACTTAGCTAACAGGCACAACACAGACACGGTGATGGCACCAAACACTGATTAGGATTTATATCACAATGCAATCCAAATGATTATAATTATTCATAATACTATATAATGAGTTAACTGAGACACAACACGAACGTGCACAAAAGGTCACCCAGACTAAGATAAGACAGGCCGTCATTCGATGTCTCTTAAATAGTTTGTCATTTATAGCAGAATAATAATTCATGCTATTATTTTTTTGCTTGCTCCAGTGGAGTCCATATGTGGCTTTGATGTTGAACCTTTGATGACGTCACAGTGTTCCATAATATAAAATCAAGTGTCTGTCTGTCTGTCTGTCTGTCTGTCTGTCTGTCTGTCTGTCTGTCTTAAATCATTAAATCCGACCAGCAGGAAATCCTCACGTCCTCCTTCCTGGTGCCGGGAACAATAGCTAGCAAGAGAGAAACTTAGCTAACGAGCTCAACAACACAGACATACACGGCGATGGCTCCAAACATTGATTAGGAATATTGTGGCTTTGATGTTGTGCCTTTGATGACATCTCATTGTTCCGTAATATGAAATCAAGTGTTTGGAGTAAATTGTGTATGTGTGTGTACAGTTTATTAGTAAAGATGGGTGTTATCCACTTAATACATTCATATACATTGCATGAAGTACTACGTGCACAAGCATACAATCTGTCTGTCTGTCTGTCTGTCTTAAATCATTAAATCTGACCAGCAGGAAATCCTCACGTTCTCCTTCCTATCAAGGAGAAGTCATCTTTAATTGATTTATAAAGTTGTAAATCGATCAGATTAGACCCAAACACGACAGGAGGGTTAAGTTATCAATACTGTATCCTAGTTTATACCAGCTGTTGCAGTCTGCCCTGCTACGTAGCTCAGAAAACACACGTCAGTGGTGCCGGGAACGTTAGCTAGCAAGAGAGAAACTTAGCTAACAGGCACAACACAGACACGGTGATGGCACCAAACACTGATTAGGATTTATATCACAATGCAATCCAAATGATTATAATTATTCATAATACTATACAATGAGTTAACTTAGACACAACACGAACGTGCACAAAAGGTCACCCAGACTAAGATAAGACAGGCCGTCATTCGATGTCTCTTAAATAGTTTGTCATTTATAGCAGAAAAATAATTCATGCTATTATTTTTTTGCTTGCTCCAGTGGAGTCCATATGTGGCTTTGATGTTGAACCTTTGATGACGTCACAGTGTTCCATAATATAAAATCAAGTGTCTGTCTGTCTGTCTGTCTGTCTGTCTGTCTGTCTGTCTGTCTGTCTGTCTGTCTGTCTGTCTGTCTGTCTGTCTGTCTGTCTGTCTGTCTGTCTGTCTGTCTGTCTGTCTGTCTGTCTGTCTTAAATCATTAAATCCGACCAGCAGGAAATCCTCACGTCCTCCTTCCTGGTGCCGGGAACGTTAGCTAGCAAGAGAGAAACTTAGCTAACGAGCTCAACAACACAGACATACACGGCGATGGCTCCAAACATTGATTAGGAATATTGTGGCTTTGATGTTGTGCCTTTGATGACATCTCATTGTTCCGTAATATGAAATCAAGTGTTTGGAGTAAATTGTGTATGTGTGTGTACAGTGTATTAGTAAAGATGGGTGTTATCCACTTAATACATTTATATACATTGCATGAAGTACTACGTGCACAAGCATACAATCTGTCTGTCTGTCTGTCTTAAATCATTAAATCCGACCAGCAGGAAATCCTCACGTCCTCCTTCCTGTCAAGGAGAAGTCATCATTAATTGATTTATAAAGTTGTAAATCGATCAGATTAGACCCAAACACGACAGGAGGGTTAAGTTATCAATACTCTATCCTAGTTTATACCAGCTGTTGCAGTCTGCCCTGCTACGTAGCTCAGAAAACACACGTCAGTGGTGCCGGGAACGTTAGCTAGCAAGAGAGAAACTTAGCTAACAGGCACAACACAGACACGGTGATGGCACCAAACACTGATTAGGATTTATATCACAATGCAATCCAAATGATTATAATTATTCATAATACTATATAATGAGTTAACTGAGACACAACACGAACGTGCACAAAAGGTCACCCAGACTAAGATAAGACAGGCCGTCATTCGATGTCTCTTAAATAGTTTGTCATTTATAGCAGAATCATAATTCATGCTATTATTTTTTTGCTTGCTCCAGTGGAGTCCATATGTGGCTTTGATGTTGAACCTTTGATGACGTCACAGTGTTCCATAATATAAAATCAAGTGTCTGTCTGTCTGTCTGTCTGTCTGTCTGTCTGTCTGTCTGTCTGTCTGTCTGTCTGTCTGTCTGTCTGTCTTAAGTTATTAAATCCGACCAGCAGGAAATCATCACGTCCTCCTTCCTGGTGCCGGGAACGTTAGCTAGCAAGAGAGAAACTTAGCTAACGAGCTCAACAACACAGACATACACGGCGATGGCTCCAAACATTGATTAGGAACATTGTGGCTTTGATGTTGTGCCTTTGATGACATCTCATTGTTCCGTAATATGAAATCAAGTGTTTGGAGTAAATTGTGTATGTGTGTGTACAGTTTATTAGTAAAGATGGGTGTTATCCACTTAATACATTCATATACATTGCATGAAGTACTACGTGCACAAGCATACAATCTGTCTGTCTGTCTGTCTGTCTGTCTGTCTGTCTGTCTGTCTGTCTGTCTTAAATCATTAAATCCGACCAGCAGGAAATCCTCACGTCCTCCTTCCTGTCAAGGAGAAGTCATCATTAATTGATTTATAAAGTTGTAAATCGATCAGATTAGACCCAAACACGACAGGAGGGTTAAGTTATCAATACTGTATCCTAGTTTATACCAGCTGTTGCAGTCTGCCCTGCTACGTAGCTCAGAAAACACACGTCAGTGGTGCCGGGAACGTTAGCTAGCAAGAGAGAAACTTAGCTAACAGGCACAACACAGACACGGTGATGGCACCAAACACTGATTAGGATTTATATCACAATGCAATCCAAATGATTATAATTATTCATAATACTATATAATGAGTTAACTGAGACACAACACGAACGTGCACAAAAGGTCACCCAGACTAAGATAAGACAGGCCGTCATTCGATGTCTCTTAAATAGTTTGTCATTTATAGCAGAATCATAATTCATGCTATTATTTTTTTGCTTGCTCCAGTGGAGTCCATATGTGGCTTTGATGTTGAACCTTTGATGACGTCACAGTGTTCCATAATATAAAATCAAGTGTCTGTCTGTCTGTCTGTCTGTCTGTCTTAAATCATTAAATCCGACCAGCAGGAAATCATCACGTCCTCCTTCCTGGTGCCGGGAACGTTAGCTAGCAAGAGAGAAACTTAGCTAACGAGCTCAACAACACAGACATACACGGCGATGGCTCCAAACATTGATTAGGAATATTGTGGCTTTGATGTTGTGCCTTTGATGACATCTCATTGTTCCGTAATATGAAATCAAGTGTTTGGAGTAAATTGTGTATGTGTGTGTACAGTTTATTAGTAAAGATGGGTGTTATCCACTTAATACATTCATATACATTGCATGAAGTACTACGTGCACAAGCATACAATCTGTCTGTCTGTCTGTCTGTCTTAAATCATTAAATCCGACCAGCAGGAAATCCTCACGTTCTCCTTCCTGTCAAGGAGAAGTCATCTTTAATTGATTTATAAAGTTGTAAATCGATCAGATTAGACCCAAACACGACGGGAGGGTTAAGTTATCAATACTGTATCCTAGTTTATACCAGCTGTTGCAGTCTGCCCTGCTACGTAGCTCAGAAAACACACGTCAGTGGTGCCGGGAACGTTAGCTAGCAAGAGAGAAACTTAGCTAACAGGCACAACACAGACACGGTGATGGCACCAAACACTGATTAGGATTTATATCACAATGCAATCCAAATGATTATAATTATTCATAATACTATATAATGAGTTAACTGAGACACAACACGAACGTGCACAAAAGGTCACCCAGACTAAGATAAGACAGGCCGTCATTCGATGTCTCTTAAATAGTTTGTCATTTATAGCAGAATAATAATTCATGCTATTATTTTTTTGCTTGCTCCAGTGGAGTCCATATGTGGCTTTGATGTTGAACCTTTGATGACGTCACAGTGTTCCATAATATAAAATCAAGTGTCTGTCTGTCTGTCTGTCTGTCTGTCTGTCTGTCTGTCTGTCTGTCTGTCTGTCTGTCTGTCTGTCTTAAATCATTAAATCCGACCAGCAGGAAATCCTCACGTCCTCCTTCCTGGTGCCGGGAACAATAGCTAGCAAGAGAGAAACTTAGCTAACGAGCTCAACAACACAGACATACACGGCGATGGCTCCAAACATTGATTAGGAATATTGTGGCTTTGATGTTGTGCCTTTGATGACATCTCATTGTTCCGTAATATGAAATCAAGTGTTTGGAGTAAATTGTGTATGTGTGTGTACAGTTTATTAGTAAAGATGGGTGTTATCCACTTAATACATTCATATACATTGCATGAAGTACTACGTGCACAAGCATACAATCTGTCTGTCTGTCTGTCTGTCTTAAATCATTAAATCTGACCAGCAGGAAATCCTCACGTTCTCCTTCCTATCAAGGAGAAGTCATCTTTAATTGATTTATAAAGTTGTAAATCGATCAGATTAGACCCAAACACGACAGGAGGGTTAAGTTATCAATACTGTATCCTAGTTTATACCAGCTGTTGCAGTCTGCCCTGCTACGTAGCTCAGAAAACACACGTCAGTGGTGCCGGGAACGTTAGCTAGCAAGAGAGAAACTTAGCTAACAGGCACAACACAGACACGGTGATGGCACCAAACACTGATTAGGATTTATATCACAATGCAATCCAAATGATTATAATTATTCATAATACTATACAATGAGTTAACTTAGACACAACACGAACGTGCACAAAAGGTCACCCAGACTAAGATAAGACAGGCCGTCATTCGATGTCTCTTAAATAGTTTGTCATTTATAGCAGAAAAATAATTCATGCTATTATTTTTTTGCTTGCTCCAGTGGAGTCCATATGTGGCTTTGATGTTGAACCTTTGATGACGTCACAGTGTTCCATAATATAAAATCAAGTGTCTGTCTGTCTGTCTGTCTGTCTGTCTGTCTGTCTGTCTGTCTGTCTGTCTGTCTGTCTGTCTGTCTGTCTGTCTGTCTGTCTGTCTTAAATCATTAAATCCGACCAGCAGGAAATCCTCACGTCCTCCTTCCTGGTGCCGGGAACGTTAGCTAGCAAGAGAGAAACTTAGCTAACGAGCTCAACAACACAGACATACACGGCGATGGCTCCAAACATTGATTAGGAATATTGTGGCTTTGATGTTGTGCCTTTGATGACATCTCATTGTTCCGTAATATGAAATCAAGTGTTTGGAGTAAATTGTGTATGTGTGTGTACAGTGTATTAGTAAAGATGGGTGTTATCCACTTAATACATTTATATACATTGCATGAAGTACTACGTGCACAAGCATACAATCTGTCTGTCTGTCTGTCTTAAATCATTAAATCCGACCAGCAGGAAATCCTCACGTCCTCCTTCCTGTCAAGGAGAAGTCATCATTAATTGATTTATAAAGTTGTAAATCGATCAGATTAGACCCAAACACGACAGGAGGGTTAAGTTATCAATACTCTATCCTAGTTTATACCAGCTGTTGCAGTCTGCCCTGCTACGTAGCTCAGAAAACACACGTCAGTGGTGCCGGGAACGTTAGCTAGCAAGAGAGAAACTTAGCTAACAGGCACAACACAGACACGGTGATGGCACCAAAAACTGATTAGGATTTATATCACAATGCAATCCAAATGATTATAATTATTCATAATACTATATAATGAGTTAACTGAGACACAACACGAACGTGCACAAAAGGTCACCCAGACTAAGAGAAGACAGGCCGTCATTCGATGTCTCTTAAATAGTTTGTCATTTATAGCAGAATAATAATTCATGCTATTATTTTTTTGCTTGCTCCAGTGGAGTCCATATGTGGCTTTGATGTTGAACCTTTGATGACGTCACAGTGTTCCATAATATAAAATCAAGTGTCTGTCTGTCTGTCTGTCTGTCTGTCTGTCTGTCTGTCTGTCTGTCTGTCTGTCTGTCTTCTGTCTGTCTGTCTTAAATCATTAAATCCGACCAGCAGGAAATCCTCACGTCCTCCTTCCTGGTGCCGGGAACGTTAGCTAGCAAGAGAGAAACTTAGCTAACGAGCTCAACAACACAGACATACACGGCGATGGCTCCAAACATTGATTAGGAATATTGTGGCTTTGATGTTGTGCCTTTGATGACATCTCATTGTTCCGTAATATGAAATCAAGTGTTTGGAGTAAATTGTGTATGTGTGTGTACAGTGTATTAGTAAAGATGGGTGTTATCCACTTAATACATTTATATACATTGCATGAAGTACTACGTGCACAAGCATACAATCTGTCTGTCTGTCTGTCTTAAATCATTAAATCCGACCAGCAGGAAATCCTCACGTCCTCCTTCCTGTCAAGGAGAAGTCATCATTAATTGATTTATAAAGTTGTAAATCGATCAGATTAGACCCAAACACGACAGGAGGGTTAAGTTATCAATACTCTATCCTAGTTTATACCAGCTGTTGCAGTCTGCCCTGCTACGTAGCTCAGAAAACACACGTCAGTGGTGCCGGGAACGTTAGCTAGCAAGAGAGAAACTTAGCTAACAGGCACAACACAGACACGGTGATGGCACCAAAAACTGATTAGGATTTATATCACAATGCAATCCAAATGATTATAATTATTCATAATACTATATAATGAGTTAACTGAGACACAACACGAACGTGCACAAAAGGTCACCCAGACTAAGAGAAGACAGGCCGTCATTCGATGTCTCTTAAATAGTTTGTCATTTATAGCAGAATAATAATTCATGCTATTATTTTTTTGCTTGCTCCAGTGGAGTCCATATGTGGCTTTGATGTTGAACCTTTGATGACGTCACAGTGTTCCATAATATAAAATCAAGTGTCTGTCTGTCTGTCTTAAATCATTAAATCCGACCAGCAGGAAATCATCACGTCCTCCTTCCTGGTGCCGGGAACGTTAGCTAGCAAGAGAGAAACTTAGCTAACGAGCTCAACAACACAGACATACACGGCGATGGCTCCAAACATTGATTAGGAATATTGTGGCTTTGATGTTGTGCCTTTGATGACATCTCATTGTTCCGTAATATGAAATCAAGTGTTTGGAGTAAATTGTGTATGTGTGTGTACAGTTTATTAGTAAAGATGGGTGTTATCCACTTAATACATTCATATACATTGCATGAAGTACTACGTGCACAAGCATACAATCTGTTTGTCTTAAATCATTAAATCCGACCAGCAGGAAATCCTCACGTCCTCCTTCCTGTCAAGGAGAAGTCATCATTAATTGATTTATAAAGTTGTAAATCGATCAGATTAGACCCAAACACGACAGGAGGGTTAAGTTATCAATACTGTATCCTAGTTTATACCAGCTGTTGCAGTCTGCCCTGATACGTAGCTCAGAAAACACACGTCAGTGGTGCCGGGAACGTTAGCTAGCAAGAGAGAAACTTAGCTAACAGGCACAACACAGACACGGTGATGGCACCAAACACTGATTAGGATTTATATCACAATGCAATCCAAATGATTATAATTATTCATAATACTATATAATGAGTTAACTGAGACACAACACGAACGTGCACAAAAGGTCACCCAGACTAAGATAAGACAGGCCGTCATTCGATGTCTCTTAAATAGTTTGTCATTTATAGCAGAATCATAATTCATGCTATTATTTTTTTGCTTGCTCCAGTGGAGTCCATATGTGGCTTTGATGTTGAACCTTTGATGACGTCACAGTGTTCCATAATATAAAATCAAGTGTCTGTCTGTCTGTCTGTCTGTCTGTCTGTCTGTCTGTCTGTCTGTCTGTCTGTCTGTCTGTCTGTCTGTCTGTCTGTCTGTCTGTCTTAAGTTAATAAATCCGACCAGCAGGAAATCATCACGTCCTCCTTCCTGGTGCCGGGAACGTTAGCTAGCAAGAGAGAAACTTAGCTAACGAGCTCAACAACACAGACATACACGGCGATGGCTCCAAACATTGATTAGGAACATTGTGGCTTTGATGTTGTGCCTTTGATGACATCTCATTGTTCCGTAATATGAAATCAAGTGTTTGGAGTAAATTGTGTATGTGTGTGTACAGTTTATTAGTAAAGATGGGTGTTATCCACTTAATACATTCATATACATTGCATGAAGTACTACGTGCACAAGCATACAATCTGTCTGTCTGTCTGTCTGTCTGTCTGTCTGTCTGTCTGTCTGTCTGTCTGTCTGTCTGTCTGTCTGTCTGTCTGTCTGTCTGTCTGTCTGTCTGTCTGTCTTAAATCATTAAATCCGACCAGCAGGAAATCCTCACGTCCTCCTTCCTGTCAAGGAGAAGTCATCATTAATTGATTTATAAAGTTGTAAATCGATCAGATTAGACCCAAACACGACAGGAGGGTTAAGTTATCAATACTGTATCCTAGTTTATACCAGCTGTTGCAGTCTGCCCTGCTACGTAGCTCAGAAAACACACGTCAGTGGTGCCGGGAACGTTAGCTAGCAAGAGAGAAACTTAGCTAACAGGCACAACACAGACACGGTGATGGCACCAAACACTGATTAGGATTTATATCACAATGCAATCCAAATGATTATAATTATTCATAATACTATATAATGAGTTAACTGAGACACAACACGAACGTGCACAAAAGGTCACCCAGACTAAGATAAGACAGGCCGTCATTCGATGTCTCTTAAATAGTTTGTCATTTATAGCAGAATCATAATTCATGCTATTATTTTTTTGCTTGCTCCAGTGGAGTCCATATGTGGCTTTGATGTTGAACCTTTGATGACGTCACAGTGTTCCATAATATAAAATCAAGTGTCTGTCTGTCTGTCTGTCTGTCTGTCTTAAATCATTAAATCCGACCAGCAGGAAATCATCACGTCCTCCTTCCTGGTGCCGGGAACGTTAGCTAGCAAGAGAGAAACTTAGCTAACGAGCTCAACAACACAGACATACACGGCGATGGCTCCAAACATTGATTAGGAATATTGTGGCTTTGATGTTGTGCCTTTGATGACATCTCATTGTTCCGTAATATGAAATCAAGTGTTTGGAGTAAATTGTGTATGTGTGTGTACAGTTTATTAGTAAAGATGGGTGTTATCCACTTAATACATTCATATACATTGCATGAAGTACTACGTGCACAAGCATACAATCTGTCTGTCTGTCTGTCTGTCTTAAATCATTAAATCCGACCAGCAGGAAATCCTCACGTTCTGCTTCCTGTCAAGGAGAAGTCATCTTTAATTGATTTATAAAGTTGTAAATCGATCAGATTAGACCCAAACACGACGGGAGGGTTAAGTTATCAATACTGTATCCTAGTTTATACCAGCTGTTGCAGTCTGCCCTGCTACGTAGCTCAGAAAACACACGTCAGTGGTGCCGGGAACGTTAGCTAGCAAGAGAGAAACTTAGCTAACAGGCACAACACAGACACGGTGATGGCACCAAACACTGATTAGGATTTATATCACAATGCAATCCAAATGATTATAATTATTCATAATACTATATAATGAGTTAACTGAGACACAACACGAACGTGCACAAAAGGTCACCCAGACTAAGATAAGACAGGCCGTCATTCGATGTCTCTTAAATAGTTTGTCATTTATAGCAGAATAATAATTCATGCTATTATTTTTTTGCTTGCTCCAGTGGAGTCCATATGTGGCTTTGATGTTGAACCTTTGATGACGTCACAGTGTTCCATAATATAAAATCAAGTGTCTGTCTGTCTGTCTGTCTGTCTGTCTGTCTGTCTGTCTGTCTGTCTGTCTGTCTGTCTGTCTGTCTGTCTTAAATCATTAAATCCGACCAGCAGGAAATCCTCACGTCCTCCTTCCTGGTGCCGGGAACAATAGCTAGCAAGAGAGAAACTTAGCTAACGAGCTCAACAACACAGACATACACGGCGATGGCTCCAAACATTGATTAGGAATATTGTGGCTTTGATGTTGTGCCTTTGATGACATCTCATTGTTCCGTAATATGAAATCAAGTGTTTGGAGTAAATTGTGTATGTGTGTGTACAGTTTATTAGTAAAGAAGGGTGTTATCCACTTAATACATTCATATACATTGCATGAAGTACTACGTGCACAAGCATACAATCTGTCTGTCTGTCTGTCTTAAATCATTAAATCCGACCAGCAGGAAATCCTCACGTCCTCCTTCCTGTCAAGGAGAAGTCATCATTAATTGATTTATAAAGTTGTAAATCGATCAGATTAGACCCAAACACGACAGGAGGGTTAAGTTATCAATACTCTATCCTAGTTTATACCAGCTGTTGCAGTCTGCCCTGCTACGTAGCTCAGAAAACACACGTCAGTGGTGCCGGGAACGTTAGCTAGCAAGAGAGAAACTTAGCTAACAGGCATAACACAGACACGGTGATGGCACCAAACACTGATTAGGATTTATATCACAATGCAATCCAAATGATTATAATTATTCATAATACTATATAATGAGTTAACTGAGACACAACACGAACGTGCACAAAAGGTCACCCAGACTAAGATAAGACAGGCCGTCATTCGATGTCTCTTAAATAGTTTGTCATTTATAGCAGAATAATAATTCATGCTATTATTTTTTTGCTTGCTCCAGTGGAGTCCATATGTGGCTTTGATGTTGAACCTTTGATGACGTCACAGTGTTCCATAATATAAAATCAAGTGTCTGTCTGTCTGTCTTAAATCATTAAATCCGACCAGCAGGAAATCATCACGTCCTCCTTCCTGGTGCCGGGAACGTTAGCTAGCAAGAGAGAAACTTAGCTAACGAGCTCAACAACACAGACATACACGGCGATGGCTCCAAACATTGATTAGGAATATTGTGGCTTTGATGTTGTGCCTTTGATGACATCTCATTGTTCCGTAATATGAAATCAAGTGTTTGGAGTAAATTGTGTATGTGTGTGTACAGTTTATTAGTAAAGATGGGTGTTATCCACTTAATACATTCATATACATTGCATGAAGTACTACGTGCACAAGCATACAATCTGTTTGTCTTAAATCATTAAATCCGACCAGCAGGAAATCCTCACGTCCTCCTTCCTGTCAAGGAGAAGTCATCATTAATTGATTTATAAAGTTGTAAATCGATCAGATTAGACCCAAACACGACAGGAGGGTTAAGTTATCAATACTGTATCCTAGTTTATACCAGCTGTTGCAGTCTGCCCTGCTACGTAGCTCAGAAAACACACGTCAGTGGTGCCGGGAACGTTAGCTAGCAAGAGAGAAACTTAGCTAACAGGCACAACACAGACACGGTGATGGCACCAAACACTGATTAGGATTTATATCACAATGCAATCCAAATGATTATAATTATTCATAATACTATATAATGAGTTAACTGAGACACAACACGAACGTGCACAAAAGGTCACCCAGACTAAGATAAGACAGGCCGTCATTCGATGTCTCTTAAATAGTTTGTCATTTATAGCAGAATCATAATTCATGCTATTATTTTTTTGCTTGCTCCAGTGGAGTCCATATGTGGCTTTGATGTTGAACCTTTGATGACGTCACAGTGTTCCATAATATAAAATCAAGTGTCTGTCTGTCTGTCTGTCTGTCTGTCTTAAATCATTAAATCCGACCAGCAGGAAATCATCACGTCCTCCTTCCTGGTGCCGGGAACGTTAGCTAGCAAGAGAGAAACTTAGCTAACGAGCTCAACAACACAGACATACACGGCGATGGCTCCAAACATTGATTAGGAATATTGTGGCTTTGATGTTGTGCCTTTGATGACATCTCATTGTTCCGT
>CM042232.1:0-5000 GCA_023566465.1 Cottus gobio
CCCCTAACCCTAACCCTAACCCTAACCCTAACCCTAACCCTAACCCTAACCCTAACCCTAACCCTAACCCTAACCCTAACCCAACCCTAACCCTAACCCTAACCCTAACCCTAACCCTAACCCTAACCCTAACCCTAACCCTAACCCTAACCCTAACCCTAACCCTAACCCTAACCCTAACCCTAACCCTAACCCTAACCCTAACCCTAACCCTAACCCTAACCCTAACCCTAACCCTAACCCTAACCCTAACCCTAACCCTAACCCTAACCCTAACCCTAACCCTAACCCTAACCCTAACCCTAACCCTAACCCTAACCCTAACCCTAACCCTAACCCTAACCCTAACCCTAACCCTAACCCTAACCCTAACCCTAACCCTAACCCTAACCCTAACCCTAACCCTAACCCTAACCCTAACCCTAACCCTAACCCTAACCCTAACCCTAACCCTAACCCTAACCCTAACCCTAACCCTAACCCTAACCCTAACCCTAACCCTAACCCTAACCCTAACCCTAACCCTAACCCTAACCCTAACCCTAACCCTAACCCTAACCCTAACCCTAACCCTAACCCTAACCCTAACCCTAACCCTAACCCTAACCCTAACCCTAACCCTAACCCTAACCCTAACCCTAACCCTAACCCTAACCCTAACCCTAACCCTAACCCTAACCCTAACCCTAACCCTAACCCTAACCCTAACCCTAACCCTAACCCTAACCCTAACCCTAACCCTAACCCTAACCCTAACCCTAACCCTAACCCTAACCCTAACCCTAACCCTAACCCTAACCCTAACCCTAACCCTAACCCTAACCCTAACCCTAACCCTAACCCTAACCCTAACCCTAACCCTAACCCTAACCCTAACCCTAACCCTAACCCTAACCCTAACCCTAACCCTAACCCTAACCCTAACCCTAACCCTAACCCTAACCCTAACCCTAACCCTAACCCTAACCCTAACCCTAACCCTAACCCTAACCCTAACCCTAACCCTAACCCTAACCCTAACCCTAACCCTAACCCTAACCCTAACCCTAACCCTAACCCTAACCCTAACCCTAACCCTAACCCTAACCCTAACCCTAACCCTAACCCTAACCCTAACCCTAACCCTAACCCTAACCCTAACCCTAACCCTAACCCTAACCCTAACCCTAACCCTAACCCTAACCCTAACCCTAACCCTAACCCTAACCCTAACCCTAACCCTAACCCTAACCCTAACCCTAACCCTAACCCTAACCCTAACCCTAACCCTAACCCTAACCCTAACCCTAACCCTAACCCTAACCCTAACCCTAACCCTAACCCTAACCCTAACCCTAACCCTAACCCTAACCCTAACCCTAACCCTAACCCTAACCCTAACCCTAACCCTAACCCTAACCCTAACCCTAACCCTAACCCTAACCCTAACCCTAACCCTAACCCTAACCCTAACCCTAACCCTAACCCTAACCCTAACCTAACCCTAACCCTAACCCTAACCCTAACCCTAACCCTAACCCTAACCCTAACCCTAACCCTAACCCTAACCCTAACCCCTAACCCTAACCCTAACCCTAACCCTAACCCTAACCCTAACCCTAACCCTAACCCTAACCCTAACCCTAACCCTAACCCTAACCCTAACCCTAACCCTAAACCCTAACCCTAACCCTAACCCTAACCCTAACCCTAACCCTAACCTAACCCTAACCCTAACCCTAACCCTAACCCTAACCCTAACCCTAACCCTAACCCTAACCCTAACCCTAACCCTAACCCTAACCCTAACCCTAACCCTAACCCTAACCCTAACCCTAACCCTAACCCTAACCCTAACCCTAACCCTAACCCTAACCCTAACCCTAACCCTAACCCTAACCCTAACCCTAACCCTAACCCTAACCCTAACCCCTAACCCTAACCCTAACCCTAACCCTAACCCTAACCCTAACCCTAACCCTAACCCTAACCCTAACCCTAACCCTAACCCTAACCCTAACCCTAACCCTAACCCTAACCCTAACCCTAACCCTAACCCTAACCCTAACCCTAACCCTAACCCTAACCCTAACCCTAACCCTAACCCTAACCCTAACCCTAACCCTAACCCTAACCCTAACCCTAACCCTAACCCTAACCCTAACCCTAACCCTAACCCTAACCCTAACCCTAACCCTAACCCTAACCCTAACCCTAACCCTAACCCTAACCCTAACCCTAACCCTAACCCTAACCCTAACCCTAACCCTAACCCTAACCCTAACCCTAACCCTAACCCTAACCCTAACCCTAACCCTAACCCTAACCCTAACCCTAACCCTAACCCTAACCCTAACCCTAACCCTAACCCTAACCCTAACCCTAACCCTAACCCTAACCCTAACCCTAACCCTAACCCTAACCCTAACCCTAACCCTAACCCTAACCCTAACCCTAACCCTAACCCTAACCCTAACCCTAACCCTAACCCTAACCCTAACCCTAACCCTAACCCTAACCCTAACCCTAACCCTAACCCTAACCCTAACCCTAACCCTAACCCTAACCCTAACCCTAACCCTAACCCTAACCCTAACCCTAACCCTAACCCTAACCCTAACCCTAACCCTAACCCTAACCCTAACCCTAACCCTAACCCTAACCCTAACCCTAACCCTAACCCTAACCCTAACCCTAACCCTAACCCTAACCCTAACCCTAACCCTAACCCTAACCCTAACCCTAACCCTAACCCTAACCCTAACCCTAACCCTAACCCTAACCCTAACCCTAACCCTAACCCTAACCCTAACCCTAACCCTAACCCTAACCCTAACCCTAACCCTAACCCTAACCCTAACCCTAACCCTAACCCTAACCCTAACCCTAACCCTAACCCTAACCCTAACCCTAACCCTAACCCTAACCCTAACCCTAACCCTAACCCTAACCCTAACCCTAACCCTAACCCTAACCCTAACCCTAACCCTAACCCTAACCCTAACCCTAACCCTAACCCTAACCCTAACCCTAACCCTAACCCTAACCCTAACCCTAACCCTAACCCTAACCCTAACCCTAACCCTAACCCTAACCCTAACCCTAACCCTAACCCTAACCCTAACCCTAACCCTAACCCTAACCCTAACCCTAACCCTAACCCTAACCCTAACCCTAACCCTAACCCTAACCCTAACCCTAACCCTAACCCTAACCCTAACCCTAACCCTAACCCTAACCCTAACCCTAACCCTAACCCTAACCCTAACCCTAACCCTAACCCTAACCCTAACCCTAACCCTAACCCTAACCCTAACCCTAACCCTAACCCTAACCCTAACCCTAACCCTAACCCTAACCCTAACCCTAACCCTAACCCTAACCCTAACCCTAACCCTAACCCTAACCCTAACCCTAACCCTAACCCTAACCCTAACCCTAACCCTAACCCTAACCCTAACCCTAACCCTAACCCTAACCCTAACCCTAACCCTAACCCTAACCCTAACCCTAACCCTAACCCTAACCCTAACCCTAACCCTAACCCTAACCCTAACCCTAACCCTAACCCTAACCCTAACCCTAACCCTAACCCTAACCCTAACCCTAACCCTAACCCTAACCCTAACCCTAACCCTAACCCTAACCCTAACCCTAACCCTAACCCTAACCCTAACCCTAACCCTAACCCTAACCCTAACCCTAACCCTAACCCTAACCCTAACCCTAACCCTAACCCTAACCCTAACCCTAACCCTAACCCTAACCCTAACCCTAACCCTAACCCTAACCCTAACCCTAACCCTAACCCTAACCCTAACCCTAACCCTAACCCTAACCCTAACCCTAACCCTAACCCTAACCCTAACCCTAACCCTAACCCTAACCCTAACCCTAACCCTAACCCTAACCCTAACCCTAACCCTAACCCTAACCCTAACCCTAACCCTAACCCTAACCCTAACCCTAACCCTAACCCTAACCCTAACCCTAACCCTAACCCTAACCCTAACCCTAACCCTAACCCTAACCCTAACCCTAACCCTAACCCTAACCCTAACCCTAACCCTAACCCTAACCCTAACCCTAACCCTAACCCTAACCCTAACCCTAACCCTAACCCTAACCCTAACCCTAACCCTAACCCTAACCCTAACCCTAACCCTAACCCTAACCCTAACCCTAACCCTAACCCTAACCCTAACCCTAACCCTAACCCTAACCCTAACCCTAACCCTAACCCTAACCCTAACCCTAACCCTAACCCTAACCCTAACCCTAACCCTAACCCTAACCCTAACCCTAACCCTAACCCTAACCCTAACCCTAACCCTAACCCTAACCCTAACCCTAACCCTAACCCTAACCCTAACCCTAACCCTAACCCTAACCCTAACCCTAACCCTAACCCTAACCCTAACCCTAACCCTAACCCTAACCCTAACCCTAACCCTAACCCTAACCCTAACCCTAACCCTAACCCTAACCCTAACCCTAACCCTAACCCTAACCCTAACCCTAACCCTAACCCTAACCCTAACCCTAACCCTAACCCTAACCCTAACCCTAACCCTAACCCTAACCCTAACCCTAACCCTAACCCTAACCCTAACCCTAACCCTAACCCTAACCCTAACCCTAACCCTAACCCTAACCCTAACCCTAACCCTAACCCTAACCCTAACCCTAACCCTAACCCTAACCCTAACCCTAACCCTAACCCTAACCCTAACCCTAACCCTAACCCTAACCCTAACCCTAACCCTAACCCTAACCCTAACCCTAACCCTAACCCTAACCCTAACCCTAACCCTAACCCTAACCCTAACCCTAACCCTAACCCTAACCCTAACCCTAACCCTAACCCTAACCCTAACCCTAACCCTAACCCTAACCCTAACCCTAACCCTAACCCTAACCCTAACCCTAACCCTAACCCTAACCCTAACCCTAACCCTAACCCTAACCCTAACCCTAACCCTAACCCTAACCCTAACCCTAACCCTAACCCTAACCCTAAC
>CM042232.1:12500-335000 GCA_023566465.1 Cottus gobio
CAACCGTGTCATCAACCTAAAGATGGACTGCCACTCAATATTGAGACAATATCATTGATAGAAAAGTAATGTATAAAGACAACAAACAAAAGTCACCTCTGAAGACACCTTTTGTTAACCGTAAAAGTACAGACTGGACTCCCTGACTTGAAGTATATTACAACATCATCTAAAGCGCAATGAATGATTCTAACCCTTTTGAGAGGTCTATTAAAGGGCAGCACTAGTTAATTTTTTTCTATCATTATCTCAAGCAGGCCATATATATATATATATATATATATATATATGATTGTATATTATTGGTTACTTACATAGTGCTGAGATTAGTTTGAAATAATAAGGAATAACTTGAGAGAAATGGCTTGACTTTTGTATTTATAGAGATTACAGGATTTTTGCCCCAACAGAATTGTTTGAAAACTCTGATAGTTATTTCTTCTTTTCTATCTCCACCTTTGTGCAATGGACCCACAAGAGCCATTTCCAAGGCACCAGAACATATTCCTGCTAAATTAGAACAATTAATGTGTGTTATTTGCTCTGTAATGAATGGAGCGGCTAGCTTGAGAAAACACAGATCCAGTTTATCCTCTCCAGTGGATTTCCTGGAATCAATGGAATGCAGTCCTACATAAACAACACTCAGGTCAACACTGACCCGAACCCAAGAAAGGATAGAAGGTAAACTGAGAACCGTGGCACATGAAGTAATCAGCGAGAGAGGAATACGTCTTTCACTTTCTTAACCTGAAACTGATGGCCAGCTGCAAAAAAATGCTTATTAAAGACATAACAAATCTTCTCTTGCTCAAATATGAATTCCTCAAAGTTATTAGAACCTGATTCACAGATACAATCTGCCATTTACAGCCCGCCAACATTGTGCTAGGTTAGAGTATGATCTAGTAATTAAATAAAGATGAAAATTTGTTTTGGACTTCCAACAGTCAGTCCCCAGCGTTTCCAGCCAGAGCATTGATTTGTTTTGTATTGTTTATATATGCATGCAGGTTAACAAATTAGATTAATCTTTATCCAGGATATATTACAAGTGTAATACTTGCTCTCCCGAAGGTTTCTTCCATTTTCTTTACTATTTTTTTTTTTCTTCCTAATCTGACGTGAGGTCCTGGGACAGGGATGTCTTATGTGTACAGATTGTAAAGCCCTCTGAAGCAAATTTGTTTTTGTGATTTTGGGCTATACAAAATAAACTGAATTTATTTTAATTAGTATACATCATAGTGAAGAAGGTCTATAGAAAAGCCTGCCAACCAAAGGTTTCTGAATATAAAAATGTGATATTTAGTTTTCGTCAAATGGACTTATCACTTTTAGCGGTCCACTTCCAATTCTTCTCATCTGTGTACAGCACGTTCACATATCGGAAGTATTGTAATTTTTTAAAACCTATATTCTGCTAGATACTAAATATTAGGATCTGGCTGAGAAGTTTTTGTCTTTAGAGAAATACAAGTGTCTGTGCTGAGTATGAGCCTCAGACCTTTCCCATCTTTGAAAGTGGGTGGGTAAGTATATACTTTAAAATACTTAATACATACAACAAAACCGAAGAGCATATTATTTTGGAAATTAAACAATAAAGAAAGTGCACAAATGCAAAGTATGTGTGACTAACAGTGATTAACAAACAATAATAGCGACGCAAATGCTGTTGATGCTGAATCAATTGACGGAGGATCTGGCCAGAGGTGGTTTATTATAAAGTCTTATAGCAGTGGGCAGGAATGTTCTCCTGTATAATTACACATATATATATTTATATACACTGTAAAAAAAAAAAAAAAATACGTAAAATGAAGGTCAAATGACTGGCAGCTGCGGCTGCCAAACAAAAACCTTAAAATGAAGGTCAAATATCTTAATTCAAATAAAGGCCGAAAACCATAAATTAACGGACATTTTCATTAAAGGTTTTGCAGTGAAACACTGTTATTTTAAAGATTTTCCCTGTATTATTACAATCAAACACCTTCAATAAAGAAATATCACTAAAATTCTGCAGAGAAAAAATATTATTTTACAGATTCTTCCTGTATTATTACGATCAAATACCTTCAACAAAGTGATATCACTCAAAGTTCTGCAGAGAAATACTGTTATTTTACAGAATCATTACAATCAAAACCTTCAAAGAAGTAGGGCTGGGCGGTATAACGATATCAAATTTACATATGGTATGAATGTTTCGCATACCATCACACCGGTGACCAGACATCGTCACTCCCCAACAGGCAACGCATTTTACTGTTCACCAGTGAATGCTGAGGGTCGAGCAGTCGGAGCTACTTGTGTTACGTGCATTGAGTTTGAGTCATGGTTTTAACTTTATAACAACAATTAATAACCCACAACTCTCTAACGCTCTAACAGGGTAAAACACCACAAGACAGCAGTTTATGTCACATAAACAATTATAATACAATAATATATAACACTAATAATTGTACGTTTATGAAATTTACACCGCCTAACTGCATGCTGGGTACAGCCCGCCCACTATCACAACTATAAGAAACTTCGTAGCTACATTAAAAAACGGAAAAGAGCGATGCAGGCGGAACAAGAGAGAGCAGAGATGCACCAACACAACGTGTTGCCCAGAGAGGAGCTGTGTCTGCTGTTTGGAGGATTTGAAAAGTCTGACCAGACACATAAAAGCTGGGAATTAAACCACCAACCCTGCGGTTACCAGAGGACCTTCTCTACTCACTGGGCCACAATATGTTGCTCCTCCTAAAGGACTAAAAATGTATCATTCTTGCTACTACTTTATACTCTTTAAAAAAAAGACTGCATTATGTTTGATGTAATGGAAAAAGTTTGCTAAATTAAAATCCGGATTTACAGAGTTTGAATGTAAAAGTACATGTTAATATAAAACTAATATGATTTACTTTACAATTACAAAAAAAATCGTTAAATTGTTAGTATGGACATAAACCTTTATATAATGAGTTAGATATTTAATTACAGGTAATTATTGTTATTTAACATGAATTTGTAAGTAATCTAAGAAAACAGTAAAAATACTGTATAAATAATACAGACATTTTTCTATAAAAAAATGAGAATAAAATGTAATTTGTTATTATTAGCATAATACGTAAATTAAAAGTTGGGTTGTTGATTTACAGATAATGTCTGTAATTTTACAGAGTTTTGCATATAATTTTAAAAAACAGAAAAACTACTGTAAAAATGTAGAGTTATTTCCTGTAAAATTAGGATTTTTTTTACAGTGTATGTATATATGCGTATATATATATATTTATATATATATATATATATATATATATATATATGTTCCCCTGTACCAGTCCATATGACAGCAGAGCTAAATTAGTCTGTTGGATTGTTCCTGCAGTAGGTGGTGGAGAGGTTGATCTGGGTTATCCAATATGGACAATCATTTTTTCAGTGTCCTCCTCTTCACCACCTGTTCCGGAATGGTCCTGTTTGCAGCCAATGATGAAGCCAGCCTTCTTCACCAGTTTACTGAGTCTGTTGGTGTCACCGGCTCCATGCTGCTCCCCCAGCAGACTCTGGCAAAGTACAGGGCACTGGCCATAACAGACTGGTAGAACATCTCCAAAATCTTGCTGCATACATTGAAGGATGGGTTACAACTTGTGTTTTTCAATCAGCTTTAGAGTGTTTCAAAGTCAATAAATCAAAAGTTATTAAACAAAGACACATGTAAGAATGTCAAAAGTCACAACTTTTTTTTTACTGAACAGAATATCCATATGTCTCAGTCTTTAGCCTTTCACAATATTGTTTATAGAGGTATAAAAACAGTTTGGTATCCTGCATGTAACACCACCTGTATTAACTGGGCAGTCTAGCAACAATCTAACATCACCATAAATTACATTCATATAACCACAAAACCCAACATCAGTATACATTTACTCATCAATCAATTTATGGGGGAGATTTTCCTGTATTGATGTGAGTACCCAGGACCCCCAGATTGTAAAGCAAACTTGCAATTTGTGATTTAGGGCTATACAAAATAAATATCATTTAATTGAACAGGGTTGTGTAAACAAGTACCTGAAATTAGCTTCCTCCTCAGCCTTACGCTTTGTTCACTCCAAATTATTTCTTGTGGAAATTCCACAAACGTCGGAACATCACATGCCCTCGTGTCTGGGTTCACAATATTTGCGTCTGCGCCGCCCGTTGGAAATATGCGTTTTTCACATTCATTCGCGTCTGTGCATTGACTTTGCATGTAATCTACTCATAATGCTTTTGGTGTGAAAGCAGCATTAGAGATAGAGTAAGGAGAGGAGTTTCCTCTTTAGGGGGGGGGGCATGCTCAACCTTAGAGATAGGGTAAGGAGATGAGTGTCCTCTGTAGGGCTCAACCTTAGAGATAGGGTAAGGAGATGAGTGTCCTCTGTAGGGGTCAGCCTTATGGTGTGTTCACACCGAACGCAACGCGAATTTTTCGCGCGACCAGATTACATGTAAAGTCAATGCACAGACGCGTTTGGTTGCGACAGACGCGAAATTTCGCCGGGACGGCGCGTTTGACGGGAATTAACCACATAAAGTCGAGCGAGTAAACTCACGCGAGTAACGCGGCGTGAAATTTCGCGTCGCGTTCGGTGTGAACACACCATTAGAGATAGGGTAATGAGATGAGATTCCTCTGTAGGGCTCAGCCTTAGAGATAGGGTAAGGAGATGAGTTTTCTCTGTAGGGCTCAGCCTTAGAGATAGGGTAAGGAGATGAGTTTCCTCTGTAGGGCTCAGCCTTAGAGATAGGGTAAGGAGATTAGTTTCCTTTGTAGGGGGGGCGAGGTTTGCCTTAGAGAGAGGGTAAGGAGATGAGTTTTTTGATGGAAGATGTCACAGATGTCAGATGCTCAGTATTTATAGGCCAACTGACTATGTTCAACAAGCTGATCAGGGATCAGATATTAACAACTGCTGCCACCAACAACTGCTGCAGTCTGATTTAGCTCAGTGTGGCTGTGATCAGGCTAACCGCTCACTGAGCAGGGTCACACTGAAAGGTTAACAGCCTGCAAGAACAAATACCGTTTAGCTAGTTGGATTAGCGGCGCTAGCTTCAGTTTATGATATGTCAGCTATAAAAAGCAGCAGCAAGTCCTGATAAGGAAAGCTTTAATATTCATGGATGATCTCACATATCTGGTTGCTACAGATAAATCTGCTGCTGCCGAACTTTGAACCTAACCTTGACCCTCAGCAAAGTTGATGATGGTTTGGGAGTCAACAGTGGTTTCCCAATTGTGTGTACAGGGAGTAAAGCCAGGGGTTAGGGTTAGGGTCAGCACTTTTGGGTGCATTGGTGTTAACATTGGGAGTGGAAGTAGTGTATCTGCCCACCCTCACCACCTGGGATCTGACGTCAAGGATTCACATGAGGTGGTTATAATAATAATAATTCAAACTTATATAGTGCTTTTCTACAAACACAAAGAAGCTTCACATTGGGGACAAGTTCGAAGTTCATCGATTGCTGCACTTGCATCAATAAATACAGAAATATGCATAAACACACACACAACCATCTATCTGCTTCTATCTTTTTGAGGACACTCATGGAACATAAGCCACATATCATCCGAAGATTCTGTCACTAAAATTTAGGGCTGGGCCCGAATATTTGACTTCTTAGTTATTGGTTGGGTTCGTCTTATGTTTTTAGTTTTGGTATTCTGCTGTTCCTTGTTGTTTTTTAACCCGTTGGGTTTAAAAAGTCCATATAACACAGAAAATCTTCTGGAAAATGCTTTTCAAAGGATAACAAATAACAATAATATAGAATACAGAATTGATTTAAATGATTGCCTTCGTATAAACCAAAAACATGTGAGGCTCCTAGGAGAGAGACGTCCAGATCGGATGCCCAAACCCTTTTGATGTGAAGGAGCAGCTGCTCTACTCTGAGCTCCTTCCACATGACAGAGACCTTCTTTGACAGAGGCCTCAACCAGATGTTCCCAGTTCATCCTCACCACACGTTTGGGTTTGTCAGGTCTGTCCTAAAGCCTCCTGATTGACAGCTCTGCATCTCTTATCAGACAACTGTCAAATACATGGTCCCCTCCAGGTTACTCATTGCCCAAGTAAGCGTTGATGTCCCCCAGAAGAACTACAGAGTCCCATATCAACTATTGAGTTGCTGCCAGTTATGGACCCCAAGAAGGCATCTGAGCTGCTGTTCGGTGCATAAGACTCTTGGGGACTTGCGGTCATGGATGCAACCCTCTTTAAGTTTAAGTTTTACCGCAGGTGCTTACCCGGGGGCTCTAGAATACACAGGGCCACTCCAGACAAGACTACAGTAAGGCCCCTCTCCAGGAGGTACATTTGGGGTTGAAGTGGCTTAACCCTGCTCACCACTGAGCCACAGTATTATTATACTTATTATATCAATAACTATATTTTTTAATAAGTTCACTATTATATTTTTTATTTATATAGCATTTAATAAATTGTGATTTCCAGATTAAAAGATTTCCAGAATAAATAAAAAAAAGTTAAGCCTTTTTTTGTCAGGTGAACATATTTTATGGTCAATACTTACTGAAATCATTTGAACTTCAAGAGTGTCCTTCACTTCATGAAGGACACTCTAGCGCTCAAACACACATACTTACACACATGCACACAGACACACACAAAAACACAATTATTTAAGGCTTCTTCAAGGCTTTATTGTCATTAAAGTTTTAAAAAGTCAATGGTCACAAAGCATCAGAATACAAAAGTACGCACTCATGAATTTTGACTCTCACACTTGCACATCATTTTATTTTAGTGTGGAGAGCTAACAGAGAGAGAGGAAATGCCTGGCGTCTCTGACTGCGTCCAACAGCATTCTGCAGTCTACAGTTGCACCATCCCCCCTCCACCCCCGCCCCCCTCCTCCCACACACACACAGACATGCGCATTTAAAGCAGAATGACTTTTCTCTATCAGTGTGACACAGAGTCACACTGCTGGAATAACAACACTGATAACAGCTGTTTGTGTGTGTGTGTGTGTGCGTCATGAGTCACCTCTGTCTCCTAGAGGAAATAAGACTGTTGTATTAAAGTCTAAGATTAAATAAACCTATTGTCCTCAGTCAGACGATCATTTTGATCCTTGTGACACCAGAACAGATGACCGGTTTAGCCAAGCTTAGCACAAGACCTAGGAGCAGAGGCACACTATTAGCTTAGCTTAGCACAAAACCTAGGAGAAGAGGGAAACTGTTAGCTTAGCACAAAGCCTTGGAACAGAGGGAAAATGTTAGGTTAGCTTAGCACAAAACCTAGGAGCAGAGGGAAACTTTTAGTTTAGCTTAGCACAAAACCTTGGAGCAGGGGGAAACTGTTAGCTTAGCACAAAACCTTGTAGCTGAGGGTAAACTGTTAGCTTAGCTTAGCACAAAACCTAGGAGCAGAGAGAAACTTTTAGTTTAACTTAGCACAAAACCTTGGAGCAGGGGGAAGCTGATGGCTTATCTTAGCACACAGCCTTGGAGCAGGGGGAAACTGTTAGCTTAACTTAGCACAAAACCTTGGAGCAGAGGGAAACTGTTAGCTTTAGGAACTTGATTTGAGAACAAAGACAGAAAAAAGGCATTCAAACAAAATGATCAGCTGATTGTCATTTTAATAACAGGACTGAACTAAAGATCAAAGCCTTTTTTTATTGTGGCTGAATCATTAAAATACTTGCAGTGGTTGAAACATGTCATTACATGTATGAACATATATTAAACAGCTGAGATCCAGCTGATACAATTCATAACATGAGAAATAAAATACGTATCCATCTGATCAAATATTAGCTGAATGTTGTGCAGTAGTCCTGTAAACTGGGGTTGAGTAGTGTCTGTGTACTGTTAGCTGTGTAATGTGTACTCTGTGTACCATTTGTATTCATTCTAATACTCTCTGGGGCCATCTTGTGGTGAAAAAGGACATTAATGCATTTTGTCACAGACTGTGTGGCGCCTGTTATCACAAAGACAAGAGGCTGAACGATGTGTGGGTGATGGACTCACACACACACCTTCAGTTTACAGCAGTGATCAAACCAACAGCAACTGGACACAGTAAGACTTCTCTCATCACAGATTTAGTTATATCTTCAGATATGTTGTATTTATATAAGACATTCATCTGGCTAGCTTCACATGCATTTGTTTTGGCCATCAATAGGCTCCCAACTTTATACAAACTTCTGTAAGATTGTTACATGTTTGTCGTCATGCTCATAATCACGGTTTTGCAGTGCTTGTTTTAATTGACAAATGCTGCAAACGGTAGCCACATCTAACTAACGTTTGCCAAAGTGTTCGCTAGCTTTATTTGAGACACCAACGTGAATCTATTTAGTAGTACGAAGCCCCGTTTTGCAGTCAGTGTATCTGAGCTTAGCAGCCATAGCTTAGTGCCACGGTGCATTGACCTTGATGACTTCATCAGAGCAAAAACCATACAAGGAGCTCGTCACCGGGAGGGTTAGGGTTAAGTTTTGTAAGTAAACCAAGGCGTCAGGGGTCAAAGTGGGCTGCTTGGTCGACCTGTGTACCAGAGAGGGTTCGGATCCCATCCTGCTCAGTGAGACCCCACCGCTCTTCTCCATGGAAGTGATGGAAGTGGACCAGACCAGATGGAAGCAGTGTAAAGTGTTTAGAGGGATTCCTGTCACTTGATAGTGTGAGTGTGATGCTGCTGAGTTTATTTTGTTGGAGATAACAGAGGAACAACATGGTGTGTTGGTGATGATGATGATAATGATGTGACGATGATGATGGTGGTGGTGGTGGTGATGATGGATGGTGATGATAATGATGGTGATGATTATGATGTGAAACAAGAGCAGGGGGAGGACAACAGAAAGATGTTGAGTGTACAGATTAACTTTTCTGGATGTCAGTGATGTGTTGATGAGGCCAAAATATTTAAAGCTGTGGATGGAGGGTCCAGTCCAGAGTGGGCTGTGTTGAAGGGACCATTTATGGGTCCATTGACAGGACCATTAAAGGGGACCATTGATGGGACCATTGAAGGGACCCTAAACCTTGATATGTGTGTGTAAGTGTACGTGTGTGTGAGTGTGTGTCCGTGTGTGTATGTGGGTGTGTATGTGCGTGTGTGTGTGTTGCTGTATTTAGCTGCCTGAAGCCTAATATTTGTGGGAACCAGCAGAGTCAATGAGCTGACAGACAGACAGACTCTGTGTTATCTGAAGGGTAATATACAACACAAGTCAGAATGCAGATAATCAGTTTTGTAGGGAAATCAATCATTTTGATGAAGACAGTTAGATAAAAAAAAAACTAAACACTGGTTTTCAGTTTTTTTTTTTCCGAAATGATTTTTCAAACTTAAATGACTTAATAACTAGCAGGAAGTTTCCTTTTGATTTCCTCTTCAATAACATTTTTAAATGATATTTTTTTTTAAACTAATCGTGTGTCTTCGTTCTGGATCGTCGGACTTCGCCATCTAAAAGTTCCACCAGTCTTATTTTTATATACAACACCACCAAGATTTGTAGAAACAGGCGGGATTTGTTGTGACAGGTGACCAGTAGATCGGGGGCTGTGCTCAGATAGATAGACATCCTTCTGAGGGCTGGAGGTTCGATCCTTGGCCAATGTGTCCTTTAAGACACTGAACCCCAACTCCCACATCAGTGTAAGAATGGGTGTGAATGCAGAAAATGAGTTAAATCAGGAGAGACAGTGAGTGATTCATAGTTAACATGTATTATGCCAGATGATGCGTTCATGAGCTACACAGAATTTATGAATGGGCGTGAATCGGGTTGAATGGGTGTGAATGGGTATGCATGGGCGTGAATGGGTTTCAACGGGTGTGAATGGGTATGATTGGGTATGAATAGGTATTAATGGGCGTAAATGGGTGTGAATTGATCTTTTCAAGCCCCAACTCCCTCCATGTTTCTTAGAGGAGACCAGGAGAGGAGAAAGGAGAAGGGACAAGGAGAGGGGACAAGGAGGGGAAATCCGAGGAAATGTGTAATCAGCGGTTGATCAGTGGGACGAGCTGAAAGAAAACCATGTGAATGTGTTTGTGAGTTTGGTCCTGACTTTAGCTCCATGACACGTGTGTGTGTGTGTGTGTGTGTGTGTGAGAGCGAGAGATAGTGTGTGTGTGTGTATGTGTGTGTGTGTGTGTATGTTGGAATGAGCTGGGTCATCGTAGCGACTGCAACTCTACACCAAAGGGTCAAACTGATGACTCGCAACAGCTGCTGCTGCCATGGCAACGCAAGGGTGGGGTCAACCCTGGCAACGATGAAGACACCAGAGACTGTGTGTTGGTGTGTGTGAGTGTGTGTGTAGGTGTGTGTGATTGCCTAGCAAACTCACTGAAGATCAGTTTAAGTGCCGTAGTTTATTAGTTTATTTTCTGATGAACAACCTGCAGGTTGATGGATGTAATTTCACCATAAAATCAACCGTTGAGCTAAATATAAAACCCCTAACCCTGTAAAATGTTAGAACTATTAATTCCACGTTCCTACTGAGATAAATCAGATTGACATTTCAAAGCAATACCTCTTTTAGCAATGGCTAGATTTCTGTGAGCTTTATTGTGTGTCTACTCTTAAAATTGAATTTAGTAAAGTTAGCCAATAACCAAATGTCTGATAGAAAGTCAACCCCATGAACACTGGATAGGGCGTTCCCACCTGACAAAAACCTCTTTTGTTTAGGGGACTGCCGAGTGGACTGCGAACATGTTCCCTCGATCTATAGATCTATAAATAACTCAATCTATAGATCTATAAATAACTATGCAATTATATTTGTGCCATTTAAATGGAGTGATATTGAACTGATGGACACAATTAAGTTGCATCTGTCTATATCTCGTATTTAAAGCAGAGGTTCACCCAATAGTGCCCCATCCAGATTTATTTTGTCATTCTTCCATCTAACTCTGGGTCTATCCAGACAAGGTGCTCATCAAGTCGACATGAGAGCTTCAGATAAATTCCAGCGACCTTCATGGTCCTAATGAAGTTACATAATTGCAGATAACTGAAAAAATCTTTATTTGTCTAGCAGTATTTTCGTTTCAACTGTTCAAAAGACAAAGAGCCGATCCACTTACCACTCGGAAATTAGTACTCTATAGAGACCCTAACCCTATAGAGATGGATCATAAACAGCTTTATGGGGGAGGAATCCCTCTTCATGCTATTTGTAACCTTGAACTGAGTGAATGATTAGGGTTTATTTTGACTTTTATCCACCATGCATTTTCCCAATAATCATCAATTAATCACCCTGCTTGTCCATTTACAGGATCCTGCATTCTGGTCTTGATAGGAGAGGTTAAAAAGTTGCAACTCTGCCAAGAAGTTTAATTCTGACCAAAATTTCGGCTGGGTCCAATTCTGCAAAGTATTCAGGAACTGTGCAGAGAACTTGTGTATTTTGTTCCACAGACTAATAGGACTCCAGGGTTAGGAGTGTTTAATGTTAAGTTTTAGTTTTCCTAGGTGTTTGTTATTTTTGGACAATGCAAACTTGATTTGTGACTGACTTTCTTTCAGTGTCGGGTAAATTTCCAACACAGTTTCACGGAAGGTTGTGAAAATAGTCAGGAAATGCAATGTATCGGTTTTGTGGAGAGGGACACCAATTTTCATTTTCTTCGCTTGGAACAACATAACCCCAAATGTCTCCTGTAGCTGTTCTACGATGTGTGAATGTGTGTATGAATGTTAGTTAGTCCTGATGGACAGGTGGCACCTTCATGGTAGCTCCTCCCATCAGTGAATGAATGCTAGTTAGTCCTGATGGACAGGTGGCACCTCGCATGGTATTTCCTCACATCAGTGTATGAGAGGGTGTGAATGGATGAATGATGACAATTAGCGTTAAAGAGCTTTGAGTGGTCGGAAGACTAAAATCTATACAAGTACAGTTCATTACCATTGTTTGCATCCTGAGCAACACAAAGAAAGTGTCCATTTGGTGACTATTTCACAAACTGTCATGATACTGGACTAAAATTGGACCCCCCCCCCCCCCCCCCCCACACACACACACACACTCTCTCTCCTTACAGGAGGCAATTGCTAGAAGACAGTGTAGTGCAAGCAGCGTTGAATAATGCCAGGATGGCGCCTCTGCTGCCCCCTGTCGGTTCGGAGGTCTTCAGACGCTTCACACCATCCTCGCTGGAGGAGAGCCATCAACGATATGAAGTCGCGGAGAAGGAGCGACAGAGGAGGAAAGAGAAGAACATAGAGGTACTAAAAATATCGATACACCTTTCATGCAATATTTTCAGATTTTCTTCATTTTCAAGCCGGTTTTGTAGAGCTTACATTGAAGAGTGGATTCATTAGTTTGTCTATGCTATGCTATAATGTATGCTAAATTTGTACACATGCTGCTTTAGCTTTTTAATGATTGTAACTGTGACTACAGACCAGCGTTGTTACCCAACTACACCATCGTTCTCTATCATCAAGTGATGTGGGTGATCACTTTTATAATGAGATCTGTTGGCTTTTGCATATATGTTCATCTTTTTTTTATTTTTGGGATATAGCCTTCAAATGCATGCTGTAGACCCTTCTGTGTGCTCCTCGTTTATGTTTGTCCAAACATTAGATAATATGTATTCAATTATAAAATACCATGAATGAAATTTATAAAAACAAATCCCGTCTCTTATTGACAGGTAGCGGAGGAAGATCTTCCTAAACCAGCCAGTGACCTGGAGGCCGGGAAGCCCCTCCCATTCATCTACGGAGACCCGCCTCCTGAGCTTCTCAACATCCCATTGGAGGAACTGGATCCCTTCTACTTATCACAGAAGGTCTCTCTTTCTCTCTTTGACCAAAGATATTCCCTTTAGGACTTAATCAGTATTAATCAATAAATCAATCAATGTATTCTCATTAGAAAGTCAATCTGATAATTTATTGATTCAGTTTTAGGTTATTTGTCTCAGTGAAGGTTTCAATCATCAGCTAAATTATTAAATTAATCAATATTGCTGTAAGTTTCTCTGACCTGTCTGTCTCGTTTACCTGTCTGTCTTTCTGTGTCTCTCTGACCTGTCTGTCTCGTTGACTCTCAGCTGTCTCTATCTGACCTGTCTGTCTTTCTGACATGTCTGTCCCTCTGACCTGCATGTTTCTCTTTGTCTCTCTCTCTGTGTCTTTCTTTCTGACCTGTCGGTCTCTCTGCAGACATTCATTGTGCTTGGTAAAGGAAACATCATCTACAGATTTAATGCTGAGTCAGCCTGTCACCTGCTGAGTCCATTCAACCCGCTGAGGACCGTCGCCATCAAGATCCTCATTCACTCATATCCTTTATGAAGACTCATATCCTTTATGAAGACTCATATCCTTTATGAATACTCATAACCTTTATGAAGATTCATAACCTTTATGAAGACTCATATACTTTATGAAACAGTTAGCTTTGATTTGCAGATTACTCTTTAACGATCAACTGATGATGTTTTTTGTTCCTTAAAACCCAAACATTATTCAGTTTGTTCATCATGGTGACGATTCTGGCTAACTGTGCGTTCATGACTCTGAGTGATCCTCCAGCTTGGAGCAAGACGGTGGAGTGAGTCAACACACAATACACACACGTACACACACATAAGAGTACACACAAGTACACACATGAGAATACACATAAATACACACACATGAGAATACACACAGTGAGACTCGTTGACCGACGGCCAATTCGAACTACAGATGCTAAGCCACTAACTTCTGATCTTGTTATTGACATACTGATTAACATTACCTTATCCGATCAATCGGTCAATGTGATCAGTTTAATTCTGAGACACCCTTTTTCCTGTGGAACGATACCTGTCTATCACCAAGAAGGTTCAATAGAGGATGTTCTTCCTGAGGCAGCTGAAGAGGTTAAACCTGCCAAAGACCATGATGGTGCACTTCTACACCTCCATCATTGATACGCTGCAGCCACTGCCAAGGACAAGGGCAGATTCCATAAATATACAATTGCAGTTTAATAATGTACTTTTTACATAAATAATGTGTTTATTGTTATACAACATTCACCTAGCTACCTTGTCTTTGTATGTGTAACATACTTGGCAACAACATCAATACTATCCAATCAGTGACCACGGTGTCTGCCGTTTAATGTCATGTTTAGTCCTCTTAGTATGTTTGACAAAACCAGAATGTTTTTTAGAAAGAGCTGATTAAATGTGTAGCCACCCTAGGCTGCAGTGATTCATTACAACATCAATTAATAGTTAATAGCTTAATAGTTTAGCACCACAACTGGGTCGGTTTAAAAAAAACACATCAGGATGTGATTTGTTTGTCAAGTTGGTTGATTGGTGCAGTCTCTAGGGGGCACTGACAGTTTATGTGATCAGTCCAGAGAAATATTTGCTCTCTCTCCATCTGTAGTTTCAATTCCAGTCTTTTGTTTTTTTATGTGTCAATGTCTGACGTATTTTTTTGTTGTTGAACAGATACGTGTTTACATTCATCTACACGTTTGAAGCGACGATCAAAGTTCTGTCCAGAGGATTCTGTGTCGGTGGTTTCACTTTCCTGAAAGACCCCTGGAACTGGTTGGACTTCATGGTCATCAGCATGGCGTAATATTCATAACACACTGGGATACACTTATTGATCATCGACTCTCATACACAATAATACACATACGTTAACCTATTTAATATATAATCGGATTTTTGACACACATTATAAACTTGTAAACTCAAAACACTGTGCGAACACGTCAAAAAATATGAACATTGTGAAAACGTAGAGCGATCAGGTTCATTTGTGTTTAGACTCCATAGCACCCCTAATGTGTGGAATGCCTTAGTTTGGACATAGTTGGTCCAATATTCCCAAAGCATTTTTTCATAGCGAGCCGAAGCTGTTGAGGTCCCCGCCCATCCTCCTACTTTCCTGCACGGGCCCCGTTTGTAGATGATGATGACGGCAATATCTCAGTGTATCCTAAGATGTCCCTCAGCAGTCTAGACCTATAGCACCATATCTAGGGGCTGGACCAGGACAAACCTGAGCCAGCCCTAACTATAAGCACGTTCAAAGAGGGAAGTCTAATCTTAAATGAGGTGTCTGCCCCCGGACTAAAAGTGGAAGCTGGTTCCACAGAAGAGGAGCTTGATAACTGAAGGCTCTGGCCCCCATCTTACTTTTTAAGACTCTGAGAACTACAAGTAGCCCTGCATTCAGTGAGCACAGCTGTCTAGTGGGGTAATATGATACTATGAGCTCTCTAGTGGGTTAATATGGTACTATAAGCTCTCTAGTGGGGTAATATGATACTATAAGCTCTCTAGTGGGTTAATATGGTACTATAAGCTCTCTAGTGGGGTAATATGATACTATAAGCTCTCTAGTGGGGTAATATGGTACTTTGAGCTCTCTAGTGGGGTAATATGGTACTATAAGCTCTCTAGTGGGGTAATATGGTACTTTAAACTCTATAGTGGGGTAATATGGTACTATGAGCTCTCTAGTGGGTAATCTGGTGAGCTAAGTTAACTTATTATATTTTAAAAAGTTAACATAACATTTTTAACTTAGAAGTGATGATGATGATGTGATGATGTCTCTTTGTGTTTCAGATACCTTACAGAGTTTATAGATTTGGGAAATGTTTCGGTATTAAGAACTTTTAGAGTTCTTCGAGCTCTGAAGACCATCACAGTCATCCCTGGTCAGTGTGTGTTGCTGTTGTGTTAGTTTACATTTCTGATTGGACAGTCAGTTTTTAATGCCCCCCCCCCCCCCCCCCCCCCCCCCCCCCGCCAGGCCTGAAGACGATTGTCGGTGCGCTCATACAATCAGTGAAGAAGCTGGCTGATGTGATGATTCTGACGGTGTTCTGCCTGAGCGTCTTTGCTCTGATTGGTCTGCAGCTCTTTATGGGAAACCTGCGCCAGAAATGTGTTCTGGTAACACCGCTGTTGCTTGGCAACCACACCTCTGACACGCACCTTGGTATTGGTAACCATGTCAATGAGACCCAAAGCAACAACACAGGACATAACAACTTTGATTACTCAGAGTACGTCAACAACCCAGGTATGATACAGGTACTACCAGCTTAACTTCATTGGGTATAGACCAGTTTTACTTCAGTAGGGTACAGACCAGCTTTACTTCAGTAGGGTATAAATCAGCTATACTTCAGTAGGGTATAGACCAGCTATACTTCAGTAGGGTATAGACCAGCTTTACCTCAGTAGGGTATAGACCAGCTTTACCTCAGTAGGGTATAGACCAGCTTTACTTCAGTAGGGTATAAACCAGCTATACTTCAGTAGGGTATAAACCAGCTATACTTCAGTAGGGTATAGACCAGCTTTACCTCAGTAGGGTATAGACCAGCTTTACTTCAGTAGGGTATAAACCAGCTTTACTTCAGTAGGGTATAAACCAGCTTTACGTCTGTAGGGTATAAACCATCTTTACTTCAGTAGGGTATATACCAGCTTCTAGAGAGACCAGGAGATGTTGTATTCATTATATTGTTAAAACGGTGTAATGACCTAATTTAGTTCTGTTCGACATTATCAGTGAATTTGTGGAACACTTCACCAACACCAGAGGTCACCAGATGTTTGTGCTTCACATATTTTGAGAACCTATCACTGATGCTTCTGTATGTCTCTGTGTCCATCTGCCTGTCTGTCTGATAGATAACTACTACTACCAGCCAGGTCAACTTGATGCTCTGTTGTGTGGAAATAGCTCTGATGCCGGGTATGTTGATGATAGTGATGATGATGATGATGATGATGATGGCGATGATGACTGTGATGATGGTGATGAGGAGGATGATGATGATGAGGACGATGATTTCAGGGTCTGTCCGGAGGGTTACGTTTGTCTGAAAGCAGGGAGAAACCCAAACTACGGATACACAAGCTACGACTCGTTTGGTTGGGCGTTCCTGTCTCTGTTCAGACTGATGACCCAGGACTTCTGGGAGAACCTGTTCCAGCTGGTCAGTAACAAACTGTTCCCAGTTGTAACTGGTCTTTGACTGACATTGTGAGGATATATTTGTTTCAGTATGTACATTTACTTCAGTGTATGTATTTCACCTGTCTTCTCTCACCCGTCTGTCTGACTGCAGAAACTGTTAGTTTAGGTTGCATCTCTGTTGTCTTCAGGTTAATAAATAGTTGGTTTATGTGCATATGCCTCTTTTGTCATGGACATTTGTGACACTTTACCTGTCTGCCTCTTACCCATCTGTCTGATTGCAGACACTGCGAGCAGCTGGTAAAACCTACATGATCTTCTTTGTGGTCGTCATCTTCCTCGGCTCATTCTACCTTATTAATCTCATCCTGGCCGTGGTTGCCATGGCGTACGCAGAGCAGAACCAGGCCACCATGGCTGAGGCCAAAGAGAAGGAAGAAGAGTACGCTCAGATCCTAGAGATGCTGAAGAAGAGAGAGGATGAGGTCTCATATGATGAAATAACTTTTACTCCGCTGACGGTGAAGACCCACAGCTCAACACTTATTCTTCTTGTCATTCCAGCAGGCGACCTGCAGGGCTCAGCTTTCAGAGGAACCGGATGCAGCACCACGGAAGAAGAATTCATCTGCAGAAACAAAGGGCCACGATCAAGAACACACCGCCATAGAAGGTACTCACATACATGTACACACAAACAGATAAACGTACATGAAGACCTTATAAACGCACGCCTTATAAACTAATGACACCAGACAATAAAAATGTTTTAACAACATGGAAGCCTAATGGTGAATAGACTGTGCTTTATAGATCTTTTCTAGACTCCTGACCACTCAAAGCTCTTTAACACTGTAAAATATTTTATATTGCCCAAAATCACCAACTACAAACTCTCCTCAGAGGGCTTTAGATTACATTAGATTAGATTCAACTTTATTGTCATTACACATGTACAAGTACAGAGCAACGAAATGCAGTTTCGCATCCAACCAGAAGTGCAACATAAGGTATTAGAATAAATAACAATATATACAGATTATAAATAAAGCGCAATACAAAAGGGTGTCTTATGGAATTAGGCAGAAACAGTATACAGATGAAATTAACTAAAATCATTAATTAATTAAATAGTGCGAGAATATAGGCAGAAACTATCTAGGGTTGCTAAACTAGTGCAAATATTCAGTGCATATTGACTTGAGAGTGCAAACAGATTGTATAAAGTGTCTACAGTGCAGATAGAGCGGTGTAATGGGGATCAGAGGGGGGTAGAGTTCAAAAAGGTAACAGCTCTAGGGAAAAAGCTGTTCCTCAGGCGGCTGGTCCTTGAACGTAAACTCCTGAAGCGCCTGCCTGAGAGCAGGAGGGAGAACAGTCTGTGAGCAGGGTGCGATGAGTCCTTCAGGATGCTGCAGGCTCGACGCAGACAGCGTTTCTTCTGGACCTCCTCGATGCTTGGGAGTGGAGTAGCTGTGATGCGTTGAGCGGTTTTCACCACCCGTTGCAGTCTCTTGCGCTCCGCGACAGAGCAGCTGTACAAATACAACGTCCTCTATCCCGGCAACTCACATCGGTTCAGGAAAAACTCTTTTAACCCTTCAGGGTCTTTTTCTTGATGTTACATAATTTATTAAATTCCCCTTTTTAAAGCACTTGCATATGAGATACTTACCCATGTGTTACATCAAAATTTGATAACAATATGCAACTAACAATAATAATGATAACAGCAGGAGGCGTCAGACTGGACCAGAGTCCAGATAAAACCATGATCCATGTAAACAGAAGGAGATAGAGAGAAGGGACATCAGCAGGACCATGGCAAGAGGCAGGGCCCAGGAGGCAAGAGGCAGGACACAGAACGTAGGTCCCAGGAAGTAGGAGTCAGGACCCAAAAAGCATGGCCCAGGAGGCAGAGCCCAGGGGGCAGGACCCAGGGGGAAGGGCCAAGGAGGCAGGGCCATGGCAGAAGGCAGGAGGCATGAGGCAAGAGGCAGTGGATGGGAGGCAGAAAGCAGGGCAGGGCCCAGACACAGCCATGATCCATGGAAAATTGACCTGCACCAGCCCTAACTATAAACCTGAACCAGCCCTAACTGTAAACCCGAGCCACCCCTAACTATAGAACTGAACCAGCCCTAACTATAAACCTGAGCCAGCCCTAACTATAAATCTGAGCCTGCCCTACTTATAGACCTGAGCCAGCCCTAACTATAAACATGAGCAAGCCCTAACTATAGACCTGAACCAGCCGTAGCTAAAGACCTGAACCAGCCCTAACTATAAAACTGAACCAGTCCTAACTATAAACCTCAACCAGCCCTAGCTATGAACCTGAACCAGCCCTAACTATAAACCTGAACCAGCTCTAACTATAAGCAACTGTGGCTCAGTGGTTAGCAAGTCGGTCTTTCAATCAGAGGGTCGGTGGTTCGATCCCCGGCTCCGGCAGTCTGTGTTGTTGTGTCCCTGAGCAAGACACTTAACCCTAATTGCTCACCGTTGCTGTGTCTACGGTCTACTGTATATCATGTAAGTCGCTTTGGATAAAAGCGTCAGCTAAATGAAATGTAATGTAATGTAATAAGCGCTATCAAAGAGGAAAGTCTTAAGTCTACTCTTAAATGTCATTATTCACCCATATTCATACACTACACTACATGTAATGTGCCACCTATCCATTTGCACACCGATGGAAAACCCTTTTTGGGGTTGAGTGTCTTGCCCAAGGACACATCGACCAGAGGAGCCGGGGTTCAAACGGTCAATCTTCTGTTTGGGGACGGTCCACTCTACCTTCTGAGCCACAGTCGCCCCTGACCAGTCCTGTCATTGAAAATCAAGTGAACACCATAAAGACCAACGATCGATACACCAAATGTATTGATCGGTTATTGGAACAAGCGTTCACAGGAACGGAGAAAAAACATATGAATGAGGCGAGATGAAGGAAGGAGGCATACAGATGATGTAATGTTCTGTTCACAGACAGAGGATCGCTCTAACCTGCTGTGTTTCAGACTTTGCAGACGACCAGAGGCCGTGTCCTCCATGTTGGTATGTCTTTGCGGACATCTTCCTGAAATGGAACTGTTGCGGCTGCTGGCGGAGGCTCAAACAGTACCTCTACACCATCGTCATGGACCCTTTTGTGGACCTCGGAATCACTATCTGTATCGTCCTCAACACAGTCTTCATGGCCATGGAGCATTATCCAATGACAGAGGAGTTTGAGGAGCTTCTGAGCATTGGAAATCTGGTCAGTGATGAAGAAAATCAAGTCAGGGTTAGGGTTAGGGTTGGGTTAGAGAGTTGGTTTCTTTTCGGGGCGTGGTCTTCGTTCCCGAACTGTGTTTTATAAAACCCCAAATACCGTGTTATATAATACAAAGAGAGTTATGTTGTCCATTGTGTCCCATAGTCAATAGGAGTATTAACATTGGTCCTCTCAGTATAGATGTTTCCCGTCACATCACTGTATCAGACTAATATCAGATGAGTCATGTTTATACCATCAGGCTTATTTAGAGATGAAGAGGTGATGTTTAAATATATTATTTTTGTGTCTTGTTTCAACAGTTTCATGAACAACCACAAGTCAAATACAGAACCCTTTTCCAATTGTTGATGCAGTCAGTAAGGCAGAACATTATAGACATCAAGAGTGGTATTTTGTAGTCCTGTCAGTTCTCTGATGTACTGAAGCTGAATCTAACGAGAATCTGCTGCTGCAGCTCCGTCTATTATGCTGCTCTGAACAGATTTATGAAGCTGACCTGGGATCAGCGGACCAGTAGCCTCTTAATGTGCCGAAATGCATAAAATAATGAATACATAAATAAAATTATTCAAATGTTACGAGTAAGAGTAATAACTAAGATGTTACTCGCTAACCAACAAGGGTTAAAAGAGGACATATTGAGTCATATCACCGAGGTACAACACATGCACATTAAAATCTGAAAGGATCATTTGTAAAATAACTGATCATTAGAATGGTTGATTTGTTTCACTGAGGCATCCAAAGGAAGGTTGCCATAACTGCCTTCTTCATGGCTGTGAGTTACAATTCTGAAATTATTGAAAAAATCTTCAACAAAAAATGCTTTTTATTCTATCCATCCATCCATTATCTGAACCGCTTATCCTCTTTAGGGTCGCGGGGCGCTGGAGCCGATCCCAGCTGTCATTGGGCGAAGGCAGGGTACACCCTGGATAAGTCGCCAGTCTATCCAGGGCTTTCTATTCCATGATGTTCTTTTGTAAATTGGCCACCATTCGTTCTACTCAAAAGCGTAGACAAACCCCCATTCATTCAATAGCCTTGTGTTGAAACTTTTTCTGCTGACCTCTGACCCCCCTCAGGTCTTCACAGGGATCTTCACAGCTGAGATGGTCCTCAAACTTCTGGCCATGGACCCGTACAACTACTTCCAGGTCAGACTTCTTGTTTGTTGACTGTGCTTCGGTCAAATGGAAATGTGAGTGAAATGAGCCAAAGTATCGTTTTATTTTCCTGAGTTATTTTAATTCCTGACATTTTAAATCAAGGTCAAGAAAAAGTTAGAAAAAGACACAAGACAGCATTTTTTTACTTTTCCACTGCAGACCAACTCAGTGGTCATGACAGCTGTTTGCATAGTAACACGTTTCTGTGATTGTTCTGTTGCTATGATTGCAGGTGGGCTGGAACATCTTTGACAGCATCATCGTCACAATGAGTCTGGTAGAGCTGGGATTGGCTAACGTTCAGGGCCTATCTGTGCTGCGCTCCTTCCGATTGGTCAGTGTGAACTCATCACTCATTCGATTTTTAAAACCAATCAGATTACTGTCTACCTGTCCGTCCAGCTTTCTGTCTTCTCACCTGTTTCCTCTTTCCAGATGCGAGTGTTCAAGCTGGCGAAGTCGTGGCCAACCCTCAACATGTTGATAAAGATCATTGGGAACTCGGTGGGTGCTCTGGGAAACCTAACTCTGGTCCTGGCCATAATCGTCTTCATCTTCGCCGTCGTCGGCATGCAGCTCTTTGGGAAGAACTACAAAGACTGCGTATGTCGCATCGCACTTGACTGCGAACTTCCCCGTTGGCACATGTACGACTTCTTCCACGCCTTCCTCATCATCTTCAGGGTCCTGTGTGGAGAGTGGATTGAGACCATGTGGGACTGCATGGAGGTCTCTGGTCAGACCATGTGTCTGATTGTCTTCATGATGGTCCTCGTCATCGGAAATCTGGTGGTGAGTCCCTGTAGGCACAAAGATACTCTGACCTGAGCCTGAACTCACACAAGCTGCGCCTGCAGACCGGTGGAGTGTGAGGGTGACACTGTTGATCATCATGCAAGCGCCAGGGTTCAGGGTTCACCCGACTGCTGGGGCTGCTACACATGCAACACCTGCAGATGGGGTTTGCCAACCTATGCTTGGATGCCAGAAAACACAAGCTATGCTTTGACCTACACTATTTGTGATTTCCATAACACTGGTTGAATTGAAAACAGCTGCTGTACACATAGAGGCCAGAAGAGGGTGGACCCTGTTTGAGTTAGAACGAAGGTTACGATGGTATAACCCTAGCCCTCAACCAAGGGGGCCCTGCTGAGCCTATGCCCCTCGGTAAGAGGGTGTAGGATAGCCTTACATACTGAGGGGTCTGATTATATTTGGGGAGGCACTTTCTAACTGCTCTCTACACGTATTCAATGAGCTTTTGCTTGTGATTGGAGGAGAGTATTGCTCATAGTGTTCAGTAGAGGGTTCCGTCTGAGTTTATATAACTAGCGTTACAGTATTGTAATCCTCTTGCCGGCAAAGCTGTTGTAGCAAACTGATCCAGATCTGGGATCAAAAGTTGGGGGTTTGATTGAGCCTAATGGGAACAAATAAACTGAAAACCAGGCCTGACAGTTCTAAACAAATCATGGTACAGGTGCTATATCTTGCCCTGCCCTTCAACATTCCAAATCTGGTCATCTGTTCCTTAATCTGTCCCTGGTCTAGTTTCATGTCCTTAATCTGTTCCTGGTCTTGTCTTAAGTCTTGAATCTGTTCCTGGTCTTGTTTCAGGTTCTGAATCTGTCCCTGGTCTTGTTTCAGGTTCTGAATCTGTTCCTGGCGTTGTTGCTGAGCTCATTTAGTGGTGATAATCTTGCGGCTCCAGAAGATGAAGGAGAAAACAATCTGCAGATCGCTATAAACAGGATCAGTCGGGCTGTGGCTTGGGCAAAGAAATGGATCCTGGAACAAATCTGGACCAACCACGTTAACCCAGACCACACCGGTAGGACCAGACCTGGAACTATAGCAAATATGTTATTTATTGATTTCCTTGTGTATGTATTTATCTGTGTTTAGTATTTTTTGTGTTCAAGCTGTTTTATTTGTTTGATATATTCAAATTAAATATTACTATGATTTCAAATGGTTGAAGTTCTTTGAAATGCATTTTAGGCGACATACTGATTTTTCATGTTTGTGAATTTCAGCGTCAGTGATCGACAATGAGGAAGACAATAGGACGACAAAGGAGATTTTAGCTTTGAGCTTTGTGACCTCAGGCCAGCCCGTATCAGCGGTCAAGTCCCTCGACTATAACCATGGCAACCTAACAAGCAACTATGACATCATTCCCTGTCTGACGGTCCCGATCGCCGAGGCCGAGTCTGAGTTTGAGACGCATGACAATGATGATGGAGAGGACGAAGAAGAGGATGAGGATGAAGAAAAGCATTCCGATGTGAACATTTTTCTATTTAAATTGATTCAATTTTATTCTATTCTATTCTATTTAATTCTATTCAATTCTATTGCGGCACTTCACCTAAAACCAACTCTAGTGCGTCCAGTTCAGATATTGATTTTACTTCAGTTAGTGGGAGACCTGGCAGGTGAAGAGCCCAAATAGCAACTTGCTTTACATTTATTATTATTATTATTAACCTTTATTTAACCAGGTAAGTCAATTGAAAACCAATTCTTATTTACAGTGACGACCTTGCCAAGAAGCGGCAATAGAAAGGAAGTTAATACAAGATATTGGAACATAAACACAACTAGAAGATTTTTGCAGGTAAATTGTAGATTAAGTTGCCAGAATTGGGAGATCTTTCATCTTAACAAGTCGTGCATTGCATGTGTAAAATATGCTTTATTACAGTACAGGAAACCAATTCCTTCTCTGGGAGAGTAGCGTTAGACAATAGTCTTTTCTTATAAGTTCTGTGAGTAGTGGCAACTGTGGATCAGTGGTTAGCAGGTCTGACTTTCAATCAGCGGATCGGTGGTTCAAACCCCGGCTCAGCCAGTCCATGTCGTTGTGTCCTTGAGCAAGACCCTTAACCCTCATTGGTCACCGTTGCTGTGTCTACAGTCTACTGTACGGTCTACTTGCCGCAGTGGTAGTGCGCCCGCCTTTGGAACACAAGGTGGAGTGTTTGAATCCCACTCATGGCAATGGGGGTGGCTGTAGCTCATGGGTATGAGTGGTTGTCCTGAAACCACAAGGTTGCAGGTTCAACCACTGATTTCCCCATATGTCAAAGTGTCCTTGAGCAAGACACTGAACCCCCAGTTGCTCCCTGGGCGCTTCACGAGGCTGCCCACTGCTCCTTAATACTAAGAATGGGTTAAAATGCAGAGAATAAATGTCCCCACTGTGGGACTAATAAGGGATTATTATTTATTTATTTATTTATGTATATCATGTAAGTCGCTTTGGATAAAACCGTCAGCTAAATGAAATGTAATGTAATGAAAGGTCACACCATGACCAGTTCTAGAGGACAGATGAGCATATGCATGGTGAGAATACTGTGACTCCGGGTTTGGGGGAGCTGTCTATTGACCAGTTTGTCAAAGACTTTTGAGAGGTTAGGCCTCTATACAGTATAGTATTGAGAGGTTTAGAGCCAGCTGATGTGAGCCAAATTCCCAGGTATTAATAAGATTGGAAAAAAGTTTCAATTCTTAAGTCTATGGATGGTTCTCGAGAATACAATTGATTTATTATTCTGCAGACCTGCATTCAGGACCATTCAGGACCTGGTTCAAGTTTGACCAGATCAGGAAAATTGATTTGTGGAATTATCAACTTAATTTGATAAAATATTGCTGTTCAGAAAGTGAACAGAAGTACTGTTTATCAGATATGATATGGGGGCGACTGTGGCTCAGTGGTTAGCAAGTCGGTCTTTCAATCAGAAGGTCGGTGGTTCAATCCCCGGCTCCGGCAGTCTGTGTCGTTGTGTCCTTGAGCAAGACACTTAACCCTCATTGCTCACCGTTGCTGTGTCTACGGTCTACTGTATATCATGTAAGTCGCTTTGGATAAAAGCGTCAGCTAAATGAAATGTAATGTAATATGAACATGAATATCAACAACAGTCTATTTGACGTGTTTGTGCAGTGTGACGAGTCGTCGGTGTGCAGCACCGTTCAGAAACTTCCTGAAACTCATGAGGACGGAGAAGAAGAAGAGCACAACGCGAACATGCCTGAGGACTGCTTCAGTGACAGTACGGAAACACACACACACACACACACACACAATTACACCTTTGTGTAACTTGTAAAACAACTTCCGACATGGATAAAAAGGTATTGAAGAAAAGGAACAAATCAATGACTTATACCAAACTTTGAGAAACTAAAGATGAAGTATCTGAGTGTTGGATGGAGTGTATCTGTGATTTAAGAGGTAGGTTGTGTTTAAAGCACGATATGAAGGTACAGTAGATGAGTGTTGGATGGAGTGGTTTAAGAGACAGGTTGTGTTTATAGCAGGATGTAAATGTACAGTAGTGTGAAAGGATCTTGTCAGGTTCACTGAAGAAGACAGAAGGTGAAATGCATACATTCTACTATACCTATTCAAATACAACATTTGTTGTTTGTATATATTCCAGAGTGGTACAGACGCTGTCCATTCCTGGACATAGACACGTCCCAGAGCAGAGGGAAGGTCTGGTCTAACATCAGGATAACCTGTTTCTCCATCGTAGAACACAACTACTTTGAGACCTTCATCATTTTCATGATCCTGCTAAGCAGTGGAGCTCTGGTAAATGTTAGAGATTATTGATTTATACATGATAGGTTTCATATCATATTTGTTTTTAGATATTCCATAATTTAATGTGATAACATGCCAGAGCAAGTCTGATCTGATTGGTTCTCAAGAATGCATGCGGTGTGAGTACTAACCTGCGGAGACAACATGGCCGAGAGCAGCTGACCACAGGGCTTCTAACATGGCTGAGATTCATTAATAACATGGCAGCCACATGTTACCCAGGTGAGATTATCTTTACCTCAATAACCCTTATTACATTACATTACATTTCATTTAGCTGATGCTTTTATCCAAAGTGACTTACATGATATATACTGTAGTAGACCGTAGACACAGCAACGGTGAGCAATGAGGGTTAAGTGTCTTGCTCAAGGACACATTGACATGGACTACCTGAGGCTGGGATTGAACCACCGACCCTCTGATTGAAAGACAGACTTGCTAACCACTTAGCTACAGTCGCCCCATTACCCCTCATCACCCCTCATTAACCCTTATTAACCCCCTAATAAACCATTTAACCTATATTAAGCTGTAATAACCCATAACAACTGTCACAACCGGGGCGGCTGTGGGTCAGTGGTTAGCAAGTCGGTCTTTCAATCAGAGGGTCGGTGGTTCGATCCCAGGCTCCGGCAGTCTGTGTCGTTGTGTCCTTGAGCAAGACACTTAACCCTAATTGCTCACCGTTGCTGTGTCTACGGTCTACTGTATATCATGTAAGTCGCTTTGGATAAAAGCGTCAGCTAAATGAAATGTAATGTAATGTAACAACCAGGCTCTAGTGCCATGACTAGACGAGAGGGAGATGCAACGTTCAATGTGCTGTCCTCCGTCACCTCCTCCAGGATGTCCAGCTTGGAGCAAATGGCAGTGTTCTTTGTTCCATCTATTCAATTCAATTTATTTTGTATAGCCCAAAATCACAAATTAGAGGGCTTTACAATCTGTACAGACGTACGCTGCAGAGCAATCAGCTGATCATCGTGATGGTTCTGATGGTTACAGCTCCTCCCATCAGTGTGTAAATGGGTGAATGATGACATGTAGTGTTAAAGTGCTTTGAGTGGTCGGAAGACTAGAACAGAGCTATAAAGTACAGTCATTTTAAACTAAAAGACCTCTTATAAAACTATCTGGGTAGAGTTTCAGATGTAAATGTATCTCAGCTACTACGAATCTTCTAGTAACTACTAGTTATCGGACTAGAAGTGGAAACAAAGACCTGGGATGAGCACGATAGATGCAGGTCTGAGTAAATCAGGCAGCACCTTATTGAGATGGTTGTCCAAATATTCATCTCCATAACCCTTCACTTTTAATCTATGACAAAGGACTTGTGGTGTAAATAAAATGACAACCCACCATGCATTCTGCATGCATTGCGTCCTAGGAGAGGGATCCTCCTCGGTTGCTCTCCCTGAGCTTTCTTCTTTGATTTCCCCTTTATGTTCTGATGTGTGGGTGAAAGGTCAGAGGATCTCATATGTGTACAGATTTAAAGTCCTCTGAGGCCCATTTGTGTGCACATTAAAATGTAATGTATTGAAAATAGAATACACATGAAACCTGAACGATAAGTGTGTTTGTGAGCAGGCGTTTGAGGACATCTACCTGGAGCAGCGGCGGGTCATCAAGACAGTCCTGGAGTTCGCAGACCAGGTGTTCACCTATGTGTTTGTGCTGGAGATGATTCTCAAGTGGGTCGCATACGGATTCAAGACTTACTTCACCAACGCCTGGTGCTGGCTCGACTTCCTCATCGTAGACGTAAGAGTACCTGCTGGTAACCATAGCAACAGTAATGATGCTTCAGGGACTTACCCGAAAGTCCAAAAGGGGAGGATGAATTGATTCATACAATACAAGTCACCCAATGACTCCTAATCAGGAAGCACAATGTAAAGTTGGACTGTACCGAAGTTCAAAGTTGAAATCTCATTTTAAATTAACATTCAAAAAGCTTTTTTAAAATTGGGTTTAAAACCAGATTTCTATATTATGTTATATATTATATATATTATTATTATTATTATGATTATATTACTAGAATTAGATTCCAGTGGTGTCTCTGTAGGATTATTTCTGTAAACCAAACATTTCCAATAACTCCAATAAAACCTGCTTCAACCAGAAGGTCGCTGGTTTTTGACCTGTCGGAAGTGAGAAAGTGTCCTGTATCTTCCAGGTGTCTCTCGTGTCTCTGACAGCAAACATCCTGGGATACTCTGAGCTGGGAGCCATCAAGTCTCTGAGGACTCTGAGAGCTCTGAGGCCCCTGAGGGCCCTGTCTCGCTTTGAGGGCATGAGGGTGAGACAGACATTTTAAACACTGACAGATAGATAGGGAACTGTCTTTGTGTCACCAGAGACTGCTAATCTTCAGTCTGAATCTGACAGGTCCACTGTAGAATTCTATCTTTTATCATAAAGGCTTTAATTTGACTGTTGTGTGACGTCTGTTGTCCAATCTGACTTCCTGCACATGGAAAAGTCTCCATGTCCTTATTACATCCTATAACGTGCTACAGGGTGTAATAAGAACATATTAACGTCTCCATGTTCTTATTACACCCTATAACATGCTACAGGGTGTAATAAGAACATATTAACGTCTCCATGTTCTTATTACACCCTATAACATGCTTCAGGGTGTAATAAGAACATATAAACGTCTCCATGTCCTTATTACACCCTGTAACGTGCTGCAGGTCAGTCTGAGTCAGTGAAACCTGGTCCAGACTCACATGACCCGCACAGCTCTACATGTGTGTTTCTTGGGGTTAATATTCTATCAAGTGACACCTGTCTGCCTCCATGTACCTATCTGTCTGTCTTTCTGCAGGTGGTGGTGAACGCCCTGGTTGGAGCGATCCCGTCCATCTTTAACGTGCTGCTGGTTTGTCTGATATTCTGGCTGATCTTCAGCATCATGGGAGTGAATCTGTTTGCAGGAAAGTTTTATTATTGTTTTAACGAGACGTCTGAGGAGATGTTTCCTCCCGAAGATGTCAACAACAGGAGTGAGTGCTTTGCTCTGATGGAGGCCAATTTCACTGAGGTCCGCTGGAAGAACATCAAGGTCAACTACGACAACGTGGGGCTGGGCTACCTGTCACTGCTGCAAGTGGTGAGTCATATGAAACATTAACACCATCAGACAGTTCATGGCATCCCATAATCACCCCAACACAGTCGTATCGATACACCACTGAAGTCCAACTGTCTCAATCTGAGCCGAGCTAATTTCTGCTTGGTGCTGTTTCACTTTCGCCGACAAAGACGTTTGGCATTCAGCTGATAATGCAAATAATACAAATAATCTCTTCCAGGCCACGTTTAAAGGTTGGATGGACATCATGTATGCAGCCGTGGACTCCAGAGACGTCAGTACCGCCCAATAGCTGTTCTGTTACTAGAAGGGTTAGGGTTAGTACCCTAACCCTCCTACTGGAACTAATACTAGTAATCCAACTGGAACTAATACTAGTACTCCAACTGGAACTAATACTAGTACTTCTACTGGAACTAATACTAGTACTTCTACTGGAACTAATACTAGTACTCCAACTGGAACTAATACTAGTACTCCAACTGGAACTAATACTAGTACTCCAACTGGAACTAATACTAGTACTCCAACTGGAACTAATACTAGTACTCCTACTGGAACTAATACTAGTACTTCTACTGGAACTAATACTAGTACTTCGACTGGAACTAATACTAGTACTCCAACTGGAACTAATACTAGTACTCCAACTGGAACTAATACTAGTACTTCTACTGGAACTACTACTAGTACTCCAACTTGAACTAATACTAGTACTCCTACTGGAACTAATACTAGTACTTCTACTGGAACTAATACTAGTATTCCTACTGGAACTAATACTAGTACTCCAACTGGAACTAATACTAGTACTTCTACTGGAACTAATACTAGTATTCCTACTGGAACTAATACTAGTACTCCAACTGGAACTAATGCTAGTACTCCTACTGGAACTAATACTATTACTGGAATGAATGCCAGTACTCCAACTGGAACTAATACTAGTACTCCTACTGGAACTAATACTAGTATTCCTACTGAAACTAATACTAGTACTCATACTGGAACTAATAATAGGATTCCTACTGGAACTAATACTAGTATTCCTACTGGAACTAATACTAGTACTCATACTGGAACTAATAATAGGATTCCTACTGGAACTAATACTAGTATTCCTACTGGAACTAATACTAGTACTCCAACTGGAACTAGTGCTAATACTCCTACTGGAACTAATACTAATACTGGAACGAATGCCAGTACTCCTACTGGAACTAATACTTGTACTCCTATTGGAACTATTACTTGTCTGGACCTGAAGCTAAAACTGATACCAGTACTAGTACTATTCCTAACAGGTTACTGATACTGGTACAAGTACGAATTTGGATACCTTTACTAGTTCAATCAGGAGAGACCTGTTTTGATTTTAACAATAAATTACATATTACATATTACGTATTACATATGCATAACATTTGAATAGTGCAAAGTGGTGATTAGATAATCAAGAGGTAGTGATGCTGAGTTCTGATAGGCAGAATACCCCTGGAGTACAGACACAGGTTGTGGTGGTGAAGGGAGTTGCTGCAACCTGATGATGAATGAGGAGCAGGACTGATGCTGATTGGAGGAGACTGGGGTGGAGGAGGGTTGCATCTGGTTTAAACTGAAATGAACACTAACAGCAGCAGAGAGGAGAACCTATTTAAAAGTTTGACAGCAACGATGTGATTGGCTTAAGGACACAGAATCTGATTCTGGTTGATTTAAAGTGGACGCCTCCTACCCAGCTGATGGAATAATCACAGGGAGAACTAGACTAAGATATTTAGGAATGACCAGTTGTGTAAAGTCTTCCTTCCTGAATGATCGATTAAGCTCCATTACTGGTACTAACAATGGTAATGGTACTGGTACTGGGACTAACAGGCACTATAGCGGCACAGATGCTGGTATTTGTACTGGTACTGGTACTGGTACTAACAAGTACTACAGGGGTACAGATGCTAGTACTGGTACTAACAGGTGCTATAGTGGTATAGATGCTGTTACTGGTTCAAACTTACATTTGAGTGTCACATGTTGCGTGAATTTCTTAATTTTAGATTTACAACTAACAAAACGACCATGTTGCGATGATTACTATACCATGTGTGTAGGTGGAGTCCCAGCCGCAGTACGAGGCCAATTTGTACATGTACCTATACTTTGTCATCTTCATCATATTCGGCTCCTTCTTCACCCTCAATCTCTTCATCGGTGTCATCATAGACAACTTCAACCAGCAGAAATCTAAGATATGTTTCTACTCACTGACATTATCTTAACTCCAGATTCAGTGGTGATAACAGACATTCATTGTTGACCTGTTTTGTTGTCTTTACTTGGGGGGAACAGATCTTTTCATGACTGAGGAGCAGAAGAAATATTACAACGCCATGAAGAAACTAGGCTCTAAGAAACCTCAGAAACCTGTTCCACGTCCTGAGGTCAGTTCAGCTCCTTCCTGCCAGACTTTGTGAAATACAGGTGTGAAACGTTCAGGTGAGACCCATCCGTCACATGGTTCTGGTCTCTCCGTCTAACCAGAACAAGTTCCAGGCTCTAGTTTTTGACCTGGTGACAACGCAGCTTTTCGACATCTTCATCATGGTGCTAATCTGCCTCAACATGGTGACCATGATGGTGGAGACGGACGAGCAGAGCGAGGAGAAAGAGATGATCCTGTACTGGGTCAACCTCGTCTTCATCATCGTCTTCACCACAGAGTGCACTCTGAAGATGATCGCTCTCCGGCAGCACTACTTCGCTGTCGGCTGGAACATCTTCGACTTTGTTGTTGTCATCCTGTCCATTGTGGGTGAGTCAGTGAATCAGTGTTTGGTTATGTCATTGTCTCATCAAGTAATGTCATTAAAGTGTCTTCTATTCATATGTAAGGCCCAGACATGTCTGGAGATGTTTTAAAGTTTATGGTTATTTTATGGGTTATTAAATTTGGTCAGAGATGAAGTGAGTGCTCTAACCCTAACCCTAACCCTAAAGATAGCACTTTATAGTTTAACTTTATTGAAGAAATTGTACCTTCTTGATTCTTGTTGTTCTGATTCTTGTTTGTACTCATGGTTGAATGCACTTATTGTAATTCGCTTTGGATAAAAGCGTCAGCTAAATGAAATGTAAAAGTCAAACAACCCAGAAGAAACACATGTTGTCTTTTTCCCTACTTCATTATTTCCTTCCCTTCAGGCCTCCTTCTTGCTGACATCATAGAGAAATATTTTGTTTCTCCAACACTCTTCCGTGTAATTCGATTGGCTCGGATCGGCCGAGTTCTTCGTCTCATTCGTGGAGCCAAGGGGATCCGGACACTGCTGTTCGCCCTGATGATGTCACTTCCTGCCCTCTTTAACATTGGCCTCCTCCTATTCCTCATCATGTTCATCTTCTCCATCTTCGGGATGTCTAACTTTGCATACGTGAGGAAGGAGGCCATGATCGACGACATGTTTAACTTTGAGACGTTTGGGAACAGCATGATCTGTTTGTTTATGATCACCACGTCAGCCGGATGGGACGGTCTGCTGAACCCCATCATGAACACACCGCCGGACTGCGACCCCAACATAGAGAATCCCGGGTCGATGGTCAGGGGGGACTGTGGCAGCCCGGCATTGGGCATAGTCTTCTTCACCACCTACATCATAATGTCCTTTCTAGTGGTGGTCAACATGTACATTGCCATCATCCTGGAGAACTTCAATGTGGCTACAGAGGAGAGTGCTGACCCGCTGTGTGAAGACGACTTTGAGATGTTCTATGAAACCTGGGAGAAGTTTGACCCTGATGCTTCTCAGTTCATACAGTACAGGTGAGTCTTAAGATCATAATCTGGCTCTGATGTGTTGTTCCAAAACTCTGCGGGGCTTTAATAGACTCTTCTGTATTGCACAGTAAGCTGTCAGATTTCTGCGACACGCTGAAGGATCCGCTGAAGATCTCCAAACCAAACACCATCAAACTGATTCACATGGATCTGCCTCTGGTTCCTGGAGACAAGATCCACTGTCTGGACATCCTGCTGGCTCTCACTGCACAGGTAACATGACCAGCTTACTTATTACGTGATGTCAAATTATTTCATGTTGTGCTATCATGTTTTATATCATAGATGTTGTGGAATATCAAATCACATTGTTTTATAGTATATGTATTATACTGTATGTGTGTAGGTTTTGGGTGATTCAGGAGAGATGGATGCTCTCAAAGCCAGCATGGAGGAGAAGTTCATGGCCAACAATCCCTCCAAGGTTAGGTTTTACAGTTTGAACTATTGTCATATTCTAAAAGGGGCGGATATTGTTTCATTCATCAGTATAATGAAGTCATAGATGACCATTGTTACCTACAGGTGTCGTATGAACCAATCAGCAGCACTCTGCGTAGGAAACAGGAGGAAGTGGCCGCGACGGTGATCCAGAGAGCATATAGGAAACACCTCCTGAAGCGAACGGTAAAATTGGCATCCTACAAATACAGAGAGAAGACGGAGGGACGGCGAGACATGAAGTTGCCGCCCGAGACAAAAGGACTTCTCTGTAAACGCATCAGTCAGCTGTATGGAGGCAGCGAGGACACAGAGGAGCCAGTCTCAGGTGTTTCAGGTGAGGATAGTCCCACCCGGGTGGAGCTTCAGAGCGAGTTTCTCCTCCACACTGCTCCACCCCTCAACACCTCCAACTTCCTGCCAGTTGAGAACCTGAGGGAGTCTATTGTCTGATGTTCACCATGTCCATCCTGTTTTTACATTACATTACATTACATTTCATTTAGCTGACGCTTTTATCCAAAGCGACTTACAATAAGTGCATTCTACAGTTACAACAATAAGTGCATTGTACGGTTACGGTTACTGTTTATTCTTGTTTCCCTCAGTGGGAACTCTGTTGGCTTCTGTAAAGACTGCAGAGTGATGGATCCTGAACAATAGATGGTTTCATCACTGTGTTTTCATATGTCATACTTTTCAGATCAACTTAAGGTTATTAGTAACAGTTATTTGAATGTTATTTGTGATGGGCAGTAGTGTAGCTTGTGTAACTACGTTTCATAAAATGTTTTCTGTAGCAGCATTTTTGAAGCTCAAGTCTGAAATGAAACTGCGAAAAAGCAGTAAGTGAGGCCACAGCCATACACGGATGTGAATGTGAAGACAGAAGTACTTCCTTTTGACGCTGACATCACGGTTACTGATGCCGACGACGTCTCTGCTGCAGGAAATACAGACACCAAGCTTATGTTTACTCCAATAATGCTACATTGTGAACAACAGATCGGCAGGAGAACTAGTTAACATTAGCTATTAGCAGCACAATCCTGATTGGCTAAATAACGAAGCTAACAGCTGTTAGCGGAGGTTCCATTGAGTTACACTTTGAGATGTTCAAAGACCATTGAGTAAAATTGAGAATTGTGTGACATATTAGAGAGGGAATTATGACCTGACGTCTTTTGTCTTTGATGCACTGGTATCATATCCATACTATGTATCATACCGATCAGTTCAAGTACTGGATTCAAATAAAATATGAACATCTCTAGTTACATTAGTGCGAGGCAGGTGGATATTGCTATGGTAGTATAAATACATGATTGTGTATGAATGTTAAGTATGCATGTTGAATATATATTATGATTTATATGATATTATTAAAGTATGAACAATCACATGACACTATTCAGTGGTCAAATATGACAACCTAGCAAAAACGTACCTGCTAAAGTAAAGATTCAAGAATAAAAGTATAAAATAAACAAATAAATAATAATTATCATTAAAATGATACAAATGAAGGCTAAATAAAGGTGCACTTTCAGAGCAGTACTCAACCAGCAGTAACTTCTACTCAATTATATAACTGACTGATAGCTGATATGTACTGTCATGTACTTTCCTATTTGAGATGAAGGCAAATCAATTTTTTCTAAAAATTATGTTTTGACATTGAAAATTGCATCCCTAAACTAAAAAGAGTTTATCTCTGCAACCACAAGGGCTATTTGAAAAATGTTGGTGTTATAATAAAGGCAACACTTGTGAGATTTGTCCAGATGTGTAGATATTAGTATATATGTTACTGTTAAGGTAATACCAGGCTGACTTTTATTGACTTGATATGGCAGTTAAAATCAATAATGCCAAGATTGGCTTTTTCAGTCAAACTCTAATAATGTAATTTTATTAACACTATTGTCAAGTCAGGTTTATTCATACAGCTCAACATTTTATAATTGTTACACCGTGGCTGCGGCCCCTCCCCCTTCCTCGTGTGGCACCTGTCTGATTGTCTTACCTGATCCCCAATTGTTTCCACCTGTTCCCTGTTACCCTCATGTGCTTATAGTCTGCGTCTTCCCCTTGTCTTGTGCCAAAGTGTTCCCGTCTCTGGTCAGGACTACTCAAGCCAAGCCCACAGCCGTGATCTTCACCACAGTGTGTTTATGCCTTTGCCTGCCTCGTTAAGAGAGATTTTCAGTTTAGTTTTGTCAGCGTTTAATGTTACCGCTCTAGGTTTGCCTCCGTTGGATCGCTTTAGTTTTGCCTGCCTCGTTAAGAGTGATTTTCAGTTTGTTTTATCGTCGCTAAACGTTACCGCTCTAGGTTTGCCTCCGTTGGAGCGCTTTTGTTTTCCTCTGTTAGGAGTGATTTTGATTTGGTTCACTGACCCCGCTGCATCTGAGTCCTGTTTCGAGTCCCGGCCTGACAGTACACTTTGGCCAGTATGGACTCAGCAGCGGCTGGCCAGTGGACGGCCAGGATCCAAGCCCAGGAAGCCCGCCTCACCCGGCAGGAGGAGTTTCAGACGGCGATGGTGTCACAGCTTGGTCAGCTTTCATCCCAGGTGAGGGAGCTGACGGACCACCTGCGGCAGGCAGCCACGCCACCCGCGGCGCCGGAGCCCGCGGCGCCGGAGCCCGCAGGCGGTGCGGCGACCCTAGCCCAGGGCGCACCCATGATCGGGCTGGGCGTCAGGTTGGCGCCCCCGGAGCGTTTCTCGGGGGAGCCAGGACAAGGCAGGGCGTTTCTGGTGGATTGTGCCATGCACTTTGAACTGTTGCCGCACACCTTTATCTCGGACAGGTCGAAGGTGGCCTTCATGACATCCCACCTGACAGGAAGGGCCAGAGCCTGGGCCACCGCCGAGTGGGCTCGCGACTCTCCGCTGTGCTCTTCTTTTTCAGATTTTAAGACGGCTCTCCAGAGAACGTTCGATCCAGTGTCCACAGACAGAGAGAAGGCTAGGGAGCTGAGCGGCCTGTCGCAGGGCAGGGATTCGGTATGCGACTACGCCATCCGCTTTCGCAACTCGGCGGCGGAGAGCGGGTGGAATGACACCGCCCTGCATGACATCTTCCTGAAGGGCTTGGCGGCCTACGTCCAAGAGCTGTTGCTGCCCCTGGACCTGCCTGGAGACCTGGATGCGCTCATCGCACTTGCCATCCGGACGGACAACCGGGTCCGTGAACTCCGGTTGCCACCGAGCAGCGGTTCTACGGCCCCGGGCAGGCGGGAGTCCCGGGAATCGCCGCCAGGGCACTGTCTTCTCCCTTTTACCACCAGGGAGGAGGAACCCATGCAGCTTGGCGGGACTCGGGTGACCCCAGAGGAGCGACGACGACGCCGGCAGGAGGGCTGCTGTTTCTACTGCGGCCAGCCAGACCACCTCGTCGCCGGTTGTCCAGCCAGGAAGCCCCGGACAGGGATCCAAACCCCCGTCGCTGATCTCGCCTCGCGCAGCCTGACACAGGTTAAGGTAACGCACCATGCCAGGACTACGGACATTGATGCACTCATAGACTCCGGGGCCGACGTAAGTTTAATGGACTGGGGCCTGGCGAGGTCCCTGGGGGTAAAAGCAGAGCCGCTGGTCAGATCCCTCAGGACCAGGGCCCTCGACGGTAGAGGACTCTTCAGGATCACACACGCCACGGAACCTCTGGCACTGCAGGTTCTGGAACATAGGGAACTCCTGAGGTTTTATCTGTTTGAATCACCCACTCAGTCATTAGTTCTTGGTAGCCCTTGGCTGCGGCAACACAATCCCCACGTGGACTGGAAAACAGGGACTATCATAGGGTGGGGGGGTGATTGTGTAAACCACTGCAGGCCGGTTTCGGCCCAGGGGGGGGAACTAACTCGCAGTAATTCTGTTTCCACCACAGACCCTGAGACCTCCGACCTGAGTACCGTGCCCTCCTGTTACCACCACCTCCGGGAGGTTTTTAGCAAAGCCAAGGCCATGTCACTCCCCCCACACCGACCCTATGACTGCGCCATAGACCTGATTCCGGGCGCCGCCATCCCCAAGGGTCGGTTGTATTCCATCTCTGGGCCGGAAAGAGTGGCCATGAAGGAATACATTGACTCGTCACTGAGGGCGGGGCTTATCCGCCCTTCCTCGTCGGCAGCGGGGGCCGGATTCTTTTTCGTGGGGAAGAAGGACGGTTCTCTCAGGCCCTGTATTGACTATAATCCCCTCAACGCAATTACCATTAAGAATCGTTACCCTCTGCCACTCATGACCTCCGTGTTCGACCAGCTACAACAGGCTAGAGTGTTTTCCAAACTAGACCTACGCAATGCTTATCATTTGGTCAGGGTCAGAGAGGGGGATGAGTGGAAAACTGGGTTTAACACTCCTTGCTGTGAGGGTTTGGCTGGACCCAAGCGCAGACACGGGGAGGCAAGGTTGGGTGAAGGTAAAGGGTTTATTGAACAGCACACTGATGAGATGAAGGGGAAGAGTGCAGGCGGAGCGGTGAGGTGGCGTGAGCGGCAGCGGCTGAGCTGAAGTGCCGGTACGGGAATCCTGAGCACAGGGAACAGAGGTTAGTAAGAGATCAGACACAATGCAAAGTACGTCTCTTTAGTCTGAGCTCTAGAGAGGCCGAGAGTCGAAGTACCACTGGAAATGGAGCAATAATCTGGCAACTGGAGAGAGGGAAGCCAGGGTGTTTTAACAGGGAGGATCTGATGATGTGATTGAAGACAGGTGCCGGAGATGAGGTGCAGGTGTGGAGATGATTGCCAGTTGCCGGAAGCCACGCCCACGACACACACACACACACACACACACAGAGAAGACAAACAGTGGACACCAGAGACACAAGGAAAAGACAAAAGGGACATAAGTCACGGCAGAGCCGTGACACCTTGCGGTCACTATGAATATCTAGTCATGCCTTTCGGGCTCACCAATGCTGCCGCGACATTCCAGGCCCTGATCAACGACGTACTCAGGGACTTTTTAGACCAGTTCGTGTACGTATATCTAGATGACATCCTCATTTACTCGTCAGATCTAGCCACTCACAAGGGCCACGTATCCCAGGTTCTCCAACGGTTGTTGGAGAACAATCTCTATGTAAAAGCAGAAAAGAGTGAGTTTCATGCCGACACCATCTCTTTCCTGGGCTTCATCGTAGCCCCTGGGAAGGTACAGATGGATCCGGCTAAAGTAAGCGCTGTGGCCGAGTGGCCCCTACCTGATAGCCGCAAGAAGGTTCAGCAGTTCCTCGGGTTCGCTAACTTCTATAGGCGGTTTATCAGAAACTTCAGCGCCATAGCAGCTCCGCTCCATGCACTCACCTCCACGAAGGAGCGTTTCCTCTGGTCTCCGACGGCGGAGGCAGCCTTTCAGCACCTCAAGACCCGCTTCACCACGGCTCCCATCCTCATGATGCCGGATCCTCGGCGCCAGTTCGTGGTCGAGGTGGACGCCTCCAATGAGGGGGTCGGGGCTGTCCTGTCCCAACGGGTGGAACGGGACGGGAAGATGCACCCCTGCGCCTTCCTGTCGCGGCGTCTGTCCCGGGCCGAGCGGAACTACGACATCGGCAATCGGGAGCTGTTGGCGGTCAAGCTGGCCTTGGAGGAGTGGAGGCACTGGCTCGAGGGGGCTGAGCACCCGTTTGTGGTCTGGACCGACCACAAAAATCTGGAGTATATTCGTAGTGCCAGGAGACTGAATTCTCGCCAGGCGAGATGGGGGCTCTTTTTTAACCGCTTCTCCTTCTCCCTTTCTTACAGGCCGGGATCCCGGAACGTCAAGCCCGACCCCCTGTCACGCCTGTATGATCCCGAGCCTGTTGCCAAAGAACCAGAGTCTATCCTTCCACGGACCTGTGTGGTTGGGGCGGTGACTTGGCAGATAGAAAAAGAGGTCAAGCAGGCGAACGGTGAGGGTCCATCGTCTAGCGGGTGCCCTGAGGGTCGGTTGTTTGTCCCGATTGAATTGCGCCCGCAGGTGATCCATTAGGCTCACACCTCGCTGCTGACCTGTCACCCGGGGGTTCGGCGGACGGTGTTCGTCATCTCTCGGAGGTTCTGGTGGCGGTCCATGGAAAAAGAGGTCCAGGAGTACGTCAAGGCTTGTTCGGTCTGCGCCAGGAATAAGACGACCTCCGGCCCACGGATGGGCCTGCTTCAACCGCTTCCCATTCCCTCCAGACCATGGGCCGACATCTCCATGGATTTTGTCACGGGGCTCCCGGTCTCTAAGGGTAACACCACAGTTCTTACAGTAGTGGACAGGTTTTCAAAGATGTCACGGTTCATAGCCCTGCCGTCAGCCAAAAGAACAGCCAGTATCATGATGACCCATGTTTTTCGAGTCACGGCTTTCCTAGGGACATCGTGTCGGACCGGGGGCCCCAGTTCGTGTCCGGCTTCTGGAAGGAGTTTTGTCGGCTCATTGGGGCCACGGCTAGCCTCACCTCGGGTTATCATCCGGAGGCGAATGGCCAGACGGAGCGGCTCAACCAGCAGCTGGAATCCGGCCTCCGGTGCCTGGTGTCCCAAAACCCCACGACCTGGAGCCAGCACTTGGTCTGGGTTGAGTATGCCCACAATGCCCTGCCCACCTCGGCTACAGGAGTCTCCCCCTTCAAGTGTGTGTTCGGCTATGACCCGCCGGTCTTCGCGGACCAGGAGCTGGAGGTGGCGGTGCCATCCGCCCACGCCATGATACGCCGTTGCCGGCGCGTCTGGGCGGCCGCCCGGCAGTTCCTCATCCGCCAGGGGGACCGGGTCAAGAAGGCCGCGGACCGGCGGAGACGACCCGCTCCAGCATACCAGCTGGGCCAGAGGGTGTGGCTCTCGGCTAAACACCTCAACCTCAAGGCCCTTTCGAGGAAGCTGGCACCGCGCTTCGTGGGGCCATTCCCCGTCACCAAGGTTATTGGGCCGGCAGCGGTTCGCCTTCGTCTGCCCCGGGCCTTCCGGGCCCATCCCACGTTCCACATGAGCCAGGTTAAGCCGGTCGCAGAGAGCTCCATGGTCCCGCCCCCTCCTCCCCCTGAAATGGTGGACGGGGGTCCCGTCTACAAGATCAGGCAATTATTGGCGGTACGCAACCGGGGTCGGGGCAAGCAGTTCCTGGTGGACTGGGAGGGGTACGGGCCGGAGGAGCGACAGTGGGTCCCGTCCCGGTTCATTTTGGATGTGCCCCTCATGGAGGAATTTGAGGGCCCGTCCTGGGTCGCCAAGGGTCGACCCTTAAGGGGAGGGTACTGTCACACCGTGGCTGCGGCCCCTCCCCCTTCCTCGTGTGGCACCTGTCTGATTGTCTTACCTGATCCCCCAATTGTTTCCACCTGTTCCCTGTTACCCTCATGTGCTTATAGTCTGCGTCTTCCCCTTGTCTTGTGCCAAAGTGTTCCCGTCTCTGGTCAGGACTACTCAAGCCAAGCCCACAGCCGTGATCTTCGCCACAGTGTGTTTATGCCTTTGCCTGCCTCGTTAAGAGAGATTTTCAGTTTAGTTTTGTCAGCGTTTAATGTTACCGCTCTAGGTTTGCCTCCGTTGGAGCGCTTTTGTTTTCCTCTGTTAGGAGTGATTTTGATTTGGTACTTTGTGTCAATAAAGACCGGTTCACTGACCCCGCTGCATCTGAGTCCTGTTTCGAGTCCCGGCCTGACAATAATACGTCCAATTTGTGTCCCAGGACCCTCATTTCAGATCAAGAAAGCCTATTTTACAGGGAACAGATGTGAAATATAATAATACAATTACAAAATAGATGACTAAATTCTACATGGAATGGACACAAGAATCATTTCATATTGTGTTTTGGGGTTCAAAGCCTTTTGGAATGAATGAATGAAATGGTCTTTATGGTACAGATTTAAATTCTGATATGAACAATAATCAAAGAGTTAGATTAGTTTCTCTTGATTTGAGGATTGTTCTTTGAATAACTACTAATTAATAATAAATGCTGCAACCATAAAACATGAAATGAACAAACTGAGTCTGATCTTCTGAAAATATTCTAAACCATGAAATTAACAGCAGGATCAGTTATGCAGATATGAGTCATTTTTTCCACGTGTTCTGCATTGATGAGCTTCATTGTGGCTGATTGCCATGACTAATACCTGATTATATTATTATTATTAGGGTCCGAGCGACTGTCGAAGACAGTCCAGCAAGGACCCTATTGCGTTCTTTAGGATTTTTATTATACCGTCTTCTTATTTTTAACATTCAACCTGCGTTTTCCCCAACGTGTCATGTTCTAATCCGCACCAAATTTGGCACGGCTGTCAGGATTGGCGAAAATTGCGATCCGACACAGACGTCAAATTAGTGAAAAAAAAAACTGCTCTCTAGCGCCCCCTCAAAGTTGGCCCGGCGACGCCCCTCGCCCAGATTGTCCAATCGACTTGAAAAAATTCACACAAATCCGTCTCCACCTGCTCTAAAAAAAGCCTCTCAGAGGCATAAAGTCCGCCTACCAAAATTTTCCGCCATTTTGAATTTTGTGATTTTTTTTAACGTTTTTCCAACATACTTGGTCTGATTCATACCAAACTTGCTGTGCATCATCAATGGAGGCGTATAGACATAGCGCAAGTGAAATTTCTCGGATATCTCATTTCGTTTACGAGATATTGACCAATTAACCTCTTAGGGGCGTGTCCTATCTTGCAATGCTCATAACTTTAACACTATTTGTCCTAGAACCTTTTGTCACCTTTTGTGCACATCGCATCCCTCTACCTGCAATAAATCTTTCGCGCGATTCCGCCCATAGGGGGCGCTACAGTAATTCGGCCAATATGCCCGTTTTTCGCCGTTTTTTCAGGAAATTTGCATTCGTACTTTAACAAACTCCTCCTAAAGTACTTATCCGATCGCCTCAAACTCTGTTCCGTAATGATCTCAAGACCCTCGAGACCTTAAGTTGTGCTATTTGGCCAAATCGCCCCATAAACCACGACGTTATGTGGACCCAAAGACGCACCCGTTTTCTGCTCTTCTCTGTCTCATACTATGCTGTGGTAACTGCAAGGTACTGCATACTATGCTGTGGTAACTGCAAGGTACTGCATGCTAACAGCTCAAAACTTCTCATGCATGATGCTGGACATGGTCTGACCACAATACATGAAGACATATTTGGTTTGTGATAGCGCTCCCTACTGGCAAAACTGGAAATCTGCCAAACAGCATCTGATTGACATGGGATTCACGTGACATGCTCTTTGCTTGTGTGTGTGTGTGTGTGACAGTCTATATCTCTCTGCTGTTCTCTGTGTGGTAACTATACTGTGGTAACTCCAAGGTACTTAATGCTAACAGCCCACAAATTCTCATGCATGATGCTGGACATGGTCTGACCACAATACATGAATAAATGTTTGGTTTGTGATAGCGCCACCTACCGGCAAAAAAGGAAATCTGCCAAACAGCATCGGATTGAGATGTGATTGGCGTGACCTGATCTACACGTCACGCAGAGTGACTTGATGCATGTGTGTTCACTTAGTCATAGCGCCACCTACTGGCGTGATGCATGTGTGTTCACTTAGTGATAGCGCCACCTACTGGCAAAACAGGAAATCTGCCAAACAGCGTCAGATTGACATGCAATTTACATGATGTGCTCTGCACTTCACATAGACACACATGATGCATGTGTATACTGTTTCTCTGTGTTTCTTTGTGTATTTCTCTGTGTGTCTCTAGGCTGTTGTAACTCCAAGGTACTTCATGTTATCACACCCAAACTTCTCATGCATGATGCTGGACATGGTCTGACCACAATACATGAAGACATGTTAGGTTTGTGATACAGCAACGGATTGACATGCAATTTACATGACGTGATCTACGCTTCAAGCAGTAGATCAGTAGCTTTATACCCAGTTTAGGGTCAGCCCCCCTTCCTCTGGCTAGCACCTCTTCCAGTCCATCGATTGGACAAGACCTCGTCCTCTTAGGTGTTTGTCAACTCAAACCCTTGTTCGCATAAACAACAGTACTCAAGACTTTAATCAACCCCCTCACAGGCACATTCCTGAGTGTGTCCTCTTTATCTGCTCCAATCTTCAGGCTGTGTAACTGTTTGGTGGAGTCCTGATGTTTTCTGGATTCCTTCTACAATCACCTAATACATTCCATAGTTCTAATTGATACATTTGTGTAATACATACAGTGTCATTCATTTGATATTTGATAATCCTAATCCATACAGAGCTATTTATTTGTCTTGACCCTCCAACATAAACTCACTAGCTCTCACTAGGAGCACTATAAAACATACTTTTCTTACAGTTAACAAGCTGTGTGTTAATGAGCTGTGTGTTAACAAGTTCTTTGTTAACAAGCTGTGTGTTAGTGAGCTGTGTGTTAAGCTGTGTATTAACAAGTTGTTTGTTAATGAGCTGTGTGTTAACGAGTTGTGTGTTATCGGGCTGTTTGTTAACGAGATGTGTGTTATTGAGCTGTGTGTTGAAGAGCTGTGTGTTAACGAGATGTGTGTTAACGAGCTGTTTGTCAAAGATAAACCTGCTCATGCCCTTTGTTGTGTCACCTCTCCTGTTCCACATGTATCTGCGCTGATCTCTCTGGTCGTATCAGTTTCACGGAGCATTGAATGAATTCAGTTTCCTTCGTGATGTAACTCCTCTCTGCTCCACGTCTGACCTCAGATCAGTGACAGCTGTGAATAAATTCAGATCTCTGAGTACAAAAACATCAAACATCTGACTATGTTTTCTGGAAAGACAAAACGTTTTTACATTTTTACAACAGCAAGATGTTTCCTGTAAATCTGCTGAAATAATATCAATAATAAATTATTCCTCTTCAACAAGATCTCTACCGCACTATTGTACTCTATTGTACTATACTAATAGAGAGATGAGCATTTTGGACCACTGCTACACCACCATCAGCGGGGCCTATCACGCCGTCCCTCGAGCTGCACTGGGTCACTCTGACCACGTCATGGTCCATCTGATTCCTGCATACAGGCAGAAACTAAAGCTCTGCAAACCTGTGGTGAGGAAGTTCAAGAAGTGGACCAGTGAGGCTCTGGAGGATCTTCGGGCGTGCTTGGACTGTACTGACTGGGATGTCTTCAGGACTGCTACCAACAGTCTGGATGAGTACACGGAGGCTGTGACTTCCTACATCAGCTTCTGTGAAGACAACTGTGTTCAACCATTACCAGGGTGAGCTACAACAACGACAAACCCTGGTTTACAGCGGAACTCAGAAAACTACGGCTGCAAAAGGACCAGGCATTCAGGAGTGGGGACAAGGACTTGTACACAGAGTCAAAATACAGGTTTAGCAGGGCGGTGAGGGACGCTAAACGACTGTACCACCGTTCATAGCGCCCCCTCCACAGTGACGACCCTCGTTATTCAGGAGAGAGACGTCAACAGGCTTATTAAAAAGCAGAACCCCCGCAAATCAGCCGGCCCGGACTCTGTCTCCCCCTCCACCCTGAAGCATTGTGCTGATCAGCTGTCCCTGGTGTTTACATACATCTTCAACACCTCCCTGGAGACATGCCATGTACCAGCCTGCTTCAAGGCCTCCACCATCATCCCTGTCCCCAAAAAACCTAGGATCACAGGACTCAATGACAACAGGCCCTTGGCCCTGACCTCTGTGGTCATGAAGTCCTTTGAGCGCCTGGTCCTGTCCCACCTCAAAACCCTCACCGACCCACTCCTGGATCCCTGCAGTTCGCCTACAGAGCCAACAGGTCTGTGGACGATGCAGTCAACATGGCCCTCCACTCCATTCTCCAGCACCTGGACTCCCCAGGAACCTACGCCAAGATCCTGTTTGTGGACTTCAGCTCTGCCTTCAACACCATCATCCCGTCTCTGCTGCAGGACAAGCTCTCCAAGCTGCACGTGCCCGACTCCACCTGCAAGTGGATCACAGACTTCCTGTCTGACAGGAAGCAGCACGTGAGTCTGGGGAAACACGTCCATCAGCACCGGTTCCCCCCAAGGCTGCGTTCTTTCCCCTCTGCTCTTCTCCCTGTACACCAACAGCTGCACCTCCAGTCACCAGTTCGTCAAGCTCCTGAAGTTTGCGGATGACACCACCCTCATTGGACTCATCTCTGGTGGGGACGAGTCTGCCTACAGGTGGGAGACTGACCACCTGGTGACCTGGATCAGCCAAAACAACCTGGAGCTCAACGCTCTGAAGACAGTGGAGATGGTTGTGGATTCAGAAAGCTCTCAGCCCCACCAGCCCCTCTCACCCTGTGTGACTCCCCCGTCAAAGCTGTGGAGTCCTTCTGCTTCCTGGGCTCCATCATTACCCAGGACCTCAAGTGGGAGCTAAACATCAGCTCCATCTCCAAGAAGGCGCAGCAGAGGATGTTCTTCCTGAGGCAGCTGAGGAAATTCAACCTGCCAAAGACAATGGTGCACTTCTACACTGCCATCATCGAGTCCATCCTCTGTTCCTCCATCACCGTCTGGTATGCTGCAGCCACTGCCAAGGACAAGGCTGCAACGCATCATTTGCTGTGCCGAGAGGGTGATTGGCCGCAATCTGCCGTCCCTCCAGGACTTGTTTGATTCATGGACCCTGAAGCGGGCAAGGAAGATTGTAGCTGATCCCTCTCACCCTGCACACAAACTGTTGGTGTCCCTCCCCTCTGGCAGGAGGCTGCGGTCCATCAGGACCAAGACCTCACGCCACACCAACAGTTTTTTCCTGTCTGCCGTCGAGCTCATCAACAGAGCCCGGGTCCCCCTAACAGAGTCTGGGTCCCCCTAACAGAACCCGGGTCCCCCTAACAGAGCCCGGGTTCCCCACTGACCTGACTGACTCTGTCACCCCCAGACAATTTCCCACTGGACACTCCCCTGCACATTCTGATTCTGATTCTGATTATTCGTCTTGACGCTCCAACGTGTAAACTCACTAGCTCTCACTAGGAGCGCATTAAACATACTTTTCTTACCCCCTCCTCCATCCAATAACATATACATACATATATATATATATATATACATACATATATATATATATATATATATATTGAATTCCATTATTAAAATACATAATAATAATAATGTATTGTTGTTATTATTGAGTTTCCTTGTAACTTCGTCTAGTTCTTCATCTTTAAATATTTTCACCTAATTAATGTAAAGTCAACCCCCAGTTTTTGTGTTTAATAACTATTATTATTAGGGTTAATGTTAAATAGAGGTCACCACACACACACACACACACACACAGAGAGAGAGAGAGAGACACACACAGTGGTGTTTGTTAGTTTCATGTTTCTGCTGATGAATATAATCATCACGTTTTCTTCTATAAAACCACTCAACTCTGAGCTGAAAACATCAGAACACACTGAACAACTGACCTGAGATCAGATCAAGCAGAACCTGAACCTGAACCTGAACCAGACCTGATCCCAGACCAGCCATGGACAGAGGTATGACATGAAGCTCATTGCTTTATTGCTCAGTGCTTTTGAGACAGAACTCATTTAGTTTTTTGTACTTTATTGTACCTAAGACCTGTCTGTCTCTCACTGGTCTCTTACCTGTCTGTCTCCCTCACTGGTCTCTTACCTGTCTGTCTCTCACTGGTCTCTTACCTGTCTGTCTCTCACTGGTCTCTCACCTGTCTGTCTCCCTCACTTGTCTCTCACCTGTCTGTCTCTCTCTGGTCTCTTACCTGTCTGTCTCCCTCACTGGTCTCTTACCTGTCTGTCTCTCACCGGTCTCTTACCTGTCTGTCTCTCACTGGTCTCTTACCTGTCTGTCTCCCTCACTGGTCTCTTACCTGTCTGTCTCTCACTGGTCTCTTACCTGTCTGTCTCTCACTGGTCTCTCACCTGTCTGTCTCCCTCACTTGTCTCTCACCTGTCTGTCTCTCTCTGGTCTCTTACCTGTCTGTCTCCCTCACTGGTCTCTTACCTGTCTGTCTCTCACTGGTCTCTTACCTGTCTGCCTCTCACTGGTCTCTCACATGTCTGTCTCCCTCACTTGTCTCTCATCTGTCTGTCTCCCTCATTGGTATCTTACCTGTCTGTCTCTCACTGGTCTCTTACCTGTCTGTCTCTCACTGGTCTCTTACCTGTCTGTCTCTCACTGGTCTCTTACCTGTCTGTCTCTCTCCCTCACTGGTCTCTTACCTGTCTGTCTTTCACTGGTATCTTACCTGTCTGTCTTTCACTGGTCTCTTACCTGTCTGTCTGTCTCCCTCACTGGTCTCGTACCTGTTTGTCTCTCGCTGGTCTCTCACCTGTCTGTCTCCCTCACTTGTCTCTCACCTGTCTGTCTCCCTCACTTGTCTCTCACCTGTCTGTCTCTCAGTTGTCCTCCTGCTGTTGGTGGTGTGTCTAGGCGTCTCCTCTCAGCCAATCACAGACGGCCGTCTGTTCTCCATCGCTGTGGGCAGAGTTCAACACCTCCACCTGCTCGCTCAGAGACTCTTCTCTGACTTCGTAAGTCGACAGAAGTATAAAAACAGAAGTACAACCATGAATGTGTGTATTACTGTGTGTATTTGTGTTTGTTAGGAGAGTTCTCTGCAAACTGAGGAGCAACGGCAACTCAACAAAATCTTCCTGCAAGATTTCTGCAACTCTGATTACATCATCAGCCCAATCGACAAGCACGAGACCCAACGCAGCTCTGTGAGAGTACTATCACTACGACACTGTACTACACTATACTACACTGTACTGTACGACACTGTACTGCACCATACTGTACGACACTGTACTACACCATACTGTACAACACTGTACTACACTATACATTACGACACTGTACTACACTATACTGTACGACACTGTACTACACTATACTGAATGACACTGTAGTACACTATACTGTACGACACTGTACTACACTATACTGAATGACACTGTAGTACACTATACTGTACGACACTGTACTACACTATACTGAATGACACTGTAGTACACTATACTGTACGACACTACTACACTATACTGTACGACACTGTACTACACTATACTGTACTACAGTATACTACAGTATACTGAACGACACTGTACTGCACCATACTGTACGACACTGTACTACACCATACTGTACAACACTGTACTACACTATACATTACGACACTGTACTACACTATACTGCACGACACTGTACTACACTATACTGAATGACACTGTAGTACACTATACTGTACGACACTACTACACTATACTGTACGACACTGTACTACACTATACTGTACGACACTGTACTACACTATACTGAATGACACTGTAGTACACTATACTGTACGACACTGTACTACACTATACTGAATGACACTGTAGTACACTATACTGTACGACACTGTACTACACTATACTGAATGACACTGTAGTACACTATACTGTACGACACTACTACACTATACTGTACGACACTGTACTACACTATACTGTACTACAGTATACTACAGTATACTGAACGACACTGTACTACACTATACTGTACGACACTGTACTACACTATACTGTACGACACTGTAGTACACTATACTGTACGACTCTGTACTACATTATACTGAACGACACTGTACTACACTATACTGTATGACACTGTACTACATTATACTGTACAACACTATAGTACATTAAACTGTACAACACTGTACTACATTATACTGTACTATACTATACTACATTATACTGTTCTACACTGCACTACATTATATTTTACTGCACTATACTGCACTACATTGTACTACACAATACTGCACTGCGCTATACTGCACTACGCTGTACTACATTATATTGTACTACACTGCATTATACTACATTTTACTGCACTACACTGTACTACTCCACTATTCTACACAATACTGCACAATACCTCTGTCAGACTGTAAGACTTTATATAATTAGTTGTTGTATTAGCTCACCCTTTTTCTACCATGATTTAAACATGTTTATCTCATACCGTTGTTCATTTTTACATTGATTCCCTTTTGAAGCTGTTATCTGTGTCCTATCGTCTGATTGGTTCTATGTGTTGAAGCTGTTATCTGTGTCCTATCGTCTGATTGGTTCTATGTGTTGAAGCTGTTATCTGTCTCCTATCGTCTGATTGGTTCTATGTGTTGAAGCTGTTATCTCTGTCCTATCGTCTGATTGATTCTGTGTTGAAGCTGTTATCTATCTCCTATCGTCTGATTGGTGCTAGGTATTGAAGCTGTTATCTATCTCCCATCGATTGGTTGGTTCTAGGTGTTGAAGCTGTTATCTATCTCCTATCGATTGGTTGAGTCTTGGGAGTTTCCTAGTCGTTCTCTGTCTGGAGGTTCTGCTCCTAGAATTCAGATTTCCCCCAAACTGTCTGAGTTGAAGACAGGAATACTGCTGCTGATCAAGGTAAGAAGACATACATAAATCATACCTTGAACACTAATCTAATTAAAACAACAAGTGTACCAATAGGCTTGTTCAAAAGAGCTGCGCCTCGCCTGGAATGTAAACGAGAGCAGTGTCATCATCAGGGGGCGTTGACAAAAAAAACTGCGATCAAGTCGAACAGTTTTCAGCTGACTTCAAATATTACACAGGAAGTCACAAACAGCCACTTCCTGTTAGTTCCGATCTGTAGTCTACTTGTAGTTTACAGACCTCGTTCAGATTTATTCATATGTGTTTCTAAATATATTTTCATGTAGAAATGTGTGTGTCCTTTATTCTTTTAATGTCAGCCTGTGAAATGCATTACTGCTGGTTTTGATATGTTATATATATATAAGCTTTATTAATATCAACCACACAAGATATGTTTTCAGATTAAACATTACAACTACACATAAAATAAGGATGTTCTACAACACGTGGTGTCTTCCGTCAAATCTAAGAGCCAATCAGATCTCTGATGTGGAGACAGCCAGGCGTTTCCCATCATGCAGTGGGCCATGCAGTCGGTGGAGAGCTACTGCACCTCCTGGCTGCGCAGAACTGGCTCATCTCAAACAAACCTAATGTGACTAACCACATGAACCTGCAGGCCAATCTGGACGGAGCAGATCTCTTCCCCGATAGTTCCACCCTGCAGCTGGCTCCTTATGGAAACTACTATCAAAGTCTGGGAGCCGACGAATCGCTGAGAAGAACATACGAACTACTGGCCTGTTTCAAGAAAGACATGCACAAGGTGCGGAAGAGGAGAGGTTTGGTTTCTGATGCTGATGATGATGTCATAATGATGTAAGAAAATTTTGTTTGTGTTTACAGGTCGAGACCTACCTAACGGTGGCTAAATGTCGACTCTCTCCAGAAGCCAATTGCACCCTGTAGCCCCGCCTCTCTACTGTGACGCTACGCCTCGTGTGGATGACGTAATCCTGTGTTTTCTGTAGCCCCGCCTCCATGTCCTCTCACTCTGTTAACTAGCGTTAGCATTCGTATTAGTGTTAGCCTCAGTGCAGTGGTTTGTTGATGCAGATTGAGTGTCTCAGTGCTGATCATGAAATGTTTTCTGATGTCATTATGATGACAGTGAACAGGAAGTGGTGTCATACTGTCAATTTGTGAAATAAAGTATTGTGTTGCATTCAGCTGCGTGTTGATGATTTGTAAAATCACTCTGCTGATGTTCACAGCATCTTTTTCAAGTCTCTTCAGGTTTATGTGGTTGTTAGGGTTAGAAGTTAGGGTTAGTGGGTTAGAGGATTAGGGTTAGGGGGTTAGGGGTTGTTGCAATTTTTTCTATGCTGCTGTCTTGGCCAGGCTTCCCTTGGAAAAGAGGTCATTGTATCTCAACGGGACCGACCTGGTTAAATAAAGGCTAATAAAAAAAAAGGGGTTAGTGTTGGGGGTTATAGGGTTAGGGGGTTAGGGGTTAATGATTAGGGTTAGGGTTAGGGGGTTAGAGGATTAGGGTTAGGGGGTTAGAATTAGGGGGTTAGGTATTATGAAGTTCATATTGATCTCCGCGCTTAGTTGGATAACTTAGCAGTTGAATAGAGACCTAAGGCAATGCACTGGCCGGCGAATATCATTTAGTGTTCCCTGCGGCGTATATCTTTTTTTTTCAAAACTACTTTGTAGTTGAACTTTATGGATGAAATTGTACCTTCTTGATTCTTGTTGTTCTGATTCTTGTTTGTACTCATGGTGGAATCACTTATTGTAAGTCGCTTTGGATAAAAGCATCAGCTAAATGAAATGTAATGTTATGATAGAAGAACAGAGAACAGACTGGATGATAGAAGAACAGAGAATAGACTGGATGATAGAAGAACAGAGAACCAACTGGATGATAGAAGAACAGAGAATAGACTGGATGATAGAAGAACAGAGAACAGATGGATGATAGAAGAATAGAGAACCAACTGGATGATAGAAGAACAGAGAATAGATGATAGAAGAATAGAGAACAGATGATGGAAGAACAGAGAACAGATGATAGAAGAACAGAGAACATATGATAGAAGAATAGAGAACAGATGATAGAAGAACAGAGAACAGATGATAGAAGAACAGAAAACAGATGATAGAAGAATAGAGAACAGATGATAGAAGAACAGAGAACATATGATAGAAGAATAGAGAACAGATGATAGAAGAACAGAGAACATATGATAGAAGAATAGAGAACAGATGATAGAAGAACAGAGAACAGATGATAAAAGAACAGAGAACAGACTGGATGATAGAAGAACAGAGAACAGATGATAGAAGAACAGAGAACAGATGATAGAAGAATAGAGAACAGATGATAGAAGAACAGAGAACCAACTGGATGATAGAAGAACAGAGAATAGATGATAGAAGAATAGAGAACCGATGATAGAAGAACAGAAAACAGATGATAGAAGAATAGAGAACAGATGATAGAAGAACAGAGAACATATGATAGAAGAATAGAGAACAGATGATAGAAGAACAGAGAACAGACTGGATGATAGAAGAACAGAGAACAGATGATAGAAGAACAGAGAACATATGATAGAAGAATAGAGAACAGATGATAGAAGAACAGAGAACCAACTGGATGATAGAAGAATAGAGAACAGATGATAGAAGAACAGTCAAAGTCAAAGTCAGCTTTAATGTCAATTTTTTACATGTGCAAACATACAAAAGATCGAAAGAACGTTTCTCTTCTGTCCAACATAAAGTGAATAGTGAATAATAATAATAATAAAGTGCAAAAACAAATTAAGAAAGAGAGAAACATATAAGCAGTTATAACAACATAAATAACATACATTTGGAACTGTGAATGACTATGTATGTTAGCAGCAGTCAGACAGAGTTCAGCAGCATTTAGACATGAGTGTCTAAAGAGGACGGAGTGGGAGGGTGGGGAGAGAGTTCAGCTTCCTGACAGCCTGGTGGATGAAGCTGTTGGACAGCCTGGTGGTGCGAGCCCGGAGGCTCCGGTATCTCCTACCGGAGGGCAGGAGGCTGAAGAGACCGTGTGAGGGGTGGCAGGAGTCGCTCACAATCATGGTCACTTTGTGGGTGAGGCGGGTGTCATATATGTCCTGCAGGGAGGGGAGGGGGGGGAGTGAGGCACCAATGATCCGTCCAGCTGCATTCACTATGCGCTGCAGGGCTTTCCTGTTGTAGTCTGTGCAGCTTCCGCCCCACACAGTGATGCTGCTGGTCAGGATGCTCTCAATGGTGCCACGGTAGAAGGTGCACATGATGGATGGGGGGCTTCCTGCTTTCCTCAGCTTGCGGAGGAAGTAGAGCCGCCTCTGTGCCTTCTTTGCCAGCGATGACGTGTTGGCTGTCCAGGAGAGGTCCTCGCTGATGTCCACCCCCAGGAATTTGGTGCTGCTGACTCGCTCAATGTCCGCACCGTTGATGGTCAGTGGTGGGTGATGAGTGTGGCCTTTCCGGAAGTCAACAACAATCTCCTTGGTCTTGCTGTTGTTGAGCAGGAGGTTGTTGTCTCCGCACCACGTGGTCAGAAGGTTGACCTCCTTCCTGTAGAGGGTCTCATCATCCTTGGTGATGAGACCTATCAGCGTTGTGTCGTCTGCAAACTTGACCAGGTGATTGGTGCTGTAGGTGGTTTTGCAGTCGTGTGTCAGCAAAGTGAAGAGCAGTGGACTGAGCACACAGCCCTGAGGGGCCCCTGTACTCAGTGTGATGCTGCTCGAGGTGTTGTTGCCGACGCGTACTGCTTGTGGCCTCTCACTGAGGAAGTCCAGCAGCCAGTTACACAGCGAGGCGTTGAGTCCCAGCTGGTCAAGTTTGCAGACGAGTTGTTTTGGGATGATGGTGTTGAATGCTGAACTAAAGTCTATGAACAGCATTCTCACATATGAGTCTTTTTTGTCCAGGTGGGTGAGGGCTGGGTGGAGAGCAGAGCAGATTGCATCCTCCGTGGACCGTTTGGCACGGTATGCAAACTGGAAAGGGTCCAGGGTGGGGGGGAGAATGGATTTGATATGTGACATGACTAGTCGTTCAAAGCACTTCATGATTATGGGGGTAAGTGCCACTGGACGATAGTCATTGAAGCAGGATGGAGTGGATTTCTTTGGCACAGGTATGATGGTGGTGGCCTTGAAGCACGATGGAACAACAGCTTGTCTCAGAGAAGTGTTGAAGACATCATTACATTACATTACATTACATGTCATTTAGCTGACGCTTTTATCCAAAGCGACTTACAATAAGTGCATTCTACGGTTACAAACAAGAATCAGAACAACAAGAATCAAGAAGGTACAATTTCGTCAAAGGTTCGACTACAAAGTACTATCAGTAAGAGCCATTTCAGTGCTACTATAGTGCTACATCCTTTATTCAAGGTATAGTCGGAAAAGATGTGTTTTTAGTTTGCGACGGAAGATGTAGAGACTTTCTGATGTCCTGATGTCAATGGGGAGCTCATTCCACCATCGAGGAGCCAGGACAGAGAACAGTCGAGACTTTGTTGAGTGTTTAGCTCGCAGCGACGGAGCTACAAGGCGATTGGCAGAAGCCGAGCGGAGCGCACGAGTTGGGGTGTAAGGTTTTACCATGTCCTGGATGTAGACTGGACCAGATCTGTTCGTAGCACGGTACGCCAATACCAATGTTTTGAAGCGGATGCGGGCGGCCACCGGTAACCAGTGAAGGTCGCGGAGGAGCGTGAAGACGTCCTTAAGCTCCTCTGCGCAGTCCCTCAACACACGACCAGGGATGTTGTCTGGACCTGTTGCCTTGCGGGTGTTGATAGTGGAGAGAGTCATAGAACAGAGAACAGATGATAGAAGAACAGAGAACATATGATAGAAGAATAGAGAACAGATGATAGAAGAACAGAGAACAGATGATAGAAGAATAGAGAACAGATGATAGAAGAACAGAGAACAGATGATAGAAGAACAGAGAACATATGATAGAAGAATAGAGAACAGATGATAGAAGAACAGAAAACAGATGATAGAAGAATAGAGAACAGATGATAGAAGAACAGAGAACATATGATAGAAGAATAGAGAACAGATGATAGAAGAACAGAGAACAGATGATAAAAGAACAGAGAACAGACTGGATGATAGAAGAACAGAGAACAGATGATAGAAGAACAGAGAACATATGATAGAAGAATAGAGAACAGATGATAGAAGAACAGAGAACAGATGATAGAAGAACAGAGAACAGATGGATGATAGAAGAACAGAGAACATATGATAGAAGAATAGAGAACAGATGATAGAAGAACAGAGAACAGATGATAGAAGAATAGAGAACAGATGCTTTGTCTGTGTCACCACCATCTCTTTCAGGGCCTGTAGCTCCTCTTGAAAATCTTCATCTTTTGTAGTTCGCACCGTCCACTCCAGCTGACGAATCTGGCACTTCTAGCTGTGTAGACTTTGTGAGACCCACTGCCTTGGTCTAACCTTGGCCTATTGCCTTCCCACCATCCCTGCCCCTCCAGCACTAGGCCAAACCAAACTGCCACTGTCCAATGTGACCCTACCCATAGCACCAAACTGTAGCATCCCGTTGCCGCAGATACCCGGTTCAAATACTGTAGAGGTAAGCACACACCAGAGCCAGCGTTCTTATGCAACTATCTCTCTTTATTGGGAGTTCACAGATCGTGAGCCATGATAGGCAACACACACAACTTAAATAAAAATAAACAAGAGACCAAGGCAGCGGTTCCCTTACTGGAAAATAAATAAAATGAAAACCTAATTAAGAACCAGTAACTGCTAACAAGGAAAAGACCAACCCCAACAGAAGCTCCCTTAACCCATCTCCCAGACCCTGAACTCCCAACACTCATATGACACCCGACCACGCTACGTCCCGCAACGTTGCGAGAGAGCAAGCAGACGGAGACTTGGCTAAGTCGCCTGTGACGACAGAGACCCGGAACGGACTCTTGGCACCCTCGCTTGTGACGCCGGAGACACGAGAAAACCACCTGGATTTCCAGCAGGTGCACTTTTATCTCCCCATCAGGGCCCGTGCACCCATCACTTATCTGGCGGACCCAATCAGAACCAATTATTGCCATGTTTGTTTACACATTCAAAGAATTTGTCCTGGCGGGAGGTGCATAACATTTAACAATAAACATTTAACAATAAACAGAGTGCAATCAATATGAATGAGTGAATTAATATTTACAATGAACAGTAGAATATACAATTTTAAAATTAAAGTTAAAAAAAATCACCTCATCATCAATCACCTCTCCCCGTCAGTTCCTCCTGGTTACATTAAAATTAGTTATACCCATTTCATTGAGTAATTAAATATGTTGGTAATGTGGACAGATGGAGATCAGATTAGCTCCTCAGAACCTGAACAGGATGTTTCCTCCTCCCCTCCTCGGGAATAATTGACTGTGTTCGGCTGTATTCGGCTGTTCGCCTCTGCCTTCTCTTCTCTTTGATAAATAATCGACTGTGTTCGGCTGTATTCGGCTATCCGCTTCGGCCTTCTCCCCTCGGGAATCATCGGCTGTGTTCGGCTAAATTCGGCTGTTAACGGTCGGTGTGTTCAAATCTTCGGCCGCAGCTCCTCCTGGAGAGCGAAGTGAAGAAAGAGCCGAGAGGAAAGAGGGAAAGAGACGACAAGGGCAGAAAGACAGAGTCCCGAAGCGGAATGACGGTGCTGCAGGAACCTGTCCAGGTAAACACACGCCTGCAGCTCGTTGTCACGAGCCGGAAGGAGGTGAGGGAGCCCCGGCCTCAGCGCGGCTCCAGTCCGCGGTGTGAGAGCTGCTACCCGGCCACAGGCCCCGCTGCAGCCCGGGGGCTTTATCGGTGTTATTGGTGTGAAACACCTCGGTAGAACCGGACCCTGGTCCTTGGTAGACCCGAACCCTGGTCTTCTGTAGACCCGGACCCTGGTCTTCTGTAGGGGGCCGTGGGTCTAGACTTCACGGATGCGGGTTCTTGGTTGCTAACATCAGCTCAGGTCGTTCTAGACCCTGTTTAGAAATAACCCACTTTAAGGGTTCCGGTGATTTAGGGGACACAATACATGCAGAGGAATGTTCTTGTAAGCTTTGGTTATTTACTTGGTCCCGTTGGTCGCTTCGGCTGTGGTTTAATGTAAGATTATATCATATAATATAATATCTGTCTTCTGGCTGAGCTCAACATGCAGCTCAAACAGTTATTTAAGTTCATATTGTACCAGAACCAGACTTGTTTGCTTTAATGTGTGTGAGCCGAATCCACCAGTGGGTCCCGAGGATTGGTTTAAGGTCGTAATAGAGTTATTATAAGAGTTATTGATTCTGCTGTTGAGCAGCTGAGACGCTAACAGTAGCGGCTAACCCCGATGCTAACGTTTAGCTAGCCAACCCTAACTAACTAATGAGAATAGACCTGATTTAAGGGGTTAAATGTCAGGGATCTAAAGTTCATCAGTGAACTGCTTCACGAGTATTTATTCGGTTTTTAGTGAAACTAGTGTTTAAGTCTAAAATTAGCCAACAGCTGATTAGCCTCTTGTTGCTAGCGTGTGCGCTGTCAGACCAAACTACAGAGTTATAACCTTCAGTCAGTATAAAGTATGTTTTATTTATGACGTCACCAGAATGAACTGTTGCCATGTATTTTAATAGACAGGTTCCTATGATCAATTACCTATCAGTTACCTGACTACCCTCATACGACGTGGTTAGGATAAAGGTCTGTTGAACCACATGGAGGTCTAGTAGGATGTGGTTAGGGTCTGTTGAACCACATGAAGGTCTAGTAGGATGTGGTTAGGGTCTGTTGAACCACATGAAGGTCTAGTAGGATGTGGTTAGGGTCTGTTGAACCACATGAAGGTCTAGTACGATGTGGTTAGGGTCTGTTGAACCACATGAAGGTCTAGTACGATGTGGTTAGGGTCTGTTGAACCACATGGAGGTCTAGTACGATGTGGTTAGGGTCTGTTGAACCACATGGAGGTCTAGTACGATGTGGTTAGGGTCTGTTGAACCACATGGAGGTCTCGTACGATGTGGTTAGGGTCTGTTGAACCACATGGAGGTCTCGTATGATGTGGTTCATCAACCCAACATCTTACCTGATGTGTTTGATCAGCAACTCTGTTAATCTCACTTCAGTCCAGATCTTCGAGGCCTCGAGCAAACTGGCTCAAAAACAGAAAGGGAGTCCAGCATGGGAGGACAACTGTGGGCCTGGACTGGAAAGATCGTGGAGCAGTGGAAATCACTTTTATAGGAATTCCTAAAGGTTTACTCCAGGATCGAGTAAAGGAGACTCCTCAGCTCCAGCAGGGTCAATGTAGATTCGGTCCTGGACCAGTGGACCAGCTTTATACCCTTGCAGCTCCGTCAGAGGGGTCATGGGAGTTCCATCCAGTCCACATGTGTTTGCTGGACTATGACTGTGTTCATCAACCCCATCCACCCATTTTCACCTGATTATCTGGGTTCGGGTCGCCAGGCAGCGGGCTGACCAGACTTCCCTCTCATTCTCAACCTTGGTCTTTGGTCACAACCCAGAGTTCGTGACTATGAGGGGTGGTGGAAATAATCGATACAGCATAGTATTGTGATATTTTGCGTGCCGATATTGTATCGATACACAGAAGCAGAGTATCGATATTTTATTATGTCAATTATAAACTTTTTCTTCCTAGAATAATACAATTAATTGCTGTCTCAGTCCACTAGATGGTGCTGTGTTTTCTGGTGAGGTCCTGGTCAGCGTGATCAGAATCAGAACCATTTATTGCCATGTTTGTTTTCACATTCAAGGAATTTGTCCTGGCGGAAGCTGCATACATTTAACAATAAACATTTAACCCCGCTCCTCCGCGCCCTTCACTGGTTACCGGTGGCCGCCCGCATTCGATTCAAAACATTGGTACTGGCGTACCGTGCTGAGAACAAATCTGGTCCAGTCTACATCCAGGACATGGTTATACACCCCAGCTCGTGCGCTCCGCTCGGATTCTGCCAATCGGCTTGTAGCTCCGTCACTGCTTCTGATTCTTGTTTGTACTCACAGTGGAATCACTTATTGTAAGTCGCTTTGGATAAAAGTGATTGGTAGGAAGTGGGTCAAAACAAAGTGGAGCCACCGTCCACGTTTAAATCAAACGTCTGGACTTCCTGTCACTCGTAGCGCCACTCGTTGTCACGAGCCGGAAAGGGGTGATGGAGCACACACACACACACACACACACACACACACACACACACACACACACACACACAGCTGGTCAAAGACATAAAAACAAACTTCAATCAAACTGCTGCCGGTTCTCTGGCGCTAGAGGCCGTCATTCACACGTACATGAAGCAGTAGAACATGAAGCAGTAGTAGTAGTCTGTCGGGGTTCACACACACAACCTTTTTACTGGCCCAACCCACGCTGGGCTTTAGTGGACCTGTTCTCAGACGGATGGTTTCATGTTCGAGCCGCTTCATTTTCATATTGGACTATGAATATTGTTTATTTCTCCTGAACTGTTGCAGCAAAAGACTTTTGGGTTTTACTTCTGTGGTTTCTGTCTGTTCAGGCTGCAGTGTGGCAGGCTCTAAACCACTACGCCTACCTGGATGCCGTCTTCCTCGCTGAGAGACTTTACGCTGAAGGTAACCCATGTCTGTCTCTTCACCTGTCTGTCTCTCAGTGAGGTCAGAGGAGGTCCTGACCTGTTGACCTAACTGTTTACCTGTCTGTCTCTCAGTGAGGTCAGAGGAGGCCCTGTACCTGCTAGCTACATGCTACTACCGCTCGGGGAAACCATATAAAGCGTACCGGCTGCTGAAGGCTCACAGCTTCTCCACGCCGCAGGTTCGATTCTTGTTGGCAAAGTGCTGCGTCGAACTCAGCAAGTAAGCGCCCAGAACTAATTCAAAAATGTTGTACCAGTAATTTGTATTTTTTTCAATGGAGCGCTCATGGCTAAAGCTTTCCACCTGTCTCCCTCCCTGTCTTTCAGGCTGGCTGAAGGAGAACAGGTTCTGATTGGTGGAGTGCTGAACAAACAGAAGAGTCAGGATGACATCATCACAGAGTTTGGAGACTCTGCCCCCTTCACACTGTCGTTACTGGGACACATTTACTGGTAAAAAGAGCTCAACCAGTCTGCTAATGGGGGTAATGATGTTAGACACTGTGCTTACTGTCTCTCTCCCTGTCTCTCTTTCTGAGCAGTAAGACAGATCGTGTTGCTAAAGGTGCAGAGTGCTTCCAGAGAAGTTTAACTCTCAACCCGTTCCTCTGGTCGCCTTTCCAGAACCTCTGTCACCTAGGTAACATACACACACCTAACCAGGTGATGCCTCACACTAATTAACTTTATCATGTGATCATGTGATTTACCTGTTGTGGTCTGTGTTCCAGGAGAGAAACCAGATCCAGATCAAGTATTTAGGTTGTCCTCTCTACACAACTCCTCTATAGCACAGCTCCCTCCATCTGTTAGCCCCGCCCAGAACCCCTCCCACCGCCTAGACACCGCCCTCATGGAGACGCCCCAAGACACACTGGTACGTAAAACACACCTCCACTGCTTTCTGAACACAGGTCGTCATGTAATGTGTGTAGTCTGGTAATCAGATTACAAATGGATAAGGTTACTCACAGCTTCAATGAAGTACATCTGATGATCAGATTAATGAGGTAGTTGTAGTCTGATCAGATTAATGAGGTAGTTGTACTCTGATGATCAGATTAATGAGGTAGCTGTATTCTGATGATCAGATTAATGAGGTAGTTGTATTCTGATGATCAGATTAATGAGGTAGCTGTATTCTGATGATCAGATTAATGAGGTAGTTGTATGCAGTCTGATCTGATTAATGAGGTAGTTGTAGTCTGATGATCAGATTAATGAGGTAGTTGTATTATGATGATCAGATCAATGAGGTAGTTGTAGTCTGATGATCAGATTAATGAGGTAGTTGTAGTCTGATGATCAGATTAATGAGGTAGTTGTAGTCTGATGATCAGATTAATGAGGTAGTTGTATTCTGATGATCAGATCAATGAGGTAGTTGTAGTCTGATGATCAGATTAATGAGGTAGTTGTAGTCTGGTGATCAGATTAATGAGGTGGTTGTATTCTGATGATCAGATTAATGAGGTAGTTATAGTCTGATGATCAGATTCAATTATCAGACTAATTTACTCATCAATGTTGAAACAAGTTTTATTTTCTCCTCAGGAGTTGAATCGTTTGAATCTAGAATCTTCTAACGGAAAGCTGATGTCTGATTTGTCGGTTTCCTACATTGACTCCTCCCTAATCTCCCCGGAGACCGGCTCGCTTTTGGGTAACTCTGTTTCCATGGCGACATCTGGCTCCTTGTTGGCGAAACAGAACAAGCCCAAAAGTGGGAGGAGTTTACTGGGAGGACCTGCAGCTCTCAGCCCGCTGACACCCAGGTGAGTTACGTAATGCCTGTACAGGTAAAGGTACACGTTACACTTCTGTCCAACTGATATCATTTGGTTCCTTCAACTCTATTGAAACCTGTATAATGTGTGTTGAACACACGCCAACACTGCTGTTCTGTGATGTCATCAGTCAGGGCGACTGTGGCTCAGTGGTTAGCAAGTCTGTCTTTCAATCAGAGGGTCGGTGGTTCGATCCCAGGCTCCGCTAGTCCATGTCATTGTGTCCTTGAGCAAGGCACTTAACCCTCATTGCTCACTGTTGCTGTGTCTACGGTCTACTGTATATCATGTAAGTCTCTTTGGATAAAAGCGTCAGCTAAATGAAATGTAATGTAATCAGTCAACTAATAGAAACACCTGGTTTTACAGTTTGTCAATATTTGACAAATATATATCACACAGCCTTTCCGTCCTGGGTCTTCAAGGTCCTGGGTCTTCCCGTCCTGGGTCTTCCCGTTCTGGGTTCTCTCGTCCTGGGTCCCGGGTCCTTGTGTCTTAGGTCCTTCTGGGACTTCTTCACCGTGTGTCTTCAGACGGGTGATGCAACACTTCACTTTTCCCCCTCTAACCTGCACTGTGTGTTTTCTGTAGTTTTGGCATCCTGCCCCTGGAGCCCAGCCCTGGAGACTCCACGTATCTACAGAACTATTCAGCTACCATGGAAACACAATCTACAGCTCCCAGCAAAAAGGTACACAGTAAATACACACACACACACACACACACACACACACACACACACACACACACACACACACACACACAGAGTATACACACAAAGGGGGTGCTCTACATGATACGGGCTGAATCTTAATGATGAAAGTCTCTCGTTCTGTCTGTCTCTCGTTCTGTCTGTCTCTCGTTCTGTCTGTCTCTCAGTCTGTTTCTAGGATCAGTCAGTCAAAATCTGTCTTCAGTCAGAGTGGAAACAGCAGAGATGTTCTCCCCATCCCCTTCAACCAATCACAGAGCTCCGCCCCTCACACCAGGTAACGCTAGCGACCAATCACAGAGCTCTGCCCCTTCTCAAGGTGAATGTAGGAAGGGTGAGGCTTCTCTGGTCCAATCAGAAAGCAGCAAGGCAGACAGACAGACAGGTGGCTTATGTCCATTAATGTCTGTTTGATAACCTGTCTGTCTCTCGTGGCCTGTCTGTCTAACAACCTGTCTGTCTGTCAGTGGCTCTCCTCAGGTCCTCAGTCCCAGTATGTCTGGTCCTCCCAACGTTCAGCCCAGAAGAAGCTCCAGACTGTTTACTAGTGCCAGTTCTACTGCCAAGGTACCGTGTTTGTACTGTAATACTGCAGTACTACATACTGTACTGCTAATACCGATTTAAGTACTTAACTATATTACTACTTAAGTACTTCTTAATGTCCATCTCTGTTCCTGCAGGAAAACAGTAAGAAGTTAAAGATGAAGTTTCCTACAAAGATCCCCAACAGAAAAACTAAATGTAAATCAGCAAAGACGTCAAATAGCAGCAACCTGAACGAAAGTCTGGACATCTTGAGACTGGACGCCAGTCTGAGTCTACCAGACGCCAAGATCCCCCAGTACCAGAGGGCTGCTGCAGGTAATACTATGAAATACTGCAGTACTCAGTCTCAGTACACCCAAAGACAACCAGTACTAGAGGGCAGGTACTAGTGAAAACAGCTTCACCTTAAAGACTCTAACCCCCTAATTAGGGCTGGGCGGTATGGCCAAGAATTCACATATATTGTAAGATTCTGGCGGTTTCACGTTATATCGTATAATAATTCGTGCCGTTTTTGGTGTGAACGCAGCATAAGACAAGTAGCTCCGACCGGGGAACAATATATCCTGCTGCCTGCCGAAGAGCGACAACAGTTGTTACGGCTATGCACCGGTATATGAAAAAAATTGTATAACGCCCAACCCTGCCCCTAACCCAATACTGCATTACGGATCCTCACACGGAAACCTAAACCGTAAATAAGAACAGGAAATTGCTCTGATTTCATCTTCATGAACATTTTCTGTGTCTCCAGACAGCGTGATGGCGTTGCTACGGGAACTTGGACGTGGTTACCAGGCGTTGTGCTCGTACAATTGCAGAGAAGCCATCAACATTCTGACCTCCCTGCCTCCTCAGCACTACAACACCGGCTGGGTCCTCACGCACATTGGCAGGGCTTACTTTGAGCTGGCCGAGTACACGCAGGTAACCTCGTGAATACACTCTTCCTAAAACCTGAAGGGAAGCAGAGTTTGTATAGTTAGGGCACATGGGAGGCGTTGCCTTCAGGGCCCACTGCCACAACCCTGGTGGGGTGTATGCAACACACATGCTTGGTTTAGGTAAGGGAACGATTGGGATTTGGGTTGAAATAAGCCCTGAAGGCAAACATCTTCCATAGTAGTAGCTTTAATGAGACGCTGCCTGTGGAGACAGGACCCTGAAGCTCAGGCCCCGCTCCACGCCTACATTTGCTGAGTGGCCTGATTGGTCAGCTGTGGGCGTGTTTGGGTTGATGATGTGTTTGTTTGTAGGCGGAGCGTCTGTTCAGCGAGGTTCGCAGGATCGAGTCGTACAGAGTTGAAGGAATGGAGATTTATTCAACAACACTGTGGCACCTGCAGAAAGATGTGGCTCTGTCCGCCCTGTCCAAAGACCTGACCGACATGGACAAGAACTGTCCCGAGGTAAGAACCCACCTGTCCACAAGCGGTTCTGAGCTTAGACGTGTGTGTGTTGTGTGTTGTGTGTTGTGTGTTGTGTGTTGTGTGTTGTGTGTTGTGTGTTGTGTGTGCATTGATGAGGGTACGAGCACAACTCGAGGTCTCCTATGCTGTCTGTCTCTCTGATCACCTGTCTGTCTCTGCAGGCCTGGTGTGTAGCAGGGAACTGTTTCAGTCTGCAGAGGGAGCATGACATCGCCATCAAGTTCTTCCAGAGAGCCATCCAGGTGAGCCGCGTTACCACGGTTACCATAGATTCTGGTCTGTCTCCTGTGTGTCTGACACGTCTGCATCCCCCCGTTGGTCTCCCAGGTGGACCCGGGCTTTGCTTACGCCTACACTCTTTTGGGTCATGAGTTCGTTCTGACGGAGGAGTTGGACCGAGCGCTCGCCTGCTTCCGCAACGCCATCAGAGTCAACAACCGACATTACAACGCATGGTAAGTTCCCACTACACGTGTGACGGTAACCGCAGGGGGCACGGCTCCGTCCCGGCTTGTGTGTGTTGGTTCAGGTACGGTCATGACAGTGTGTGTGTTGGTTGTTCAGGTACGGTCATGACAGTGTGTGTGTTGGTTGTTCAGGTACGGTCATGACAGTGTGTGTGTTGGTTGTTCAGGTACGGTCATGACAGTGTGTGTGTTGGTTGTTCAGGTACGGTCATGACAGTGTGTGTGTTGGTTGTTCAGGTACGGTCATGACAGTGTGTGTGTTGGTTGTTCAGGTACGGTCATGACAGTGTGTGTGTTGGTTGTTCAGGTACGGTCTCGGGATGATCTACTACAAACAGGAGAAGTTCAACTTGGCAGAAATCCACTTTAAGAAGGCGTTGAGCATCAACCCTCAGAGCTCCGTGCTGCTCTGCCACATCGGAGTGGTACGTAGCATGTAGCTTCAGGCCCCTGCTATTGATCAGGGACTGATGTGTGTGTGTGTGTGTGTTTGTGTGTAGGTGCAGCATGCGTTGAAGAAGTCTGATGCTGCTTTAGAGACTCTGAACAGGGCAATCGTCATTGACCCCAAAAACCCACTCTGCAAGTTCCACCGTGCCTCCATACTCTTTGCTAACGACAAGTACAAGGTAATCAATACTGATTTAGACTCATCAATACACTCTTCATTAATGACGAGAGCAGGGTAATCAATGTGGTACATTTATGAATCAATAATTAATAATCAATGTACCTCTCTCCCTCCCTCCCTCTCTCTGACCTGTGTCTCTCTCTCTCCCTCCCTCTCTCTGACCTGTGTCCCTCTCTCTCTCCCTCCCTCTCTCTGACACCTCTCTATCTCTTCCTCCCTCTCTCTTTCCTCTCTCTCTTTCTGCAGGCTGCTCTTCAGGAGTTGGAGGAGTTGAAACAGATAGTTCCCAAAGAGTCTCTGGTTTACTTCCTCATAGGAAAGGTAATAGGCCTCCGCTGACCTTTGACCCCGACAGTTGACCCTTCGTGTTGGCTGCTCTAGAAGGTTCTGACTCTCTAAGAGGAGCTTCTTTGTCGTTCATCTTCTGTAGTTTCATTAACATCAGAACAACAGACCCTGTTTCCTAACTCCTCCACCTCTCCTGCCCACCTTTCCTTGACCCTGTGACGTTTTCCACAGAGGTCAAGGAAAAGTGGGGAGGAAAGGACGTTAGGAGGTAACCTTTGGACTATTCCATTTCAACCCTGGTCTCGATTGTCCCTCAGGTGAATGCCAATATTAGTTAGCATTAGTTAACAAGTATAGCTTTCATCTGTGTGCCTGTCTCTCCACCTGGCCCCGCCCCCTCAGGTGTATAAGAAGCTGGGTCAAACTCACCTGGCTCTGATGAACTTCAGCTGGGCGATGGACCTGGATCCTAAAGGAGCAAACAACCAGATCAAAGAAGCCATCGACAAGAGATACCTGCCAGAGGACGAAGGTGAGACGGGTACGGCCCGGGATCAAACGTGTGATCAGGGACATCAGCTGTCTATGGAGCCAAATATGTTGATGGTCTAGTTGATGTATTGATGGTTTAGTTGATCTACTGATGGTTTAGTTGATGTATTGATGGTTTAGTTGATGTACTGATGGTTTAGTTGATGTACTGATGGTTTAGTTGATGTACTGATGGTTTAGTTGATGTATTGATGGTTTAGTTGATGTACTGATGGTTTAGTTGATGTACTGATGGTTTAGTTGATGTACTGATGGTTTAGTTGATGTACTGATGGTTTAGTTGATGTACTGATGGTTTAGTTGACGTACTGATGGTTTAGTTGTATTGATGGTTTAGTTGATCTACTGATGGTTTAGTTGATGTATTGATGGTTTAGTTGATCTACTGATGGTTTAGTTGATGTATTGATGGTTTAGTTGATGTACTGATGGTTTAGTTGATCTACTGATGGTTTAGTTGGTGTATTGATGGTTTAGTTGATGTATTGATGGTTTAGTTGATGTACTGATGGTTTAGTTGTATTGATGGTTTAGTTGATCTACTGATGGTTTAGTTGGTGTATTGATGGTTTAGTTGATCTACTGATGGTTTAGTTGACGTACTGATGGTTTAGTTGGTGTATTGATGGTTTAGTTGATCTACTGATGGTTTAGTTGATGTATTGATGGTTTAGTTGATCTGCTGATGGTTTAGTTGGTGTATTGATGGTTTAGTTGATGTACTGATGGTTTAGTTGATGTACTGATGGTTTAGTTGATGTATTGATGGTTTAGTTGATCTACTGATGGTTTAGTTGATCTACTGATGGTTTAGTTGATCTACTGATGGTTTAGTTGATGTACTGATGGTTTAGTTGGTGTATTGATGGTTTAGTTGATGTATTGATGGTTTAGTTGATGGTTTAGTTGATGTATTGATGGTTTAGTTGATGTACTGATGGTTTAGTTGACGTACTGATGGTTTAGTTGTATTGATGGTTTAGTTGATCTATTGATGGTTTAGTTGATGGTTTAGTTGATGTATTGATGGTTTAGTTGATGTACTGATGGTTTAGTTGACGTACTGATGGTTTAGTTGTATTGATGGTTTAGTTGATCTATTGATGGTTTAGTTGATGTATTGATGGTTTAGTTGATCTACTGATGGTTTAGTTGATCTACTGATGGTTTAGTTGATCTACTGATGGTTTAGTTGATGTACTGATGGTTTAGTTGGTGTATTGATGGTTTAGTTGATGTATTGATGGTTTAGTTGATGGTTTAGTTGATGTATTGATGGTTTAGTTGATGTATTGATGGTTTAGTTGATGTACTGATGGTTTAGTTGACGTACTGATGGTTTAGTTGTATTGATGGTTTAGTTGATCTACTGATGGTTTAGTTGATGTATTGATGGTTTAGTTGATGTATTGATGGTTTAGTTGATCTACTGATGGTTTAGTTGATCTACTGATGGTTTAGTTGATCTACTGATGGTTTAGTTGATGTACTGATGGTTTAGTTGGTGTATTGATGGTTTAGTTGATGTATTGATGGTTTAGTTGATGGTTTAGTTGATGTATTGATGGTTTAGTTGATGTATTGATGGTTTAGTTGATGTACTGATGGTTTAGTTGACGTACTGATGGTTTAGTTGTATTGATGGTTTAGTTGATCTACTGATGGTTTAGTTGGTGTATTGATGGTTTAGTTGATGTATTGATGGTTTAGTTGATCTACTGATGGTTTAGTTGATCTACTGATGGTTTAGTTGATGTATTGATGATTTAGTTGATCTACTGATGGTTTAGTTGATGTATTGATGATTTAGTTGATCTACTGATGGTTTAGTTGATGTATTGATGGTCTTCAATTAGTACTAGGGAAATGAGAATCTGTAATTCCTGTTCTTCGGCCTCACAGCAAACGACTCGCCGCTCTCCTCTTTATTGTAGACGATGTACTGGGGTCACATTCAACGTTTCACTGGTTCCCTTCCAGTAGAGGGTCTAGTCCAGGGGTGGGCAATTCATTTTCCAAAGGGGCCACATGAGAAATTATTGTGGAGGGCCAAACTAATAGGCTGAACTTAATTCTGATCAATATTAATGTTATTACTTTAAAAAAATCAGTAAATTATACAGTTTTGAGCTGCTACTGGAAAAAATACATGTTACAATAAGGCTTTGAAAATATGTTGCATGTCATTTTATTTTTACAACAAGATGTATGTTATAGACCAGCAATCGATTAACTTTATTGAAAAGCAATAAGTGCTTTTGAGGTTTTCCAGTTGGGTTCAGTTTTTCTTACTCAGTGAGACAAGTCCAGTCTGTGTTGGCTTGAACCAGTGCTTTGAAGTCTGGTTGAATGTAGGGCTGCAACTAACGATTATTTTAATAATCGATTAATCTGTCAATCTTTTTCCGATTAATCGATGAATCAGATAAAAAACAAAAAAGCATTAATTTCCGACCCTTTATTCAAGAACAGAACTGACGTTGCAAAAATCTTCAGAAAGTGCACAAACAGGTTGCTCCTTGAACATCCCTGAGCTGTTAAAGTAATAATAAAACAATTAAAAAAAATTGACTAACACAAAAAACATACACATGTATGCTTTACATCTGCCAAATATATAGGCTTTTATTAAATAAAGTGCACAAAAAGATGTATATTTTTGTTTAAAGGGACCAGAGCTGTCAGAACAATAAATAATTTATAAAAAATAAAGAAAAATACTAATCAGAAAACTTAACAGGATTTGTTTGAACGTCAGAACTTGTTCTCTACACTACACTCACAGACGCACACACTCAGACACACACCCACTCATTCTCTCTCTCACTCCCTTTGTTCAGACACATTGCACCGTTATTAACGAGCAACGCTAACTTAGCATGCTGCTAACGAGTAAACAGCAGAAGAGCTGCTGGAGGGACGTTACTGCGACTAGCGGCTTGGGCTCCTACTGGGCCGTTGAAGCCCCTCCTCCTCAACGGCTGAATCATCACCGTGGTGATCTGGTGTCATGTTGCTTTTTTGATGTATTTAGTGTGAAATGCTCCACCTTGGATGACTTCGGTCGTACTGGTTTCTCTGCCACCGCCATGTTTCAGAACAACGTTCCGGTCTACGATGGTCTTTCCTCTACCTCCGCTCTGCGCTCAACTCAACTTTTTTTTAATACTCCAACATCTCCGCGACTTATTGAGTGGCGTTATTTTTAATTTTTGTCCGGACTGGGACAGCCGAGGGCCGGGTGTGGCCCGCGGGCCGTAAAATGTCCAGGTCTGGTCTAGTCTGTGACAGGTGGGGCGTCTCACGGCCGTCAGTTGCATTCTAGAGTTCTCCACATATATTATTTGATTTCTTTTTGGACAAATATCCTGTGGGTAGCTCTCCATCTGCCTGATGTCCATCTCTATGGACAGCTTACTGGTTGTAGAGGAGGTCTATACTGGTGTTGGTGGGTTGACTGTGAAGACACTGGGTTAGGGTCTGTTATGAACTGGTGTGACCTGGTGTGTTTGAAATGAGAGGGGAGTGTTGGACCTTTACACCAGAGGCACCAGGTCTCAGTTGCATCCTGGTTTCCCTCAGTCCTGGTCCCTCCCATCAGGGAAGCAAGGAAAGAACCAAGGAAACCATGTGAAGAGAGAGGAAACCAGGTAACATGTTTTGAAGAGACATGAGGGTTCCTTTAATTCTGAAGCCTCCATGAAGCGACGCCTATTTCTGATTTCAGCTCCTCAGCTGGTCAGGATCTTAAACCACGACGTGGCCCAGCTTTTGTTTGGCTAGTTAGCTGTTAGCTTTAATCCTAAACATTCCGTTTTTGTCTCCTCGTTGTTTTCTTCTTTGGTTAGAAATACTGTAGTCCTGTTCTTAAACATGGCTCCTCTGTTCTCTCCACCTGTCTCCCTCCCTCCACCTGTCTCCCTCCCACCACCTGTCTCCCTCCCTCCTTCCTTCCACCTGTCTCCTTCCTTCCACCTCCCTCCTTCCTTCCACCTCCCTCCCTCCCTCCACCTGTCTCCTTCCCTCCATCTGTCTCCCTCCCTCCTTCCCTCCACCTCCCTCCACCTGTCTCCCTCCCTCCCTTTACCTGTCTAGCTGCTGAAGTGGACGACAGTCAGGACAGCAGTATCATGACAGACGCTGACGACACACAGCTCCACACGGCTGAGAGTGATGACGTCCTTTAACCCCGCCCCTGCTATTAACCCAGCCCCCTGCTCGAGCCAAGCCCTGCCCCAATTGGCTGGAGTAGATGCTAGACAACCTTCTGACTGGCAGATCTTCAGTCACGCTCTGCCCTGGCCCTCCTCCCTGTCTTCTGATTAGCTGAAACAGACTGCTGCTGCCCTGAAGCCCCGCCCCTCCTCATACATCATCAAGCTCGTCCTCTGACATCACAGCTGTTTTTTATGTTCTTTTTATCATCGTTATGGAAATGAATCAATAAAACATGTAAACCCCGCCCCTGCTGTCTGTCTATTTCCTGCTACCAACAGCCAATCGGAGCTCTCTGCACTGATGGACCAGGTGAGTGAATATTGATTATAGCTGTGACTTATCAGAGATCCCGTTGAAGGAGCAATATTAGTTAGATTCGTGTTTTATAGGAGAGAGTTCTACGAGATCGTCAAGTTGTAAGTCGCTTAGGATAAAAGCGTCAGCTAAATGAAATGTAATGTATGAGCACTATCGATTCTGCCGACAAGGAATCATTAATTTACGAGACCTCGAGCCGTCATTGAACACCACACGAGCAGCCGAGCATTGAGTCTCACAGACTGAGTACATAGCATAAATATATGTTTATATATTGTATATGTGGATAGCATATATATGTTTATATATTGTATAAAGCTCCTGAAGTTTGCGGATGACACCACCCTCATTGGACTCATCTCTGGTGGGGACGAGTCCGCCTACAGGCGGGAGACTGACCACCTGGTGACCTGGTGCAGCCAAAACAACCTGGAGCTCAACGCTCTGAAGACAGTGGAGATGGTTGTGGACTTCAGAAAGATCTCAGCCCCACCAGCCCCTCTCACCCTGTGTGACTCCCCCGTCAAAGCTGTGGAGTCCTTCCGCTTCCTGGGCTCCAGCATTACCCAGGACCTCAAGTGGGAACTAAACACCAGCTCCATCGCCAAGAAGGCGCAGCAGAGGATGTTCTTCCTGAGGCAGCTGAGGAAACTCAACCTGCCAAAGACAATGATGGTGCACTTCTACACTGCCATCATCGAGTCCATCCTCTGCTCCTCCATCACCGTCTGGTACGCTGCAGCCACTGCCAAGGACAAGGCCAGGCTGCAACGCATCATTCGCTCTGCCGAGAGGGTGATTGGCCGCAATCTGCCGTCCCTCCAGGACTTGTTTGCTTCAAGGACCCTGAAGCGGGCGAGGAAGATTGTAGCTGATCCCTCTCACCCTGGACACAAACTGTTGGTGTCCCTCTCCTCTGGCAGGAGGCTGCGGTCCATCAGGACCAAGACCTCACACCACAAAAACAGTTTCTTCCCGTCTGCCGTCGGGCTCATCAACAGAGCCCGGGTCCCCCTAACAGAGCCCGGGTCCCCCACTGACTCTAATGACTCTGTCACCCCCAGACAATTCCCACCGGACACTCCCCTGCACATAGCCTTATACTTGAATACACTTGACACCTGGGCATTGCACTTGCCACTTTCACACAACACTTACACTCATGCACATTCCATGCACTTTATCTTACTTTTGGTATTTTGTTATGCTGCTGTCTCAATGTAGATATTCATTCATCCATTCATCCTCATTTATTGCACTGCGTTAACTGTTAAATGTGTATTGTTAAATGTTAAATGTATACACCTTCCCGCCAGGACAAATTCCTTGTATGTGTAAGCATACATGGCAATAAATGGTTCTGATTCTGATTCTGATGTGCATAGCATATATATTGTATATGTGCATAGCATAAATATATGTTTATATATTGTATATGTGCATAGCATAAATATATATGTATATATTGTATATGTGCATAGCATATATATATATATATGTATATATTGTATATGTGCATAGCATATATATATATGTATATATTGTATATGTGCATAGCATATATATATATGTATATATTGTATATGTGCATAGCATATATATATATGTATATATTGTATATGTGCATAGCATATATATATGTATGTTTATATATTGTATATGTGCATAGCATATATATATGTATGTTTATATATTGTATATGTGCATAGCATATATATATGTATGTTTATATATTGTATATGTGCATAGCCTATATATATATGTATGTTTATATATTGTATATGTGCATAGCATATATATATGTTTATATATTGTATATGTGCATAGCATATATATATATATGTTTATATATTGTATATGTGCATAGCCTTGTGCTACATGTCTGTACAGAGAACATCAGAAAGCCGCTGCATGCCGCGTTGCTCGTAAAGTTGATTTGGAGCTTAAGAAACTTCTGGATGTGTTCATTACATTCATGTCAGAGTACATGCAATCAAAGAAGACTCATAATTATATGACAAGGTTATTAGTACACCACAGCATATCATTATTGTAGAAAATTATTTAGGTGGACTCATAAGAATAGAGAGAATCACATACTATTTATGTTTACTGCTTCAATTGATTGAATTTCTGATTATGAAAACATACATACATACATACATTCTGATCCACCCATAAACAGATTCGCACACACGTATTCAAACTCCCAGTTGTATATAATGTACACATATAGTACATGTTACATCAGCGCATACAGTACATATATCCTCATATTAATTCGTATCAATTAGATCCTCTTTGGGCTCGTTTTTATCTACTTGTTCTGAAAGAGTTGAGATAATTGTTTTCGCTATAAGATCTCATTTGATGATGCATATTATTAAGCCTGTAGTGACCTTTTCACCTCTTCCATGGTGGTGGCTGATTGAGAGTACTTTTAATACTGACTGGCTTTGAGCAGCAAAAAACAGGAAATGAGGAATGTCCAAAAATGAAGTTAAAGTTGAACTCAAATTGGGTTTATTCCAGTTTATATAAATAAAGGTTGCAAAAGCATGAAATCAAAACAGAAGGCAGCAGCAACAAAGACCAGACGTTTAAAGCAGCACCTGGCCTTCTCTTGGCCAGGCCTTTATACCCCATCAGCACACTCCAAGCCTGTAGAGGGCGGCAAAGCAAACTGGCAAACAAGTGAGAATTGGCTTCTACAAAGCCTATTGCCAGCAGGCACATTTAAATAAATATAATCTGATTGATTGGAGTGATGAGATATTAAAATTAGCCAATACATTTTCCCAACACTTACACATTTAACTCGTGTGATATTTTGCCCTGCGTCTTGTCTAGCCCTCACAGCGGTGGAGCTGTAAACTAGATTTCACCAAAGTTATGGTCTTGAATTCCTCATATGCGTTCATGATTATCTTCTGCTCGTCAGCGGAGAAAAAAGAGGCTCCTCTTTTGAGTTTATTGCCGTTGTACCGTTAAATAATCATGGTTTCAGTGATCGACGCTTCCCCCTTTTGAAGTTGGACGGGCACGCGCAGTCATCCTGATTACTGACGTCTGGTTTGAATTAACGAGACCGTTTGAGCGCGGATCAGCCTTTGAGGAACCGAGTTAGCCTGATGTCAATCATCGGGTTGATTTAAGCTGAATAACAGGACATTTGATCGGCTTAGTTGAACCACGTACGAGGAACGGGGCCCTGATGTGTGTAGTACCAGACCAGATCAAAGTCAAAAGTCAAAGTCAGCTTTAATGTCAATTTTTCAATATGTGCAAACATACAAAAGATTGAAAGTATGTTTCTCTTCTGTCCAACATAAAGTGAATAAGTGAATAATAATAATAAAGTGCAAAAAGGTTTTTAAAAAAAATTAAGAAAAAGAGAGAAACATATAAGCATGTATAAACAACATAAATTAGGAACTGTGAATGACTATGTATGTTAGCAGCAGTCAGACAGAGTTTAGACATGAGTGTCTAAAGAGGACGGAGTGGGAGGGTGGGGAGAGAGTTCAGCTTCCTGACAGCCTGGTGGATGAAGCTGTTGGACAGCCTGGTGGTGCGAGCCCGGAGGCTCCGGTATCTACCGGAGGGCAGGAGGCTGAAGAGACCGTGTGAGGGGTGGCAGGAGTCGCTCACAATCATGGTCACTTTGTGGGTGAGGCGGGTGTCATATATGTCCTGCAGGGAGGGGAGGGGGGGGAGTGAGGCACCAATGATCCGTCCAGCTGCATTCACTATGCGCTGCAGGGCTTTCCTGTTGTAGTCTGTGCAGCTTCCGCCCCACACAGTGATGCTGCTGGTCAGGATGCTCTCAATGGTGCCACGGTAGAAGGTGCACATGATGGATGGGGGGCTTCCTGCTTTCCTCAGCTTGCGGAGGAAGTAGAGCCGCCTCTGTGCCTTCTTTGCCAGCGATGACGTGTTGGCTGTCCAGGAGAGGTCCTCGCTGATGTCCACCCCCAGGAATTTGGTGCTGCTGACTCGCTCAATGTCCGCACCGTTGATGGTCAGTGGTGGGTGATGAGTGTGGCCTTTCCGGAAGTCAACTAGACTTGTGACTAGAACCAGATGTGACTAGAACCAGACCATATCTGGGTAGTACCAGACCAGATGTAGGTAGAACCAGACCTGATGTTGGGAAATAATGTGATAAGGAATTGTCATCAATACATTCAATACATCACTGAAATAAGGCTCCAATCTGCTGTTGGATTTCTTTTGGGACGGGCTGCACTGGGTCCCTCAGGGCATGCTGTTTTTAACAAAGGAGGGGGGACAGGGTCTGGTCCTCATTGGCATTTTGAGGAATTTACCTGTCACTGTGTGGAACTCCTTTAAATGGAAGAGACTTTAGTGGAGGGTTTTATATAAAACTCCACCAGAGAGGACCTTCAGTGGAGGGTTTTATATACACCTCCCATCAGAAAGAGGACTTGGGACCTTCAGTGGAGGGTTTTATATTATTATTATATTTTATTTAGCTGACGCTTTTATCCAAAGCGACTTACATGATATACAGTAGACCGTAGACACAGCAACGGTGAGCAATGAGGGTTAAGTGTCTTGCTCAAGGACACATAGACATGGACTGGCTGAGCCGGGGTTTGAACCACCGACCCTCTGATTGAAAGACTGACTTGCTAACCACTGAGCCACAGTCGCAGTTATATACACCTCCCATCAGAAAGAGGACTGGGGACCTTCAGTTGAGGGTTTTACACAGTGCTGTTGCTGTAAATGTTTTTATTTTCGTTCTTAACCCCACTGTGTCTAATGTATGTCCACATTTATTTTAGGGATCCACTCCAAGTGAACGCCTCCAAGTGGCAGCTCTTGAACATGGTGCTGGGAGAGATCAAACCGGCGATCTACAGCAGCAGAAAGTGCAGAGCAGGACGGGACAGGAAGCACTTCCTGTCCCATGTCTTTGTTACAAACTGAACTGAATGTGACGATTCATTCTGAGTTTAAAACTCGCCTTCAAACAGCAACAGAATAATTCAGATAGACAGGTGGAGGTGGTGATGATGGTGATGGTGATGATGGAGGTGGTGATGATACTGATAACAGTATCAATAACGCTGATGTTACGGTTCGAACATCTCATGCCTCTGGCGATTAAGTAAAAAAACATTTCACAGGGATAAAAGGAAGAAACCTTCAGGAGAGCAACAGAGGAGGATCCCTCTCCCGGATGGACAGAAGCAATAGATGTCATGTGACCAGAAGCAATAGATGACATTTAGTGTAGACACCTTTCCCCAACGGCACACACACTGGCAGCACAAACTCAAAAGTTATAAGGCAATCGTCTGATAAAAGAGGGTTCTGTGGAAAGACCACCAAATGCTCCACGTCAACGCCACATGTAACAACAAGGGGTGACTGTGGCTCAGTGGTTAGCATGCCTGACTTTCAATCAGAAGATCGGTGGTTCGATCCCCTGCTCCGCTAGTCCTTGAGCAAGACACTTAACCCTAATTGCTCACCGTTGCTGTGACTACGGTCTACTGTGTCTACGTTCTAATATGTAGCATGCGTCACCTAAATGAAATGTAATGTATAAGATCGAGGCTAAAGCAGTGGGTCGGATCATGTACTCTCTAACAGAAGCCAATCGAATCTAACAATGACATAAATGCAACACCAAGGCTATCATTGCTAACATCCACATGATTATTAAAATCACCTACAATAATAACCAAGTCAGATACAAACTCTACAGCAAACAGAGTCGGCTGTACAGTTTTACAGCTCTGGTGTGAAAGACTCAAAACAAGGCTTTCAAACAAGCCACAGTTCAATCCAGGCTTAGGACCTATTAACAGGCCTGAGTCAAAGATGGCAGCTACTCCACCTCCTCGACCAGCGCCTCGAGAAATGTGAGCATTAATATGACTTGGAGGAGTCGATTCATTTCACAATTTGAGCCCGATGAATCCTGGCATTGTCATCTTGGAATATGCCCGTGCCATCAGGGAAGAACAAATCCATTGATGGAATAACCTGGTCATTCAGTATATTCAGGTAGTCAGCTGACCTCATTCTTTGAGCACATACTGTTGCTGAACCTAGACCTGACCAACTGACCAACCCCAGATCACAGCACTGCCCCCACATGCTTGTACAGTAGGCACTAGGCATGATGGGTGCATCACTTCATCTCTCTCTTCTTACCCTGATGCGCCCATCACTCTGGAACAGGGTCAATCTGGACTCATCAGACCACATGACCTTCTTCCATTGCTCCAGAGTCCAATCTTTATGCTCCCTAGCAAATTGAAGCCTTTTTCCCGGTTAGCCTCACTGATTAGTGGTTTTCTTAAGGCTCCACAGCTGTTCAGTCCCAATCCCTTGAGTTCCCTTCGCATTGTGTGTGTGTGGAGATGCTCTTACTTTCACTATTAAACATAGCCCTGAGTTCTACTGTTGTTTTTCTTCCATTTGATTTCACCAAATGTTTAAGTGATTGGCGATCACGATCAATCAGGATTTTTTTCCAGCCACATTTCTTCCTGGAAGACGATGGGTCCCCACTATCCTTCCAGTTTTTAATAATGCGTTGGACAGTTCTTAACCCAATTTTAGTAGTTTCTGCAATCTCCTTAGATGTTTTCTCTGCTTGATGCATGCCAATGATTTGACCCTTCTCAAACAGACTCTTTTCAACGACCACGGGATGTGTCTTCGACATGGCTGTTTAAGAAATGAGAAGCAACTCATTGCACCAGTTGGGGTTAAATAACTTGTTGCCAGCTGAGAGGTAACCGCCCATGCAGTAATTATCCAATAGGAGGCTCGTACCTATTTGCTTAGTTAAATCCAGGTGGCGACAGTTCTTATCTCAGAGTGTGATTGTCAGGTTTGGATGGACTGCTAATTACCTGATTTGCTGGTTAGCTGATAAACTGATTAACTGGTTAGCTGGTTAGCTGATTTGCTGATTTGCTGATTAGCTGATTAGCTGGTTTGCTGATTAGCTGATTAGATAACGACCAGACAATCTAAGCGTTTTTGGCAAAAGTTGAAAGGCCACATAATTATTATGATGAAACGTAATAATCTTGTGTTTCAGGTGATGTGTGTGTGTGTTTTGCTGAGCGGACGGGTTTCTCCGGCTGAGTTGACTTGCGAAACACTAATCCAGCTGTCAACCAACCTGACAGGTAGCTTCCTCTTCTCTCCGTCTGCAGTTTCTAACCTCAAATAGGAGACACACTAGTCGCTTTGTCTTTCTGTCTTTCTGTCTTCTACATTGTTGTCTCTTAGCGAGGACGTTGGCATTACTGAACCATACGATCACCATCAGTAACACCTCAGGTCTGTACCGCAGGTTCAGTTCACCTGAACCAAATAGATTATAATTTGTCTCTTTATGTTAACTTCTGTTTATATTTAGACCTTTTTTAGTGACTGCGTCCCTGTCACTGTTATAATAATACAATAAATAATTAGGATTACCGAAAATACTTTTACTGTGAAGCAGCGTGGGGACCTTTATTGTGACATGTTACTGAGGAACCTTTATTGTGACATGTTACTGTGAAGCAGCTGAAAGACTTGTCCCTCTGTCTGTCCCTCTGTCTGTCCCTCTGTCTGCCTGCCTGTCTCTCTGCAGGTCTGTATTGTGATCTTTCTGTGGACGGTATAGGAACCTGTTGGCCTCGTAGTGCAGCAGGACAGCTGATCTCCAGACCCTGTCCTGAACAGTTCAACGGCATCCACTACAATACCACCAGTAGGTACCCGTCTGTCCACCCGTCTGTCTCCCTGTCTGTCTCCCTGTCTTTTGAAATGCCCTCCAACAAAATATATATATATATATATATATATATATATATATTTATGTATGTATGTATGTGTATGTATATGTATGTATGTATATGTATATATATGTAGAGAGAGAGAGAGAGAGAGAGAGAGAGAGAGAGAGAGAGAGAGAGAGAGAGAGAGAGAGAGAGAGAGAGAGAGAGAGAGAGAGAGAGGCTGGAGCTCATGTCTCATTCCTTCTTCATCATCATCTCCTCACACAGTGAGAAATGCCCACGCTGCCTCTTCTCTTATGTAATCAGATCTCTGGCTTCTGATTGGCTGTCTTGTGTCTCACAGGTTGATGAGCAACTTGATGAGTTATCGGCACACATTATTGATATGAATATTAGTCTATTTGATGTGGACATCTCAATAACATGAACTGAAGCATTTATTTATACACACCCTGTTTTCATCTCCTTTACCTGACGGGTTCTCCTGGTTCTACTTACTTTTTCCAGATGAACGTCTTTGATATCAAATATATTTTACATTTTTAAATGTATTTCTGTTTGTTTCTTATTGTCACTTTATGATTTAAATGTATTGGGTTAGGTATATATATCTATCAACTTTAGTTTGTTGAGATGTTCCTCTGTATTATTGTTATATAATAACCGTGTGCGTGTGTGTGCGTGCGTGTGTGTAGACCGAGTCTACAGAGAGTGTCAGTCTAACAGCAGTTGGGCTCCACGAGGAAACTACAGTCAGTGCACTGAGATCATTGTCCTGGTGAGGTCATCAATACATTGATCAACACACTGATCAACACATTTCTCCCTCCAGGAAATACTCCGTGGTTCTTGTTACTGATGGATTTATTCTTCTTTTAAGTTCGCCACCATCATCAATCCACCGTCAAACTCAGTGGCGGCTGGTGGAATTTTTTTAAACTAATATTACTGGGTATATTCCATATCGCAAAAACCCAAATATTGACAATTTGTATAATTTATGAATATTATTATTAATTTTATAAGATGTTTTTTATTTTTTTATTTTGGTGGGTGGTTCCAGGGGGGGCCCGGCCCCATGGCCCTCTATTGGCCAGTCGCCACTGGTCAAACTGTTTAAAATACATTTCAACACACACACAAAAACCAAGTTGGCGTTCACGTTACACATTACATTACATTACATTTCATTTAGCTGACGCTTTTATCCAAAGCGACTTACAATAAGTGCATTCTACGGTTACAAACAAGAATCAGAACAAGAATCACGAAGGTACAATTTCATCAATAAAGTTCAACTACAAAGTGTTATCAGTAAGAGCCATTTCAGTGCTACTATAGTGCTACATCCTTTATTCAAGGTATAGTCAGAAAAGATGTTTTTTTAGTTCATGGAGGAAGATGTAGAGACTTTCTGCTCTTCTGATGTCAATGGGGAGCTCATTCCACCATCGAGGAGCCAGGACAGAGAACAGTCGAGACTTTGTGGAGTGTTTAGCTACACAAACTTTGCATGTAAATATGTGCAACGGATAAAGAACATAAAGAACATAATGAACATAAATAATGAACATTCCTCGCTGGCTGCACACAACTGAGAGGGAAATGGGTCCACTTAATACTTGGGAAATAAACACTTTGTTGTCACTTTAACTTGTCTTTACGCAGTACTAAAACTTTACCGTTGCACATATCTGGAACTTGCACAACATAGAACGTACAGATAGTTCCTATCGCATGTCAATACAAACAAAATCAATATTCAAAATACAAGTTGTACAAATGATAATAATATGTAAAAAGCGATTAATATGTATAAATACTATTTATGGCAGTTAAATTCATCAATACATTCATCAACACACTGATCAACACATTGATCAACACATTGATCAACACACTGATCAACACACTGATCAACACACTGATCAACACATTGATCAACAAATTGATGAACACACAATACTATAGTACATTGATCAACACATTGATCAACACACTGATCAACACACTGATCAACACATTGATTAACACATTGATCAACAAATTGAACAACACACTGATCAACACACTGATCAACACATTCATCAACACACTGATCAACACACTGATCAACACATTGAACAACACATTGAACAACACATTGATCAACACACTGATCAACACACTGATCAACACACTGATCAACACATTGAACAACACACTGATCAACACACTGATCAACACACTGATCAACACATTCATCAACACACTGATCAACACACTGATCAACACATTGAACAACACATTGAACAACACACTGATCAACACATTCATCAACACACTGATCAACACACTGATCAACACATTGAACAACACACTGATCAACACATTCATCAACACACTGATCAACACACTGATCAACACACTGATCAACACACTGATCAACACATTGATCAAGACACTGAGCAACACACTGATCAACACACTGATCAACACACTGATCAACACACTGATCAACACACTGATCAACACATTGAACAACACACTGATCAACACACTGATCAACACATTGAACAACACATTGAACAACACATTGATCAACACATTGATCAAGACACTGAGCAACACACTGAGCAACACATTGAACAACACATTGATCAACACATTGATCAACACATTGATCAACACACTGATCAACACATTCATCAACACACTGATCAACACACTGATCAACACATTGAACAACACATTGAACAACACATTGATCAACACACTGATCAACACACTGATCAACACACTGATCAACACATTGAACAACACACTGAACAACACATTCATCAACACACTGATCAACACACTGATCAACACATTGAACAACACATTGATCAACACACTGATCAACACACTGATCAACACACTGATCAACACACTGATCAACACACTGAACAACACATTGATCAACACACTGATCAACACACTGATCAACACATTCATCAACACACTGATCAACACACTGATCAACACACTGATCAACACATTGATCAACACATTGATCAACACATTGATCAACACACTGATCAACACATTGATCAACACACTGATCAACACATTGATCAACACATTGATCAACACACTGATCAACCCATTGAATGCTTTGCTGGATTATGCTTTTTATGGTCTTATTCGATTGTAGTAGGTCAAAACAAGTCCAGTTCTTTTTAGGGTTTGCTGGTTCGTTTTAAATATTAAAACAATGGGTCTGATATGGCTTTCTGGTACTTATTAGGTACTTATTACCAGTGCAACACATGGTACAGAGGTAGCGTCCCAAATTATTTAACCCAAGGGTTGACAATAAGCAATTTATTTTGCACATATATTACTTTATTTGCATTGTTCTAACAAAGTTATTGCACATTTTATTTGTTTTTGTCTGATGGACCAATCCGGTTTACTTGAAAGTGATTGCAATTATCTTTATTCTATTATTTGAAAGAGCATGGATGGAGTCACAAAAAGTTATTTCTATAAAGATTCAGCATGGAGTATTTTGTTACAATTTAGTTGGGGCGGTGGGACATGAATATTTTTCTTCCAAAGTGGGTGTGACAGAAAAGGTTTGTTTTCAACCAGGGGCGTTTCTAGGATTGAAAGAAAGGGGGGGCTTAGCCCCTAAGGATGCTGAATGTTTTCGATTTGTTTTTGGGCTCATTTGGGGCTGCGGATATCCATTGTTTCAGACAGTTCATAGATTGGTTCAATCAGAAAGAGTGTGATATTTCTCTGTATCTTTGCTTGCATTCATTCAGTATAAGATAACAGAAGAGACAGAATTTCAAGGTCATTGTGAAATTTGACAACACAAATATGAACCTTTCTCAAATAGAGAGAAATTTAAGCAGGTAACAATCGTTAACAACTACAGATAGCCACATTCTGTAACTACCTTTACTTCCAATTTCACTCCGTGCATCATTTACTATGAGCTAAACTCCTCAGCTGTAATCCTGCTGTCTTGATGAGAGACGTTACTTGGCAGAGTGAGAAAGCCAGCGCAGCAGCGATGTAGACTCCCCAAGGTCCTAGTGCCCGGTCTTTTATTGTTAAGTATGATGAGAGGCTATTGGATTGCAATTTGAAGGGGGAGAAAACATACAAACCAGAAACGCACTCACATATGTAGCATGTTAGAGTTATAAATAACACATGTTTGTTCACACGGGTGAACAAACATGTGTAAAACAATAGTTTAATTTAAAAAAAAAAAAAATCCCAATAATTATTTGGGGGGGCTGAAGAACATTTCAGGGGGGCTTCAGCCCCCCTAAAACAGGCCTAACGACGCCCCTGTTTTCAACACATTTCACAGTCTGTGTTTCTCAAACTGCGGGAATCTGAAATTAAACAAATGTAGACATTTTGAATAATATGTTCCCAACATGTTTTCATTGACAAGTTACGCCAAAGGTGAATCTTTGATGACTTTCCTCTTCTGGTGTCTGGTTCTTTCTTTGTTGTGCAAACAAAGAAAACTAACTGACTGCTGTATGTTTCCTGTGTTCAGAGGAAGAGTAAGGCTCATTATCAGGTGGCTGTGATCATCAACTACCTGGGTCACTGCATCTCTCTGGGTGCTCTGCTGCTTGCCTTCACACTCTTCATGAGACTCAGGTAAAGTCTGTGTGTGTGTGTGTGTCTGTCTGTCCGTCCGCCCACCCGTCTGTCTGTCTGTGAGTTACAGGTGAGGTCAGTTACCTGTGTACGTGCGTGCAGGAGTATTCGGTGTCTAAGGAACATCATCCACTGGAACCTGATCGCCGCGTTTATCTTGAGGAATTCCACCTGGTTTATTGTGCAGTTAACGAGGAACCCTGATGTTACTGAGAGCAACCAGGTAACGTCTTTGATTGACAGGTTGGTTTACTGTGACATCACTGGTTACTATGGTAACAAGACACAGAGGAGAGCAACCAGTGAACACAGATATACTTTTTTCTGCCTCCTCTTCCTGCTCCTCCCCCTCCATTTCCTCCTCCTCCTCAGGTGTGGTGCCGGTTGGTGACAGCAGGTTATAATTATTTCCATGTGACCAACTTCTTCTGGATGTTTGGAGAAGGTTGTTATCTCCACACGGCCGTCGTTCTCACATATTCCACCGACAAGCTGAGGAAGTGGATGTTCATCTGCATCGGCTGGGGTCAGCTCCCCTGTCTGTCCACCTGTCGGTCCACCTGTCGGTCCACCTGTCTGTCCACAGCTGTACCTGTCTCTCTCTCTGTCAACAGTTGTACCTGTCTACCTCTCTCTATCTAGAGCTTTAGCCGTCTCTCTCTGTCTACAGCGTTACCTGTCTACCTGTCTGTCTGTTTACAGGTATTCCATTTCCCATCATAGTGGCTTGGGCTTTCGGGAAGCTTTACTATGACAATGAAAAGTAAGTCACACAGTCATACACAGCTTCCACAATGCATTCTGGGTAGATTTGTTTTGACGTCATGCACACCTGATCATCGATGACCTCACTTGATTGAGGTGGCCGCTGTTTTCAGACCCAATGCATGATGGGAAACTGAAGAAAACTTTCACAAAGGATTCTCAGACAAGTTGTGATTTTTAAGCGTATTTATGGACGTTTGTCAGTGGCGATAATATTATGGCTCAAACTTTGGCTTAACAAGAACAGTAGATAATGTTCTGTTGCTCTCCCAACACATCAGAACCCATCAGAACCCATCGGACTACATCAGCCCACATAAGAACCCATCAGAACCCATCAGACCACATCAGAACCTAAAAGAATCCATCAGAACACATAATCACCCATCAGAACACATGAGCACAAATTAGAACACATCAGAACCCATAAGAACAAATTAGAACACATCAGAACCCATAAGAACAAATGAGAACCCACGATAACCCATGAGAACACGTGAGAACACATCAGAAGACATGATAACACATGATAACCCATGATCAGAATCAGAATCAGCTTTATTGGCCATGTGTGTTTACACTCACATGGAATTTGACTCCGGTTACACATAGCTCTCGTTATACATATATACACATTTACAATAAGCAAGATAAATATAAAAAAAGACATTAAAAAGAAAAGTAGTCTGATTAGTGCAAGTAGCGCAGATGTAGGAGTCTGATTAATTGTTCATCAGAGTGACGGACAGTGGGAAGAAGCTGTTCCTGTCTGGTGGTTTTGGCGTACAGTGCTCTGTAGCGCCTACCAGAGGGGAGGAGGTGGAACAGCTTGTGTCCAGGGTGTGAGGGGTCTGCAGTGATCTTTCCAGCCCGCTTCCTGACTCTGGAGGTGTACAAGTCCAGGATGGAGGGCAGGCTGGAACCAATAGTTCTCTCTGCAGACCTGACTATCCACTGTAGTCTGCCTCTGTCCTGTTTAGTGATCCAAACCACACAGTGATGGAGGAGCAGAGGACAGACTGGATGATGGCACAGTAGAAAACATGAGAACCCATCAGAACCCATCTGAACACATGAGAACACATGATAACACATCTGAACACATGATAACACATCAGAACACATGATAACACATCAGAACACATGATAACACATCTGAACACATGAGAACACATGATAACACATCTGAACACATGATAACACATCTGAACACATGATAACACATCAGAACACATGATAACACATCAGAACACATGATAACACATCAGAACACATGATAACACATCTGAACACATGATAACACATCTGAACACATGATAACACATGATAACACATCAGAACATATGATAACACATCAGAACACATCAGAACACATGCGAATACATCTGAACACATGATAACACATCAGAACACATGATAACACATCAGAACACATGATAACACATCTGAACACATGATAACACATCTGAACACATGATAACACATCAGAACACATGATAACACATCTGAACACATGATAACACATCAGAACACATGATAACACATCTGAACGCATGAGAATACATCAGAACACATCAGAACACATGCGAATACATCAGAACACATGAGAACACATCAGAACACATAAGAACACATGAGAACACATCAGAACACATGAGAACACATGATAACACATGATAACACATGAGAACACATGAGAACCCATCAGAACACATCAGAACACATGAGAACACATGATAACACATCGGAACACATCAGAACACATCGGAACACATGAGAACCCATCAGAACACATGATAACACATCCGAACGCATGAGAACACATGATAACACATGATAACACATGATAACACATCGGAACACATGAGAACACATCAGAACACATCGGAACACATGAGAACACATCAGAACACATGATAACACATCTGAACGCATGAGAACACATGATAACACATGATAACACATGATAACACATCGGAACACATGAGAACACATCAGAACACATCGGAACACATGAGAACCCATCAGAACACATGATAACACATCTGAACGCATGAGAACACATGATAACACATGATAACACATGATAACACATCGGAACACATGAGAACACATCAGAACACATCGGAACACATCAGAACACATCGGAACACATGAGAACACATCAGAACACATGATAACACATCAGAACACATGATAACACATCAGAACACATGATAACACATCTGAACACATGATAACACATCAGAACACATGATAACACATCAGAACACATGATAACACATCAGAACACATGATAACACATGCGAATACATCAGAACACATGAGAACACATCAGAACACATAAGAACACATGAGAACACATGAGAACACATGAGAACACATGATAACACATGATAACACATGAGAACACATGAGAACACATGAGAACACATCAGAACACATGCGAATACATCTGAACACATGATAACACATCAGAACACATGATAACACATCTGAACGCATGAGAACACATGAGAACACATGATAACACATCAGAACACATCGGAACACATGAGAACACATGAGAACACATCAGAACACATGCGAATACATCTGAACACATGATAACACATCAGAACACATGATAACACATCAGAACACATGATAACACATCTGAACGCATGAGAACACATGAGAACACATGATAACACATCAGAACACATCGGAACACATGAGAACACATCAGAACACATCAGAACACATGCGAATACATCTGAACACATGATAACACATCAGAACACATGATAACACATCTGAACACATGATAACACATGATAACACATCTGAACACATGATAACACATCAGAACACATGATAACACATCAGAACACATGATAACACATCTGAACACATGAGAACACATGATAACACATCTGAACACATGAGAACACATGATAACACATCAGAACACATGATAACACATCTGAACACATGAGAACACATGATAACACATCTGAACACATGATAACACATCTGAACACATGATAACACATCAGAACACATGATAACACATCAGAACACATGATAACACATCAGAACACATGATAACACATCAGAACACATGATAACACATCAGAACACATGATAACACATCTGAACACATGATAACACATCAGAACACATGATAACACATCAGAACACATGATAACACATCTGAACACATGATAACACATCTGAACACATGATAACACATCTGAACACATGATAACACATCAGAACACATGATAACACATCAGAACATATGATAACACATCAGAACACATCAGAACACATGATAACACATCTGAACGCATGAGAACACATCAGAACACATGATAACACATCAGAACATATGATAACACATCAGAACACATCAGAACACATGATAACACATCTGAACACATGATAACACATCTGAACACATGATAACACATCTGAACACATGATAACACATCTGAACACATGATAACACATCAGAACACATGATAACACATCTGAACACATGATAACACATCAGAACACATGATAACACATCTGAACGCATGAGAATACATCAGAACACATCAGAACACATGCGAATACATCAGAACACATGAGAACACATCAGAACACATAAGAACACATGAGAACACATCAGAACACATGAGAACACATGATAACACATGATAACACATGAGAACACATGAGAACCCATCAGAACACATCAGAACACATGAGAACACATGATAACACATCGGAACACATCAGAACACATCGGAACACATGAGAACCCATCAGAACACATGATAACACATCCGAACGCATGAGAACACATGATAACACATGATAACACATGATAACACATCGGAACACATGAGAACACATCAGAACACATCGGAACACATGAGAACACATCAGAACACATGATAACACATCTGAACACATGATAACACATCTGAACGCATGAGAACACATCAGAACACATCAGAACACATGATAACACATCAGAACACATGATAACACATCAGAACACATGATAACACATCAGAACACATGATAACACATCAGAACACATGAGAACACATGATAACACATGAGAACACATGAGAACACATGATAACACATGATAACACATGAGAACACATGAGAACACATGAGAACCCATCAGAACACATGAGAACACATGAGAACCCATCAGAACACATCAGAACACATCGGAACACATGAGAACCCATCAGAACACATGATAACACATCTGAACGCATGAGAACACATGATAACACATCGGAACACATGAGAACACATCAGAACACATGATAACACATCAGAACACATCGGAACACATGAGAACACATCAGAACACATGATAACACATCTGAACGCATGAGAACACATCAGAACACATGATAACACATGATAACACATGAGAACACATGAGAACCCATCAGAACACATCAGAACACATGAGAACACATGATAACACATCGGAACACATCAGAACACATCGGAACACATGAGAACCCATCAGAACACATGATAACACATCCGAACGCATGAGAACACATGATAACACATGATAACACATGATAACACATCGGAACACATGAGAACACATCAGAACACATCGGAACACATGAGAACACATCAGAACACATGATAACACATCTGAACGCATGAGAACACATGATAACACATGATAACACATGATAACACATCGGAACACATGAGAACACATCAGAACACATCGGAACACATGAGAACCCATCAGAACACATGATAACACATCTGAACGCATGAGAACACATGATAACACATGATAACACATGATAACACATCGGAACACATGAGAACACATCAGAACACATCGGAACACATCAGAACACATCGGAACACATGAGAACACATCAGAACACATGATAACACATCAGAACACATGATAACACATCAGAACACATGATAACACATCTGAACACATGATAACACATCAGAACACATGATAACACATCAGAACACATGATAACACATCAGAACACATGATAACACATGCGAATACATCAGAACACATGAGAACACATCAGAACACATAAGAACACATGAGAACACATGAGAACACATGAGAACACATGATAACACATGATAACACATGAGAACACATGAGAACACATGAGAACACATCAGAACACATGCGAATACATCTGAACACATGATAACACATCAGAACACATGATAACACATCTGAACGCATGAGAACACATGAGAACACATGATAACACATCAGAACACATCGGAACACATGAGAACACATGAGAACACATCAGAACACATGCGAATACATCTGAACACATGATAACACATCAGAACACATGATAACACATCAGAACACATGATAACACATCTGAACGCATGAGAACACATGAGAACACATGATAACACATCAGAACACATCGGAACACATGAGAACACATCAGAACACATCAGAACACATGCGAATACATCTGAACACATGATAACACATCAGAACACATGATAACACATCTGAACACATGATAACACATGATAACACATCTGAACACATGATAACACATCAGAACACATGATAACACATCAGAACACATGATAACACATCTGAACACATGAGAACACATGATAACACATCTGAACACATGAGAACACATGATAACACATCAGAACACATGATAACACATCTGAACACATGAGAACACATGATAACACATCTGAACACATGATAACACATCTGAACACATGATAACACATCAGAACACATGATAACACATCAGAACACATGATAACACATCAGAACACATGATAACACATCAGAACACATGATAACACATCAGAACACATGATAACACATCTGAACACATGATAACACATCAGAACACATGATAACACATCAGAACACATGATAACACATCTGAACACATGATAACACATCTGAACACATGATAACACATCTGAACACATGATAACACATCAGAACACATGATAACACATCAGAACATATGATAACACATCAGAACACATCAGAACACATGATAACACATCTGAACGCATGAGAACACATCAGAACACATGATAACACATCAGAACATATGATAACACATCAGAACACATCAGAACACATGATAACACATCTGAACACATGATAACACATCTGAACACATGATAACACATCTGAACACATGATAACACATCTGAACACATGATAACACATCAGAACACATGATAACACATCTGAACACATGATAACACATCAGAACACATGATAACACATCTGAACGCATGAGAATACATCAGAACACATCAGAACACATGCGAATACATCAGAACACATGAGAACACATCAGAACACATAAGAACACATGAGAACACATCAGAACACATGAGAACACATGATAACACATGATAACACATGAGAACACATGAGAACCCATCAGAACACATCAGAACACATGAGAACACATGATAACACATCGGAACACATCAGAACACATCGGAACACATGAGAACCCATCAGAACACATGATAACACATCCGAACGCATGAGAACACATGATAACACATGATAACACATGATAACACATCGGAACACATGAGAACACATCAGAACACATCGGAACACATGAGAACACATCAGAACACATGATAACACATCTGAACACATGATAACACATCTGAACGCATGAGAACACATCAGAACACATCAGAACACATGATAACACATCAGAACACATGATAACACATCAGAACACATGATAACACATCAGAACACATGATAACACATCAGAACACATGAGAACACATGATAACACATGAGAACACATGAGAACACATGATAACACATGATAACACATGAGAACACATGAGAACACATGAGAACCCATCAGAACACATGAGAACACATGAGAACCCATCAGAACACATCAGAACACATCGGAACACATGAGAACCCATCAGAACACATGATAACACATCTGAACGCATGAGAACACATGATAACACATCGGAACACATGAGAACACATCAGAACACATGATAACACATCAGAACACATCGGAACACATGAGAACACATCAGAACACATGATAACACATCTGAACGCATGAGAACACATCAGAACACATGATAACACATCTGAACACATGAGAATACATCAGAACACATCAGAACACATCAGAACACATGATAACACATCAGAACACATCAGAACACATGATAACACATCAGAACACATCAGAACACATGATAACACATCTGAACACATGATAACACATCAGAACACATCAGAACACATCAGAACACATCTGAACACATGATAACACATCTGAACACATGATAACACATGATAACACATGATAACACATCTGAACGCATGATAACACATCTGAACACATGATAACACATCAGAACACATCAGAACACATCAGAACACATCTGAACACATGATAACACATCTGAACACATGATAACACATGATAACACATGATAACACATCTGAACACATGATAACACATCTGAACGCATGATAACACATCTGAACACATGATAACACATGATAACACATGATAACACATCTGAACACATGATAACACATGATAACACATCTGAACGCATGATAACACATCTGAACACATGATAACACATGATAACACATGATAACACATCAGAACGCATGATAACACATCTGAACACATGATAACACATCAGAACACATCAGAACACATCAGAACACATGATAACACATCTGAACACATGATAACACATCTGAACACATGATAACACATCAGAACACATGATAACACATCAGAACATATGATAACACATCAGAACACATCAGAACACATGATAACACATCTGAACGCATGAGAACACATCAGAACACATCAGAACACATGATAACACATGATAACACATGATAACGCATGATAACACATCTGAACACATGATAACACATGATAACACATGATAACACATCTGAACACATGATAACACATCAGAACACATCAGAACACATGATAACACATCTGAACGCATGAGAATACATCAGAATACATCAGAACACATGCGAATACATCAGAACACATGATAACACATCAGAACACATGATAACACATCAGAACACATAATAACACATCAGAACACATGAGAATACATCAGAACACATGAGAACACATCAGAACACATCAGAACACATCAGAACACATAAGAACACATAAGAACACATGAGAACACATCAGAACACATCAGAACACATGATAACACATCAGAACACATGAGAATACATCAGAACACATAAGAACACATCAGAACACATGAGAACACATCAGAACACATAAGAACACATGATAACACATCTGAACCCTTTGGCTTTAAAACAAAAGTTAAACCAATCACAGAGCAGGACTTGATGATTCAATCAGTGTGAGTAATGAACCCTGGGAGGAGGTGATCTGATTGGTGGTTGTGTTTTGATTGACAGGTGCTGGTTTGGAAAGAAGGCAGGAGTTTATACAGACTACATCTACCAAGGCCCCATGATCCTGGTCCTGCTGGTAAGAGTTGCACAACCACACCTGTGTCACAGGTTAGAATCCCTGCTCTGCCCCCACCACATGACTTGGCACGTACCTGCCACATGTATTTTGGTTATTAGTCCACCTTTAATACAATCTATCTCAACTGGTCATATCATGTCCACCTTAAATAGTCTATCTGCTATTGCTCCTGTGGTTCAGGTCTGTGTGACCTGAGTCTCCAATCAGACGATTATATCTGAATAAGGGCGACTGTGGGTCAGTGGTTAGCAAGTCTGTCTTTCAATCAGAGGATCGGTGGTTCGATCCCCGGCTCTGCTAGTCCATGTCGATGTGTCCTTGAGCAAGACACTTAACCGTACGGTCTACTGTATAGCTTTGGATTAAAGAGTGTAATGTAATAAGATAAAATAATCCTTTATTAGTCTCACAGTGGGGAAATTACAGGATTGCTCAGTACGTAAAGATAAAAGAAATCAAGTAATATTAATAAACAGCAATAAACATAATAAAATAAACAGTAAAGAAGAAATTGAATGTACAGAAGAATATTGAATATACAAATTACAAAATATTACAAAATATTGCACCAGAATGTTATAATAAACTCCTCCCATATCTACTGGGATAGTCAAGCTCGCCTTGTGGCTCGTTTGATTGGCTGTCTGGGCCAAGTGGGACATTGACGCTGATGCAACTCTTTAAACTGAGAAGTTAAAAAGGTTTACATTCTGTCTAAAACAATGCTAGAGACAAAACAGGAAGCAATGGTTCTACTGTCTGTGCCTCTCTTGTCACATGTTTTTGTTTTATCTCGACAGTCAGTGTTCATCTGTTCTTCTCAGATTAACTTCATCTTCCTGTTCAACATTGTTCGGATCCTCATGACCAAACTGAGGGCTTCAACCACATCAGAGACCATCCAGTACAGGTACCAGCCAAAATACAGGAAGTTCTAATAAAACAGGTAGAACAACTGGTACAAACACAGGACGTTTTAATGAAACAGGTAGATATCGTTCCCAAGATGGCACCGCCGATGGCTGCCTCGGTGTGTTGGTGCGCGTTGTTTTGTATTGTTTTAAATTTGGTTTTCCCGGAGCTCTTTCACCAGAGATGAGCTCATGAACATCTGGGGAACAACTCCAACGGATTAACTTCCAGCCTTTTTGAAGGGTGGAGAAATCTGCTTCTACGCCAACAACAGCTGGTGCAACGACAGTGATTCTGCAGCACTGTTCTCCGGGCCTGGAATCCTTCATCATCCACTGCAAACCCTTCTATTCCCCCCGTGAGTTCGCTTCATTCATCCTGGCCGGAGTTTACATGCCACCTCAGGGCAACGTGCAGGAGGCACAGCGGACCCTCGCCGAGCAGATACGGAGTGTGGAGCGGACCTACCCGGACTCCTTAGTTATTGTTCTTGGTGACTTTAACAAAGGAAACCTCAGACATGAACTCCCTAAATACAAACAGTTTATTAAATTCCCGACTAGAGAGGAGAGCATCCTGGACCACTGCTACACCACCATCAGCGGGGCCTATCACGCCGTCCCTCGAGCTGCACTGGGTCACTCTGACCACGTCATGGTCCATCTGATTCCTGCATACAGGCAGAAACTAAAGCTCTGCAAACCTGTGGTGAGGAAGTTCAAGAAGTGGACCAGCGAGGCTCTGAAGGATCTTCGGGCGTGCTTGGACTGTACAGACTGGGATGTCTTCAGTACTGCTACCAACAGTCTGGATGAGTACACAGAGGCTGTGACTTCCTACATCAGCTTCTGTGAAGACAGCTGTGTTCCAACCAGCACTAGGGTGAGATACAACAACCCTAACCCTGGTTTACAGCAGAACTCAGAAAACTATGGCTGCAAAAGGACCAGGCATTCAGGAGTGGGGACAAGGACTTGTACACAGAGTCAAAATACAGGTTTAGCAGGGCGGTGAGGGACGCTAAACGACTGTATTCTGAGAAATTGCAACACCAGCTCTCAGCAAGTGACTCTGCTTTGGTCTGGAGAGGCTCAAACAGATCACCAACTACAAGCCCAAAACCCCCCACTCCATGAACAACCTCCGCCTGGCAGACGAGCTGAATGAGTTCTACTGCCGATTTGAAAGACAATGGAATAGTCCTGACGCCATCCCCAACAGCCCCATCAACCAGCCACAGACCACCAGCCCTCCCTCCCCCAGCCCATCAGGGGCTCATGCCTCTGTACCACCATTCACAGCACCCCCACCCTCAGTGACGACCCTCTTTATTCGGGAGAAAGACGTCAACAGAGCCTGTTGACGTCTTTCTCCCGAATAAAGAGGGTCATTACCCAGGACCTCAAGTGGGAGCTAAACATCAGCTCCATCTCCAAGAAGGCACAGCGGAGGATGTTCTTCCTGAGACAGCTGAGGAAATTCAACCTGCCAAAGACAGTGATGGTGCACTTCTACACTGCCATCCTCTGTTCCTCCATCACCGTCTGGTACGCTGCAGCCACTGCCAAGGACAAGACCTCACGCCACACCAACAGTTTCTTCCCTTCTGCAGTCGGGCTCATCAACAGAGTCCGGGTCCACCACCGACTTGACTTGACTGACTCTGTCACCCCCAGACATTTCCCACTGGTCAATCCCCTGCACACACCCTCATGTCTCATATTTAAATACACTCGCAACTTTAACCGTACACTTTCCACTTTCACATAACACATTCCATGCACTTTATCTTATCTTCATTTTTCATATTCTACTGTTCAATTGTAAATATTCATTCATTCCCATTTATTGCACTCTGTTTACTGTTAAATGTTTATTGTTAAATGGTATGCACCTACCGCCAGGACAAATTGAATGTGAAAACAAACATGGCAATAAATGGTTCTGATTCTGAGAACAACTGGTACAAACACAGGAAGTTCTAATAAAACAGGTAGAACATCTGGTACAAACAGGTTCTTTCAATTCAGGCAAGTCATAGGTCATAAGATCACAAACCCTCTCTCTTATTGGTTGCTCCTGTAGGGGGGCAAGTCATAGGTGATAAGTTCACGGTCCATCGCTCTGATTGGTTGCTGCTGCAGGAAGACAAGTCATAGGTCATACATTCACGACCCCTCTCTCTGATTGGTTGCACCTGCAGGAAGGCAGTGAAGGCGACGCTGGTGCTGCTGCCTCTGTTAGGAATCACCTACATGTTGTTCTTTGTGAATCCTGGAGGAGAAGATGAGGTCGCTCAGATCGTCTTCATCTACTTCAACTCCGTCCTGGAGTCTTTCCAGGTTTGTTCAGAATCTGTCTTTACAAAAAGCAGAGTCCAGGTTCAGGGTGGACGGAGTTCTGTGGGGTACTCCCCGAGTCCAAAGACATACAGTTTAGCTTAATCAAGGACCCCCCCACACCCACACACATTATTGATTAAGGAAAGTAGCACCGTATTAGCGCTTTTGTAGCACTTAAATGGTTCTTACTTATAGCACTTTGTAGTTTAACTCTATTGAAGAAATTGTACTTTCTTTATTCTTGTTTCTCTGAGTTTGTACTCATAGCTGAATGCACTTTGGATAAAAGCATCAGCTAAATTAAATGTAATGTAATGTAATTATTAACTCTGTTATTAGCCTATTAGCACTGTTATTAGCCTATTAGCTCTGTTATTAGCCTATTAGCATCATATTAGCACTGTTAGCAGTGTATTAGCACTGTTAGCAGCCTATTAGCATGGTTAGCAGCTAACTCTCTTCTGTTTGTCTCTACAGGGGTTCTTTGTTTCTGTTTTCTATTGTTTTCTCAACAGTGAGGTAATTTATTCTTCCTTTGATCATTCCAGCCGTGGCATTCCACAGGGTTCTACATGTGGCCCCATGTTATTGTTGTTACATGTATAACTATAGTCTCTTATATATACACATATACAAGTTATGTTATATATGTTATATATGCAAGATGGTCTGTTATATATACACAATATGTTATATATATATATATATATATATATATAACATATATATGATCAAAGATGAAATAATTATATTATTGATTAATCGCATGATTTTTCTGTGATTAACAGGGATTAATCGCATTATGCGCAACATTCAATAATAAATAAAAAAGAGTATATTGCACGCTTTTATTTTAAAGTAATGTTATCAGAACATTATAACAGGCACTCTCGGAGCAACAGCAAGTTAACATAGAGAATATGAATCTGTTTTCTTTTGTTTATGAACAGGAACCAGAATAAACATTTGTCTTTCATCAGGGAACAGCATAAACAGTCTATGTTTAGTAGTAAGGGTCCTGTTAGAGGAGGTCTATGTTTAGTAGTAAGGGTCCTGTTAGAGGAGGTCTATGTTCAGTAGTAAGGGTCCTGTTAGAGGAGGTCTATGTTCAGTAGTAAGGGTCCTGTTAGAGGAGGTCTATGTTTAGTAGTAAGGGTCCTGTTAGAGGAGGTCTATGTTCAGTAGTAAGGGTCCTGTTAGAGGAGGTCTATGTTCAGTAGTAAGGGTCCTGTTAGAGGAGGTCTATGTTCAGTAGTAAGGGTCCTGTTAGAGGAGGTCTATGTTTAGTAGTAAGGGTCCTGTTAGGTGTCAGGCCGGAATTGAACCCGGGACGCTGGCTTCGTATGCCAGCGCGCTGGCAAGAGAGCTACGAGGACTCAGTTGCGGTTGCTTGCAAAATTGGTACTTTATTAGCAGTCTTCCAACAGAGGATATTCCAACAAATGATATTCCTACTCAAAGGATATAGTTCACAAATGATAGTTCCGCCAACGGCGTTAATCCAGGAAGATTCCCAAAAAATAAATTGTTCCCCCAACTGCAGCGTTACTCCAGAGAGAAAAAACAAACACATTCCACAGAAAACTGGAGACAGGTTCACTCACGCACGACTGTATCAGTCAGCACTCTCCCACAAGCGGCTGAGAACCGCCACACCAGAATAGCCCGCACTCGGCTAAAGGCTCACTTGCCTAGATGTCGTGACTAATACTGCAGCGCCGAGCAAGTGCAACAACACGGGTACTTATACTTCCCCGGCACTAAACTTTGCTCTCCTAACGAGCAGATTGGAAACAGGTGAGTGCCCGTAATCAAGTGAGGGAGCATGATAGAACACAGGTGAGTAACTCCCAACACAACACCACGTGAAACCAAATGAGTCCATGTCCAAATCCCCCCCTTTGTCCACCAGGCGTCGCCAATGTCCCCATTGTCCTGGAGTTTGCCACTGATCGTGACAAGAGGAGGTCTATGTTCAGTAGTAAGGGTCCTGTTAGAGGAGGTCTATGTTCAGTAGTAAGGGTCCCTGTTAGAGGAGGTCTATGTTCAGTAGTAAAGGTCCCTGTTAGAGGAGGTCTATGTTCAGTAGTAAGGGTCCTGTTAGAGGAGGTCTATGTTTAGTAGTAAGATTCCCTGTTAGAGGAGGTCTATGTTCAGTAGTAAAGGTCCCTGTTAGAAGAGGTCTATGTTCAGTAGTAAGGGTCCTGTTAGAGGAGGTCTATGTTCAGTAGTAAGGGTCCCTGTTAGAAGAGGTCTATGTTCAGTAGTAAGGGTCCCCGTTAGAGGAGGTCAATGTTCAGTAGTAAGGGTCCCTGTTAGAGGAGGTCTATGTTCAGTAGTAAAGGTCCCTGTTAGAGGAGGTCTATGTTCAGTAGTAAGGGTCCTGTTAGAGGAGGTCTATGTTCAGTAGTAAGGGTCCTGTTAGAGGAGGTCTATGTTCAGTAGTAAGAGTCCTTGTTAGAGGAGGTCTATGTTCAGTAGTAAGGGTCCACATATATATATATATGTGTATATGTGTGTTATATATTTTGATGATCTATGCTCAGGTGCGGTCTGCGGTCAGGAAGCACTGGATTCGTTGGCAGGACCGTCACTCCTTCCGGAGCCGGGCGGTGCGTGCCACGTCACTACCCACCTCCCCCAGCAGAGTGTCCTTCCACAGCATCAAACAGTCCTCCACCCTCTGACGGCCGATGACATCACTCCAGTTAGTCACTCAAGTCATGTGTGGTTTCTGTGTTGGGACTTGATTCAGCCAATCACAGTGCAGGACAGAGTTTGTTGATCCAATCAGACGGAGAGCTTCATGAGCGGACCAATCTGCTGCTTCTACAGGGTCACGATCAATACCAGGCAGCTGTGTTCATGTTCTATAAGCAAGTTGATTTACTTATTGATGACCTATGAATGTCTACTTATTGATCAGCTTTATTGATGACCTTTAACACAACGCACACACAGACATACACACACAGACACACGCACACACAAATCCATTAATTCAATTATAATATTTGCTCTGTCCTTCAGATTGACTCTAAACAAGAGTATACAGGTATTTATACTAGTACAGGTATAGCTTGAAATATATATATATTTATAACAATTGTAATTTGCACTCAGAGGAAACTGATAATCTATATTAAAGTTGAAGGCCTCATAGAGGTAACCATAGTAACCATAGAGTAATACATGTAAACACTCAGGATTAAATACTGTTATTAAATACTGTGTGAAGTGTAAAAGCAAAGGCATTATTTATTAACAAATGTTATTTTTGTAAATATTTGATTTATAATCAAATCTGATTCAAATCTGAGCACTTGGTTTTTCCACATATACATATATATATATATATATATATATAATATTTACTTAAAGACGCACTGAACTGTATTTGCCACTCAGGCTCCTCAGTACTTTTTACCAGATAGGTTTACGGTTTTTATTTATGTATTTGTATATATATGAGGAGGTATATAGTGGATAAAAGAAACGTGACATGCTGACAGTCATTCAGTCGTTTAGTGGTTTTAATGTCAGATAGAAACGTCTCAGAGGAAACATGTCCGCCTGCAGAGAAACGCTGCAATAAAGTTTTTCTTTTATCTATTTATTACTTTATTATCTCTCATAACTTCTGTTCTGATTGTTTTCATATTTATTTTCATATTTCATTATATATTTATATCTATATCTTGGTAATATATCCCACTTCAAATGTAATTTTGAATGAATTCCACAGGAGAAGTCAACACAATGTTATTGTTTTTTTAATGTCCGTTATCTAACGTTAGCAGTCACACAAAGGAGGCGGAGCTGCTTCCTGTCCTTCTGATTCTATCAAATAGGATTTAGAGCAGTGAAGCTGTTTTGTCCTTAGATTGTGAATCGTCACTTTGATCTAGCGTTTGTATCAGACAGAAAGAAGAAGAGGGAGGAGCTTCCTTCACTATGATTGTATGATTCTGACACCTAAGTAGACAGGAAAATAAATAAAGCCATGTGATTGGTGCAGCTGAAAAGAGGCGGTCCACAGCCTGTGAGACTCAGCTCAGGGAAACGCTCGTCACTGTGGGGGATTAGAGCTGATTACAGTTCATAACAGAGAGCAGCACAGACACAGACGATCACCAGGACTCACTGGACCCACTGGACTCACCACTCACTAAATAAATGCTATATAAATACTCTATAAATGCTAAATAAATACTATGTAAATACTATATAAATGCACAAACATACACAGTCACACACACACACACACACACACACACACGTCTTTCGTGGCAGGTTGACCGAGTAAAGGGGGACTAACTAACTTTGTGTGTGTGTGTGTGTGTGTGTGTGTGTGTGTGTGTGTGTGTGTGTGTGTGTGTGAGTGTGTGTGTGTGTGTGTGTGTGTGTGTGTGTGTGTGTGTGTGTGTGTGAGTGTGTGTGAGTGTGCGAGAGAGAGAGAGAGAGAGAGAGTGCGAGAGAGAGAGAGAGAGAGAGAGAGAGAGAGAGAGAGAGAGAGAGAGTAAAATATCAACTGTCTGTTCTATTTCATGATGCTTTAATACGGTTTAATAATAACAATAAATAATACATTGACACAAACAGAATTTAAATATAAAAAATAATTTATGAAATATAAAATGTTGATATAAAAATATAATAAAAATATAAATAAATATAATAAAATAAATAGATAGAACTAGTTAGATGAATAAATATTGTCAGTGCCATCAGTCGGTGTGGCCCCTGTCATCAGTGGGCGTGTCTCCAGGTGAAACAAGTGGGATGGTGGTGGAGAGTGAACTCTAGGACCCGGAGCAGATCTCTCCTCAGAGACATCCAACCACAGGCTGCGCTGTCCTGAGTGACACACAGAGAGATCCGCCCCCTCAGCTGGGATTGGTGCAAGCCAACCGTATATATATATATATATTTATTTATATATAATTTATTCAATCAAAGTGTTGAGTTTACCTGCTGCTGCAGGACTGCTGTCACATTACTGAAGTAAGAAGATAAAACACCTGAACCATCAACACTGGACAACTGGAGAGAGAGAGAGAGAGAGAGAGAGAGAGAGAGAGAGAGAGAGAGAGAGAGAGAGAGAGAGAGACAGGTATTCATACAGGCAGGTATTCAGGTAGACAGGTGTTCAGACAGACAGACAAAAAGACAGGTGTTCGAACAGACAGACAAACAGACAGGTATTCAGATAGACAGGTGTTTGGACAGACAGTCGTTCAGACAGACAGGTACCCACACAACTTCCCTCCTCCAGCAGTCGGTGCTGCAGGTGTTGGAATCGGATGAGCTTCTCGTGGTCCCAGGTGACTCCGCCCCCTCCGACAGGTAACTCATGGTCCTCAAACACTTGCTCCGCTCCTTGTAGTGACTCATACACTACCCATAAGGCTTGGCGGCACTGAAGGCAACCAATTAGAGGTCAGCGGTTTCCATTTTTTTAAACAAACCTTTGAGACATAAATCAGCTCTGTGATTGGCTGACAGGTCAGAGGGTTACCTGAATGTGATTGGCTTTTGCAGTTGGCAAGGCAGAGTCTGGAAAGGAAATGTTGGCACGGTATGGCAGGCAATGGATCGAAAACGGCGCCCCCTACAGGACAGACAGGAAACAGACCCACCTTTATTTTACTGCTAATATCAGCTAATGCTAAGATACACATAGAAACATACTGATCCAGCTAATATCAGCTAAACATAGAATATATTTACCCTGGCTAATATCAGCTAATGCTAAGCTACACATATAAATATACTGACCCAGCTAATATCAACTAATATCAGATAATATCAGCTAAGCTACACACAAATATATATGTGTCTAACATAACATTTACAACCTGTCACTAGCACTAGCTTATAGCCCACCTGCTTCAAGTCCACCACCATCGTGCCCCTCCCAACGAAAACCCTGCGTCTGAATGATAAGCCCCGTTGCACTCACCCAACACACCACTAAACTGTGAACGGCTGCTGCTGTGTCTTCATGTCACAACTATACTTATGTTTGTAGCATCGTGAAAGCCAGACCAAAGTAGCTTTTCATCGTACAGAGTAACTGCATATGACAATCAAAATATCTTGAATCTAGAAAACTGAACTAATATAGAACTCTAAACCGTCATAACTGTGTCAGACGGTGCATTCAGGTGTTACAGTTCAATGTTCGTTAACATGTTTGCAGTGTTCTGTTTGGAGGTCAAAGGTCATACCAGGTCTCTGAGCCAGTGGTGGGCCTTCTGGACCATGTTGCCCTCCAGCGAACAGGTCGGCTTGGCCACTGCCATCAGCTGGAGGCTGTAGACCTGCAGGAGCACGAGGAGGACTGAAGACAGCGTCATGGTTCACGTGGTTCTGATCCCAATCCTCAGTCAGTCTTCAGAAGGTCCTGGTTCAGATGTTTTATTTTCCCTCAGGTCGTTCTTCAGGTGATTGTGATGGTTCTGGTTCTTCACGTCCTGAGGTTCTGAAATAGATCTCAGTTTTAGTTGAAGTTCTACAAAAAGACAAATTGACGTTCTGAGTTTTTAAAACTTTCACCTGAAGTGAGTCCTGCTGCTGGTGCTGGTGTTGGTCCTGGTCCTGGCCTGAGCCCTGGTGCTGGGCTGGTCTGGTCTGAACTGGGCTGGGATACTTCAGGTGTGCTGTGTGAGCCGGCAGCTTCAGGTGAGTTCAGTCAACCTGGAACACAAAGCAACAGATTGGCCAATCAGGATCAATCAGCAGCCATCTACCTGAGTCATCAAATCCTAGGGAGTCTAATCCAAACCACAGGACCAGGACCAAGACAGATCTGCTCTGCCAGGTGAGTCCTGCAGGTTCATACAGGTAAGTAGACTCTTTCCATGTGGAGTCTGAGATCAGCACAAACGTTTATATTTGAGTAATTATTGAGCATGTCTGTTATGAAGACCGTTTAAACTAATAAAGATGATGATTATTATTATTCATGATAATAATATTATTACATTACATTTCATTTAGCTGATGCTTTTATCCAAAGCAACTTACAATAAGTGATTCAACCATGAGTACAAACTCAGAACAACAAGAATCAAGAAAGTACAATTTCTTCAATAAAGTTATTAATAATAATGAAAATAATAATAATGATAATAATAAAAATGATGATGATAATAATGATAATAATAATAATGATAATAATAATATAATAATTATAATAATAATATAATGATATAATGATAATAATAATGATAATAACAATAATGATAATGATGATAATAATGATCATAATAAAATGATCATAATAAAATGATCATAATAAAAATTATAATAATGTTGGATATACAGACCAGGTCGATGAGGACAGCTCACAGATAAACTGTCATAATAACGAATTTCCAGATCGACCCACCGAGCGTCAGATCAGAGACAAAGTTTCATTTCAGAGGAAATAAACTGCCACATGAATATTAATACAAAGTTTCCCACATTTCTAATAACATGAAACAATAATGTAAAGTTTCAACACGAATAAACACGAGCTGTTTCGTGATGTGTGAGTCAACCTCATCTCAGACCAGGACTCTGAAACTCTGAATGACTTTCTATCGGCTGACTAATGTTTCCATTTCTGCTGCGACGCTTAATGTTTCTGACCGCGTCGGACGAGGAAATTCGATGTTCGTGGAAATCCGTTTGCGTTATTACGATAACTGTGAGCCGTCATCATCGCGCTTAATATTATTGAAAATGCTCCTTCAGTAAAAAACAGACCAAATCTCAATATTATTACTTAAACATAAATATAATTAACATTAATACTACTACAAAAAATTGAATACTACTTAAATAACATTATTACTACTCCATTAACATTATTACTACTTCATTAACATTATTAATACTCCATTAACATTATTACTACAACATTAAAATGATTATTGTTAAATGTTTATTGTTACATGTTAAACACTACGCACCTACCGCCAGGACAAATTCCTTGTATGTGGAAACATACATGGCAATAAATGATTCTGATTACTACTAGATTAACATGATTACTACTACATTAAAGTTATTACTAGTTCAGTAACATTATTACTACTACATTCAAGTTATTACTACTTCATTAACAGTATTACTACTACACTAAAGTTATTACTATTTCCTTAACATTATTTCTACTACTTTAAAGTTATCAGAATCAGAACCATTTATTGCCATGTTTGTTTTCACATTCAATGAATTTGTTCTGGCTGAAGGTGCATATATTTAACAATACACATTTAACAATAAACCCAGTGCAATAAATGGGAATGAATGAATGGATGAAAGAATATATACTAATTCATTGACATTATTGCTTGGTGGTTCGATCCCCGGCTCCGCTAGTCCATGTCGATGTGTCCTTGAGCAAGATACTTAACCCTAAATACATCAGCTAAATTAAATGTAATGTAAAATAAAGTTATTACTACTTCAATAACATCATTACTACACAACATAACATTATTACCACTTAATTAACACTATTACTACTATATTAAAGTTATTACTACTTCATTAACATTATTACTACTACATTAAAGGTATTACTTCTTTCTTAACATTATAACTGGGCGATTGTGGCTCAGTGGTTAGCAAGTCTGTCTTTCAATCAGAGGGTCGGTGGTTCAATCCCAGGCTCCATGTTGTTGTGTCCTTGAGCAAGACACTTAACCCTCATTGCTCACCATTGCTGTGTCTACGGTCTACTGTATAGCATGTACGTCACTTTGGATAAAAGCCTCAGATAAATGAAATGTAATGTAATGTAATAACTACACAATAACATAAAATATTATGGAAATATAATATAATATTATGCCCATAACATTACTACAAATACAATAACATAATTGACGAATGTATTGTAATTGTATGTAATCTGGATGTATGTTCATGAAAAATTACTTCATAAACAAAATAGCTTCACATGATTTTTCTGTCAATTCAATAATGTCTGTCAATTCAATAATAATCAGTTAGACCATAATGAATGGTCTAACTGATTAATTTAATAATTGATTATTGGACTAATTGACAAATATATTCATTGATTTATGGACTTATTGTACTTGTGTAATCTGTTGGGGAGTTTAACTGATAATCAAACTCTTACATTAGCTCTTTGTGTTTTCTGTGTAAAAATCTTAATTTGAAAAATAACTAAAGCTGTCTGATAAATAATGAATTCATCGATAATTCGTCGATTAAAGATTGATCAAAGGAATTTTATAATGAAATGAATGAATCTTGAAATAAAAAATAAAACCAATAAGATGATTGTTGTCTGAATAATTAAAGTATCAATTCAATTTATGTTGTATATGTGTATTCCTGTAAATGTATAATTGCATCCTACTGTGAATGTATACATTATTATTAATAATAATGAATCATGAACTCACCATGAGAGTGATGCTGGTCTGCTGGTCTACTGGTCCTCTGCAGGTCCTGGTCTTCCCTCCGGCTGAGGTTGTTGTGGTTCTGATGAGTGTCTCTGTCATCTTGTGGTTTAAATAAAGCTTCATCCTGGATGGACAGAAAGTGAAACTCTGATGTCTTCAAAGCAAATCAAAGCAAAGAATTCTGCAAAATGTGCAAAATTTCCCTCAATCCCCCCCCCGCCCCCCCCCCCCCCCCGTCCCACCCCACACACACACACCCACAACAATTTAGAATCTTGACATTATTACTACACAAATTACATAACATTATCATTATTACCCTAACGCATAATATTACTATGAATACAATAACATTATTACATCCGGATGCGTATATGTTTTAATGTAAAGCGGTCTCCAAAGTTTAGGACCCTCATAACATATAAACACATTTTTATAGTTAAAAAGCTTTTTAATATGAAAACCAAAGTGTATTATTGTCCATTCATTCTTTCAGTAGTTTAAAATATCTGAACTGAATCAATATTAGTGAGTAAATTAATGGAATTATTGTGATGATTATCAGGATAAGAAGAAGAATCTTATTGTTCCACTAAACGTTTCATGATCGATTTATTCTTGCGAAACAAAAGCGTTCCCTGAGATTCAAAAGCAGAAATTTGATTTATTCTGGAGGTTTTCCCGCCGATACCCTTTGAAGGTTAAATGAAGGTTGGAAAGTGAAGCAGCAGTTTGCTGCTTCTGGACTTTGTTCCCTGCGGTTTCACACTGACTGTCTGAATCAAAGAGGCACCCGGCGCTCAGGATGCGGGTTAACCCCCAAACGTTCAGTTTACGTTTACAGAGAAGATGCAAGGAGGAAGACGAGGCAGGAAGTTCAGCTTCAGCCAAAGTTTGGACAGAAAGGAAACAGTGAAGACAGAAAACCATCGAGGATCTCAGAAAACAGGAAGGAAACCACGTAACTCATTTTCTGAATGACTTTCAGCTGAATGACTTTTCCGCAGAAGGAAAGTCCTGCTCGCTCGTTCACTCAGTTTCCACTTCAGCTTGAAGGAGAGAATGAAACCAAAGTCCCTGCTCTCTGTCTCAAGGTTTCATCCTCAGCTTCAGCATAGTTTCCATACAACAGTCACCTCTTTTCATACTCGGCCCCGCTTCTTATTAATAGTCACATTGCTGAATCAGTGGAATAAAGTATTGCCAAATAAAACCATTCCAACACAAACATATCAATAACTGGCTGCTACCATTGTCAGATTATCAGACAGGGTACCTGGACGGGTACCTGGACAAATATATAACATTTCTCTTTGTTCTTTGTCTCTTTGTAGTGGTTATAAGTCCCTTTGTTTTTTGTTTGAAACACAATAAATAGAATATATGTTGACAGTGAAACAGAATAAACAGAATATGTTGACTAATCTTTAAAAACTTGATGCTGTATAAACTTGTCTATCTCCTATCTGACTGCTCGTGAGATGCAACAGGGAACTCACCCACGGGACCTCAGTAACCCCCCCCCCACACACACTCACACACACACAGAAAACAGACAGTTTTGATCAGAGTTTACTTCACGTAGATTTATTTGTCATGAACAGTTTCACAAATAAATCTGAGTTGAGACTGGTATCATTAAACAACAGCTTCCAACCCTGTCTGTCTAACGCAACAACCCCCAAACAAATAAACAGACATTGTTATATTGTAACAAACTGTTTCAGGTTCAGCACCCGTCCACCCCTAACTTCATATTCCTCGTCACTCTCCTCATGTATACTAGTTCAAGCCGGTGACTTTAAGGACTGTGGCTGCTATCGCTGACGTCTTCCACTAACCGTTGTTGTGTCTGAGGCCTCCTGGTCCTGGTTTCTCTGGCACCTAAAGCTTTCTACCAGCTAATACTAGAACAGAACAAGGCCACTGCGACTATCTACACCCGAAGTTCCCTTTAAATCAGTGACCTCTCACATTAAACATATCTTCTACTGGGTGTTACGGGCCTGCTCTCCTGTCCATATGAACGTGTCTCAGACCGACATGTAATGTTAAATGTGCTCTCATGAGATTTTTGCACTTTACGCATAAAACAATCTACATTTCATTTATCTGAGGCTTTTATCCAAAGCGACTTACATGATATACAGTAGACACAGCAACGGTGAGCAATGAGGGTTAAGTGTCTTGCTCAAGGACACAACAACATGGACTGGCTGAGCTGGGGTTTGAACCACCGATCTTCTGATTACTTGCTAACCACTGAGCCACAGTTGCCCCCAAACACAATACTTAATATTACGTATTATTATAAAACATTTTCCTTCCACATTTCCTCCCTTGAGTGACTGACGTCACTCATGAAACAGAAAATGTTGTTGTTCCTTTGATTCTTCTGGTTCATGCACTTTACGCACAGCAGGGAACCACTCATGCATCAGGTTACTAGCACCTTGTGGATGATGCATGAGCTGATGTGGATCTTCTCTGGGGTGGGGTCAGTAGTGGCCTTTACTACTTATATCCACTATTATCACATCATGCCAGTAAAAAATGCCCTTTTACACTCTACTAATGTCACTTAAGGCGACTGACTAGTCAATGGCAGAATATGCTTTTATAGAACCACCCTGATAAACCAACATTACCGCAGGTCACTTTTATCTTTAGCCCGATTATGGCTATTAAATCCTATTTCTAGGGCCTGCGTCTTCCTCTTGGAGGGGTCTTCTTGGGTACCCCATGATAAGGGGGACACTACATCTTTGCAATAGTACTGTAGGGTGGTTGAGGCAATGCATTTCATGGCCAGGACTTTTAGTCTCCATAGTTTGGCTAAGGAATGAGTAGACCACACGGGGATCTGTCCCATGTAGATTAAGCTTACATGAGTATCGCTTTCAAGTTCCATCGTGGTCCTTGTTACTCCTCCATCGTGATGGTGGGGCTCATCTCTTAGTAAGGCTAATGGTGGAATTTTACAACAGTAAACTCCTTTCACCTGTTGAAATAGTGCTTAACATGTCATGTCACATTTACATGTCAATTGCTGAACATAGCTTCAAAATTCTTTGGTTATGGATCCAACGGGGACCTTTATGAGGTCCTCTCAGGTACGGTGCAAGCATAGGACTTCCTGTCAGCATCTCCTGAGGTATAGGATGTGTAATTATTGTATTGTCAAAGTGTGTGCCATTGTCAGAACTTAATATATCGGGAATCCTGAACCTCGGAATGACTTCTCTGGTTAAAACTTAGCTACAGTCTAGCATCAACTTTGGCTGCTGGGCAGGCTTCCCCCCATCTGCTGAACCTGTCACTCACTACCAATACATATTGCGTCCTGTTCACTGGTCTGATCATATCAATAAAATCAATAACAATATGCCTGAATGTGCCGTCTGGAGCTGGAATATGACCTATCGGAGCGATGAACAACTTTCTGATGTTCTGTTTTTATTATGTACATCATTTTACAATACATATCTGGTGTATGATTGAATGATGACAGGAAGTCTTAACTTGTTGCAAGCCAGAGCTTATCAATAAAAACCAGCCTTTTAAAAAAAAAAGGCACATCCTGGCCTCAAGTCTATATGAGTTAATTTGTCTCGTTTATAACACTATTACACAATAAATATGAACATAAACCATAAGTATGACTCAAAGTGACTCAAACTGATCACCTAAGTGACTCAAAATGCTGATTAAAAACGTTGGGAACATGCTAGAATGCTAAACTCAACGGTTTTGGACAAAGCAGACAAAGCATCTCAAAGATACGCACATTTGTATCCACCAAAAAAAATGTAAATTGACTTACTTATGACTGAAATATGAATATTCCAGGCCTTCCACAGCTACGGCCACAGCGCACCCAGCTGCAGTGAAACGAGCCCTGTTCAGGGACCACCAAGGACTGTGGGAACTTTCTAGTTTGAGCGGAGTTGACACGATTTCTTGAAATGTCTGAACTAAAATAATAATTACAAATACTTAAATTCATTCAATCAAAGCCAAGCTTCCCACAGATACTCATACAATATCGAGCTATTTTATATATTTAAAGTGTTTGTTAATATAGTCAGGATAAATAGCTGGGGTGCAAGAGAGCCTTGAGTGGTGAGAAGACTAAAAAGATATAAACATAATAAACAATCCCTTATTAGTCCCACAGTGGGGAAATTTATTCTCTGCATTTTAACCCATCCTTAGTATTAAGGAGCAGTGGGCAGCCTCATGAAGCACCCGGGGGTTCAGTGTCTTGCTCAAGGACACTTTGACATACAAACTATGGTGAAATCAGTGGTTGAACCTGCAACCTTGTGGTTTCAGGACAACCACTCATACCCATGAGCTACAGCCACCCCCATTGCCATGAGTGGGATTCAAACACTCCACCTTGTGTTCCAAAGGCGGGCGCACTACCACTGCACCACCACCTCCTCTTCAGCAGCTCTTTTCCTCCAAACTTCTCTCTATAACTATCCAATGACCCCTTATACTATCCAGGAACCCTGATACTTTCCAAGGACCACTGATACTATCCAAGGAACCCTGATACTATCCAAGGAACCCTGATACTATCCAAGGACCCCTTATACTACCCAAGGGACCCTGATACTATCCAAGGGACCCTGATACTATCCAAGGAACACTGATACTATCCAATGACCTCTTATACTATCCAGGAACCCTGATACTTTCCAAGGACCACTGATAATTTCCAAGGACCACTGATAGGACCCCTGATACTATCCATAGAACCCTGATACTATCCATAGAACCCTGATACTATCCAAGGAACACTGATACTATCCAAGGACCTCTTATACTATCCAAGGAACCCTGATACTTTTCAAGGACCAATGATACTATCCAATGACCCTTTATACTATCCACGGAACACTGATACAATCCAAGGAACAGAGATACTATCCGAGGAACCCGTATACTTTCCAAGCATCTGATATACTATTCAAGGACCCCTTATACTGTCCACGGATCACTGAAAACTTTTTTAAAACCTCTAAAACTCTCTTGAGGAGTATAGTATCCCGTTTTTTATTAGGAGCAGATTGTCACTTGTCTATGGGGGCGGGGCTTCAGATTACCAGGAGATGTCATAGTTTATGTTGTTTATCTGATGGGACTCTGTGTGCAGTGAGTTGAATTCACCAGCAGGTGGAGACAAACAACAGCGGATCTCAGTTCTGCCTCACTGGGAAAATACTCCATTACCGCGTTCAGGAAATAAACATATATAAATGTACTGATGGTTTTTCTGGCATCATAACTACGTAGCTTAGTGAAAGTGGAGTTCCTCTGGATCTAGGCGTTTGTCGTTCCTAACTCCTCATGGCCTCACCTTCCTACCTTTCATTGACCCCGTGACCTTTTCCACAGAGGTCCAAGAAAAGTGGTTAGTGAAGGACGTTAGGTGATAACTTTTGGACTATTCGACCGCACCCCTGCACTCCGTCACCTGTCGACGTCACGTGTTGTTACCTGAGGTGAGGGGCGGAGCCTCCGACGCGCTCCCTGAGCAGGAAGCAGACCGGAGGTTGGTGTACTTCCTGCTTCAGAGCGCAGAGTTCGAGCGCGCGCTGCAGAGAGGCACGCGCATTTTCCACAGTGAGTCCTGATGTTAGAGTCTGTCTGTCTGTCTGTCTGTCTGTCTGTCTGTCTCTCTGTATCTCATTCTGTCTGTGTCTCTCTCTCTCTCTCTCTCTCTCTCTCTCTCTCTCTCTCTCTCCAAACCAGGACCCGTACTAACAAAGACTAGCCGTCTATTGAGACTTGCTGGATCTGGTCTCAGTCTGGATTCAGGACTAGCGTGTGAATCAGGACTAGCGTGTGGATCAGGACTCCTGTGTGGATCGTAAGATGCACTCGATCAACGGTAAAGCTTTGCCTCTGGTCCTGCTGTCGACTCTGATGCTGGGGTGAGTACTAGTACTGCTACTAAGACTACTGCTACTAATACTCCTACTGCTACTACTAACTCTACTTACCCTACTACTACTGGTACTAGTACTACTACTGCTGCTACTACCACTAGATTTGATCACTTATTGCTTATTAATGTTGGATTGTGTTTCTGTTGGAACCCACAGAGTGCTGTTCTGCTGCATCTTCCAGTCCTACAGGTATTTATATCTATATATACATCTATAGATATAAATATATAACATATATTAATACAAGTGTGTGTGTGTGTGTGTGTGTGTGTGTGTGTGTGTGTGTGTGTGTGTGTGTGTGTGTGTGTGTGTGTGTGTGTGTGTGTGTGTGTGTGTGTGTGTGTGTGTGTGTGTGTGTTACAGAGGCTTTGACGACATCAGACCAAATAATGGGTTAGTAACACTTTAAAACTATTCAGCTCCACCTGCTCACCCGTTCACCTGTTCACCCACTCACCCGTTCACCCACTCACCCGTTCACCCGTTCACCCGTTCACCCGTTCACCCGTTCACCCACTCACCCGTTCACCCGTTCACCCACTCACCCGTTCACCTACTCACCTACTCTCGGTCCGGAGGTCATGGAGCCTCAGGATGCTGTGCTGTGCGTGCGCCCGATGCTGGTCCCTGCGGGTGGCTGCTCCATGTTGTTTCTTTGGGCTGAGCCCGACCGGGCCCCATGGGCGAAGGCCCGGCCACCAGACGCTCGCCAACGAGCTCTCCCCCGAGACCTGGTTGCCTTGGGAGACCCTACCAGGGGCTGATGACCCGGACAGCATAGCTCCAGGATCACTGAGCCACTCACACTCCTTCACTGCGTAAAGGTGGCGAAGGAGCATAGTATTTAATACACTAGATAATATTATTAATATTTTTATGTGTCTACTATTGATTCTTTATATCGTGGGTATTTGTACTGTCCAAAATTACATATCCCCCCCCCCCCCCCCCCCCCAAAGATATGTGTATAAATATGTGTGTATGTTGGTGTGCATTTGTGCACAGACCAGCTGCTGATGTCATCCTTGTGAGTCATGAGTTCCACATGGTGGCTCCTGAACAGTGAGTACTTTCATCAGGCTTTGTGTTGAGTAGTACTGTGTGTATATATAGATATATATCTATATAGATATATACTAGTGCTGGGCAAAGATTAAATAATGTAATCGATTAATCGCATGATTTTTCTGTGATTAACAGCGATTAATCTCATTATGTGCAAAATTCAATAATGCATGAAAAACTAATGTATTGCATGCTTTTATTTTAAAGTAATGTTATCAGAACATTATAACAGGCACTCGGAGCAACAGCAAGTTAACATAGAGAATATAAATCTGTTTTCTTTTTTTATGGAACCGGAACCAGAAAAAAACATTTGTCTTTTATCAAGGAACAGCATAAACTATGTTCGGGGTCCCGTTAGAGTGACAAGCAACTTCTTCTTTTGTCCAACGTTCAATGTGTTGCTGTTCTAGTTCAGCAGCACTTGCTGAACTGTGTGTGAAGCCACAACTGTTCTGCATTTGGCCCGGACATTGTGACACGCCCTGTTTGCAGAGACACGGTGACAGAGTGCTGGAGAGTGTGACGACGAAGGAGGGTGACGACGAGGGCGGGTGACGACGAGGGCGGGTGGCGACGAGGGCGGGTGACGCCGAGGGGGCGTGGCGACGAGGGGGGGTGACGACGAGGGGGCGTGACGACGAGGGCGGGTGACGACGAGGGCGGGTGGCGACGAGGGCGGGTGGCGACGAGGGGGGGTGACGCCGAGGGGGCGTGGCGACGAGGGGGGGTGACGACGAGGGGGCGTGACGACGAGGGAGGGTGACGACGAGGGGGCGTGACGACGAGGGCGGGTGACGACGAGGGCGGGTGGCGACGAGGGCGGGTGACGCCGAGGGGGCGTGGCGACGAGGGGGGGTGACGACGAGGGGGCGTGACAACGAGGGAGGGTGACGACGAGGGGGCGTGACGACGAGGGGGCGTGACGACGAGGGAGGGTGACGACGAGGGCGGGTGGCGACGAGGGGGGGTGACGCCGAGGGGGCGTGGCGACGAGGGGGGGTGACGACGAGGGGGCGTGACGACGAGGGAGGGTGACGACGAGGGGGCGTGACGACGAGGGAGGGTGACGACGAGGGGGGGTGTTCGACCGACTCAGCAGCAATCATATTTCTGCACTAAGTGTGCTGACTTTATTGGAAACGTTCCACTGCTCGTGGTACTGCATGCTCGTGGTACTGCAGGCTTGTGGTACTGCATGCTCGTGGTACTGCAGGCTTGTGGTACTGCATGCTCGTGGGGGCGTGACGACGAGGGGGCGTGACGACGAGGGAGGGTGACGACGAGGGCGGGTGACGACGAGGGCGGGTGGCGACGAGGGGGGGTGACGCCGAGGGGGCGTGGCGACGAGGGGGGGTGACGACGAGGGGGCGTGACGACGAGGGAGGGTGACGACGAGGGGGCGTGACGACGAGGGAGGGTGACGACGAGGGGGGGTGTTCGACCGACTCAGCAGCAATCATATTTCTGCACTAAGTGTGCTGACTTTATTGGAAACGTTCCACTGCTCGTGGTACTGCATGCTCGTGGTACTGCAGGCTTGTGGTACTGCATGCTCGTGGTACTGCAGGCTTGTGGTACTGCATGCTCGTGGTACTGCAGGCTTGTGTTACTGCAGGCTCGTGGTACTGCAGGCTCGTGTTACTGCAGGCTCGTGGTACTGCATACTCGTAGTACTCGGTCATAAAACTGTTCCAGTTTGCAGTGGTTACAAATAGCTTTGCTTTTATCAGCTACGCCGTCTGGTAGAGATTTAAATGTCGGAGTTAATGGACGCATTAATAACGCGTTAACGTGCCTAGCCCTAATATATATGTGTGGGTGTATATATAACATTGCTAACATTGCTAAGGGTGCTTCGGGCCTGTTGTTGTGTGTTCAAATGAGATAACTGTTTGTGTTGCAGTCTGCAGTACAAGCAGCCGAGCATCATACGTGGGTGAGTATCATTCCCTGACGTTGTTGTTGTTGTTGTTGTTGTTGTTTACTTGTTTATGATGTCAGTCTGCGTTTCTGACTGCAGGCGTACCGACGTGGTGACGGTGACACCCTGGTTGGCTCCTGTGGTCTGGGAGGGAACCTTTAACCCGGTTCTCCTCGACAGCATCTACCAGCCGATGAACATCACCGTCACGGCCACCGTGTTCGCTGTTGGAAAGTAAGTATGAAGTCACCACGTTCGCTCTGACCTTTGACCTGGAAGTGACCCCTCTGGTCGTGTCCCTCTGCTCAGGTATGTCATGTTCCTGAAAAGCTTTTTGGAGACAGCAGAGCAGCACTTCTTCGTTGGTTTCAAAGTGCACATTTACGTGTTCACCGATCGGCCGGCCGAGGTGCCCCGAGTCCCAATGGCCACTGGCAGACAGGTAAGGCCCCAGAACAAGCAACAAGGACACACCTTTACACTGACTCCTCCTCCTTAACCCATGTGGTGCGACTCCTCCCCCTCTTCCTTTACTCCTCTTCCTCTCCCTCTTCCTCTCCTCCTTTTCTCCTCGTCTTCTTCTCCTTTTCCTCTCCTCTTCCTCTCATCCTCTTCTTCTCCTTCTCTTCCTCTCCTCTTCTTCTCCTCTCTTCCCCTTCCTCTCCTCCTATCTTCTTCTCCTCTTCTCTCCTCAGCTGACGGTGCGTTCAGTGCCCAGCTCCAAGCGTTGGCAGGAGATCTCGGCTCGTAGGATGGAGCTGATCCAGACGCTGGTAGAGGAGCAGCTCCCGAACCACAAGGACTACATCTTCTGTCTGGACGTGGACTCTAAGTTCCATGGCCGCTGGGGGTCCGAGTCACTGGGAGCACTGGTCGCTGTGATACATCCGGGTCAGTGGGTGCCCCCCCTCATCGAACTCCATCTCATCAAGGTGTATCTCGGAGTGTTTGCTTCTACTAAGGAGCCGGATGTTTGGTACTTGTGTCTGCAGGTTACTATCAAGACACCCGCAGTCGGTTCCCCTACGAGCGGAGGCCAGCGTCCAGAGCCCATGTGGCTCCTGGGGAGGGGGACTTCTACTACTGTGGGGGGGCCTTCGGGGGCCTCCTGCAGGAGGTGCACCAGCTCGCCAAAACCTGCCGCTCCAACTTTGAGGCTGACACCAAGGAGGGCATCGAGGCAGCCTGGCAGGAGGAGAGTCACCTGAACAGGTAGGCAGGAGTAGAGTCACCTGGACAGGTAGGCACGATAAAGATACCTGAACAGGTAGGCAGGAGTAGAGTCACCTGGACAGGTAGGCACGATAAAGATACCTGAACAGGTAGGCCGAAGGAGGAGAGTCACCTGGACAGGTAGGTAGGAGGAGAGTCACCTGACCAGGTAGGCAGGAGGAGAATCAAGTGAACAGGTAGGCAGTAGGAGGAGAGTCACCTGGACAGGTAGGCAAGAGGAGAGACACCTGGACAGGTAGGAGGTAGGAGGAGAGTCACCTGAACAGGTAGGTAGGAGGAGAGTCACCTGAACAGGTAGGCAGTAGGAGGAGAGTCACCTGAACAGGTAGGCAGAAGGAGGAGAGTCACCTGGACAGGTAGGTAGGAGGAGAGTCACCTGAACAGGTAGACAAGAGAAAGACACCTGGACAGGTAAGCTGGAGGAGAGTCACCTGAACAGGTAGGCAGGAGGAGAATCAAGTGAACGGGTAGACAGGAGGAGAGACAGGTAGGCAGAAGGAGAGACACCTGAACAGGTAGACAGGAGGAGAATCAAGTGAACAGGTAGACAGGAGGAGAGACAGGTAGGCAGAAGGAGAGACACCTGAACAGGTAGACAGGAGGAGAATCAAGTGAACAGGTAGACAGGAGGAGAATCAAGTGAACAGGTAGACAGGAGGAGAGACAGGTAGGCAGTAGGAGAGTCACCTGAACAGGTAGACAGGAGGATAATTAAATGAACAGGTGGACAGGAGGAGAGACACCTGGACAGGTAGGCAGCCGGAGTGACACCTGGACAGGTAGGCAGTAGGAGGAGAGTCACCTGAACAGGTAGGCAGTAGGAGGAGAGTCACCTGGACAGGTAGGCAGGAGAAGAGTCACCAGGACAGGTAGGCAGGAGGAGAGTGACCTGGACAAGTACGCAGGAGGTTGTGTTGAACCTTGTTGTATATTCTAATGACCTTCCGCTCCTGTGTGCAGGTACATGTGGATCAACAAGCCCAGTAAGGTGCTCTCACCTGAATACCTTTGGCAGGACTTCAAACCCCAAAATCCCGAAGTTCATATCATCAGGTTCTCCGGAGTCGTCAAGAACTACGCTGAGATCCGACCCAACGCTTGAGAGTCTGGACTCTGGACCCACAACCCACCTCTACAGCCCACGTCCAACCCACGTCTTACAGACTCAGGCCCTTGAGCTAAACTTGCATCACTTCTAATGAGTAACTCATGTTAGCTTAACTCACTAAAACTACCAAATGAGTTGTTTTATCCTTTTCTCTTTTGTCTACTTTCACTGAGCCCTGTGTCTAAATGCATTGTTGGTGACACTAAGGATGACGGAATGCTTTCTCTCCACACCTGCCAGCTGAGTGACGGTAGTGTTCGCAGGATAGCATGGAACACTCAGAGACTCTTCGACTGCTCTTGTCAGGCGGCAGGGTTTCTGCGGCTCTTTCAAGTCTCAAATTGAATGCAGGAAATTAGAAACCCAAAAATGTCTTAAATAGTATTTTATAGGTCTTAAGATGAATGGAATTTATTTATTTATTTATTACTTCATGGGAGAATAGAACAACAATCAAATTATAGGTTTTCCACCCCGGCCAGAATTTTTAATTCTTTAAGAGTTTTCACCTTTCCTATTCACAGTACGAGTGAGAGGTCGGTCGAAGGTCAGTGGAACCTCATCCACATTAATGACATCCTTTTCGTTTTAAGAACCGTAGACACCGCGATGGTCCGCCTCTGGAACCATCGATGTTCTTTTCTGCCCCGATCGCTTTCAGACGATCTGAAGTGTCGAAACTCCACATCCGCCTGCTCTGTGTCGAGAGAGTAAACACATGCTTTACTAATGTTAAATACTGTGTTCTTATTATAAAGTGTTTTCTACACAACTATGTATATACACATATATGTATACATATATGTATACATATATGTGTATATGTATATATACGTATATGTACGCATATACATGTACATATGTATGTGTATATGTATATACATATATGTATACATACGTAAAGTACATACATTCATACATGTATGTATGTATGTATATACACGTATATGTATGTATGTTTAACATTGTACTAGCTACTACTTATTATGTGTAGTTGTATTCATGTTTTATTTATGGGGACATAAAGAACATAATTGTGTGAGATGTTTGTAGACAGCTGGGATCGGCTCCAGCGCCCCGCGACCCTGAAGAGGATAAGCGGTTCGGATAATGGATGGATGGATGGATGTTTGTAGACAAATGTTTTGAAGACTCAAGTTTGGCAATTTGATTGTCGCCATCCTGTTTTTCTTTTCAACAATATAATATATTATTAATATATTCAATAAAATGTTTATATATATATATATATATATATAACAATCTCTGTGCAGGAGAAGTGCACGTTATCTCAGTAGGTTGACAGTAGCATCCATGTTTGTTGATGATCTATAGAGCTGTGGCAGTCTAGGCCAATAACAGCATATCAAGTGGCTGGTCCTCCCTTATATTCAATGAATATGATAGCTATTGCTGATGGGCTATTAGAGTCCCATCAGATAACAACGGTCTCCATGGCGATGGAGAACTGCATGGGTCCTGTTGTCTTCAGTGATTAATAATATTAATTTAACCAAACCAGGAGCCACCAATTTTTCAGCCAAAATTGCGGATGCTTTTTATCTCATATTAAATCCTGATTATCTCCACATTCACAAGGTCTATTTGAACAATTTAAAAAGCTAATATACAGAAAACCCTTGTGAAGATAGATAATAAGGCCACATATGTGTTAGTGGTATATTGGTTTATGATAGTACACATACAAAAAATGTTTTTTTCAAAAAGAAAAAAGAAAAGTTTTTTATTACCGTACACATATAGATGAACACTTTTTAAAATAATATAAAATCGCTCAATATTGTAGGAGTATCTGTGCGAAATTTGGCTTTGATTGAGTGAAGTTGAGTATTTTATTATTTTAGTTCAGACATGTCGAGAACTCATGACAACTCCGCTCAAACTAGAAAGTTCCCACAGTCCTCGGTGGTCCCTGAATGGGCCTCGTTTCACTGCAGCAGGGTGCTCCGTGGCCTTAGCTGTGAGTAGGGAGCAGGAAGGCCTGGAATATTCATATTTCAGCCATAAGTAAGTCAATTTTCATATTTCTTGCTGGACACAAATTACATTATTGTGCGTATCTTTGTGATGATTTGTGTGAGTGGAACTCTGTAGGCTCTAAGGATTCCAAAACCGTTGAGTAACCTTCTAGCAAGTCCTAACTTTTTTAATCAGCATTTTTTCAAAACTCAGGGTGCATTTTGAGTACATTTGGGGGTCATTTTGAGTCATTCTTATGGTTTATGTTTATAATTATTGTGTAATAGTGTTATACACATGACACAATTAATTTATATTGACTTGTGAGGCAGGGATTTTACTTTTTTGGGGTTTTTTATTTATTTGATTTTTTCTTATATTTTTTTGATATGCTCAGTCCTAGAGGCTGAAACCAATCTTCCGATATCGGAACTGATGGGACCTTCAACTCTCATCTGTCAGCACAGACACAGATACAGAACTGTGTGTGTGTGTGTGTGTGCGCGAAAACGTGTGCGTGCGTCTGTGCGTGTGTGTGTGTGCATGAGCAGTCAAAGTTCAAGTCAAATGATGTGAGTCAAACATTCACATTAAAACAGCCCAAACATCCAGAATCCATGTGTGTGTGTGTGTGTGTGTGTGTGTGTGTGTGTGTGTGTGTGTGTGTGTGTGTGTGTGTGTGTGTGTGTGTGTGTGTGTGTGTGTGTGTGTGTGTGTGTGTGTGTGTGTGTGTGTGTGTGTGTGTGTGTGTGTGTGTGTGTGTGAGAGAGAGAGAGAGAGAGTGTGTGGGCGGAGAGAGAGACATGATTTAATTTGGGGGCGAGCGAGCATGACTGAGGAATGAGAATGAGAGAGCGAGCTGAGAGTCAGCAGACTGAGGAACGAGGCTTCTGACGAGGAAGACAAGGTTTGACTTTCTTCTTCTTTTTTCTTCTCTTCTTTAGACTGCAGTTTGTTTCTGAGAAACAAAGAAGTACCACCTTCAAAGTGTACAAATACTATAAAAGGGAATATGTTGCATTTCAAAATAAATGTATGTTCTAACCTTTTCATTTTGTTGAACATTCTTTATCTTTCATGTTGTGCTTTTATACTGTTCCTCTTGTTATTGTATTTAATGCACAATTATTATTGTTATTGGAGCGACTGTGGCTTATTAGGGCGACTGTAGCTAAGTGGTTAGCAGGTCCATCTTTCAATCAGAAGGTCGGTGGTTTGATCCCCGGCTCCGGTAGTCCATGTCATTGTGTCCTTGAGCAAGACACTTAACCCTCATTGCTCACTGTTGCTGTGTCTACTGTATAGCATGTAAGTCTCTTTGGATAAAATGAAAGCTAAATTAAATGTTATTGTCAACAATAATAACGTTATTAAGAATTAACGTTCCGCGTTCTAATCATTAACGTTCCGTACGCACACGTTCTAATTGTTAACGTTCCGTACGCCCACGTTCTAATTGTTAAAGTTCAGTACGCCCACGTTCTAATTGTTAAAGTTCAGTATGCCCATGTTCTAATTGTTAACATTCTGTACGCGCACGTTCTAATTGTTAACGTTCCGTACGCGCACGTTCTAATTGTTAACGTTCTGTACGCCCACGTTCTAATTGTTTATGTTCCGTACACCCACGTTCTAATTGTTAACGTTCCGTACGCCCACGTTATAATTGTTAACGTTCCGTACGCTCACGTTATAATTGTTAACGTTCCGTACGCTCACGTTATAATTGTTAACGTTCCGTACGCTCACGTTATAATTGTTAACGTTCCGTACGCCCACGTTATAATTGTTAACGTTCCGTACGCTCACGTTATAATTGTTAACGTTCCGTACGCCCACGTTATAATTGTTAACGTTCCGTACGCTCACGTTATAATTGTTAACGTTCCGTACGCTCACGTTATAATTGTTAACGTTCCATACGCCCACGTTATAATTGTTAACGTTCCGTACGCCCACATTCTGATTGTTAACGTTCCGTACGCGCACGTTCTAATTGTTAACGTTCTGTACGCCCACGTTCTAATTGTTTATGTTCCGTACACCCACGTTCTAATTGTTAACGTTCCGTACGCCCACGTTATAATTGTTAACGTTCCGTACGCTCACGTTATAATTGTTAACGTTCCGTACGCTCACGTTATAATTGTTAACGTTCCGTACGCCCACGTTATAATTGTTAACGTTCCGTACGCTCACGTTATAATTGTTAACGTTCCGTACGCTCACGTTATAATTGTTAACGTTCCGTACGCTCACGTTATAATTGTTAACGTTCCGTACGCTCACGTTATAATTGTTAACGTTCCGTACGCTCACGTTATAATTGTTAACGTTCCGTACGCTCACGTTATAATTGTTAACGTTCCGTACGCTCACGTTATAATTGTTAACGTTCCGTACGCTCACGTTATGATTGTTAACGTTCCATACGCCCACGTTATAATTGTTAACGTTCCGTACGCCCACATTCTGATTGTTAACGTTCCGTACGCCCACGTTCACATTGTTAACGTTCCGTACGCCCACGTTCACATTGTTAACGTTCCGTACGCCCACGTTCTAATTGTTAACGTTCCGTACGCGCACGTTCTAAGCGTTAATGTTCCGTACATGCACGACTAGATCCGTCCTTTGTCTCCAGATTGGAGGAGAGTCCAGTAGAGGTCTCCATCTGTTCTTATAGAACCGGGTTACAATATTGTGTATTTACCTTGTCTAGTTCCACCTGCCAGGTGTGTCTCCATGGCGACAGGTGTGGTTGTGCTGCTGAGCGCGTGGCTCGGAGTGTGCGTGACCTTTAACCTCGACACGGCGTTCTCGCTGCTAAAGACGGGACGAGACGGGAGTCTGTTTGGACTGTCTGTCGCTCTGCACCAGGACCTGAAGACAGACAGTTACCTGTGAGTACACACCTGTCTTTCTGTCTGTTACCTGTCTGTCTCTCTGTCTTTGTGTGAAAGACAAAATAATCAATGTTACGACCCAGAACATAAAAGCAGTTTAAATACGAAAGTTATAGAGGATCAATGTAATAATATTATAATACAATAATAAAATAACAATATACTATTGTAATAATAATATAATATAAAAATGAAAATGTAATAATATATAATACAATAATTTAATAATAGGCAGGCAGCTAAGGTAGTCAAAAAGCTCCTTGGTGGCAACACGCCGGGGGGTTGAGATCCGCCCTGAGATGCTGAAGGCGCTGGATGTTGTTGTTGTCTTGGCTGACACGCCTCTTCAATGTCGCATGGGGGTCAGGAACAGTGCCCATGGACTGGCAGACCGGGGTGGGGGTTCCCATCTTCAAGAAGTGGGACCGAGTGCTCGAATTATTGGGGTATCACACTCCTCAGCCTCCTGGGAAAAGCTTATGCCAGGGTGCTGGAAGGGAGGCTCCAGGATGCTAGAAAGGAGGCTCCGACCTTTTGTCGAACCTCGGATCCAAGACGAGCAGTGAGGATTACGTCCTGGTCGTGGTACAGTGGACCAGCTCTTTACTGTCAAAGACTACTGGAGGGGTCCTGGGAGTTTGTTTAGAGATAGAGTAAGGAGATGAGTTTCCTCTGTAGGTCTTAGCCTTAGAGATAGAAGAAGAATATAATAATTATATATAATATATATTATTAATATTATAATAATATATAAGTATAACAGTATAACATAATTAAAAAAAGAAGGTTCTCCATATAAAGATGGAGTGTGTTTGACTTACTTCCTGTCGCCCCCCCCCTTCCCCTCCCACGGAGGAGCCTCAGGGTCTGAACCTCTAGGTCCAAAATGTGGAGGCTACTCAGAGGTCACCCAGCTGCCTGTCTCTACGGTCACCATGACAACTGTCTCTTTATGGTCTCTAATGGGATTGGCTGCTAATGGACCACACACACACACACAGATTCCTCGGGGGGGAGGAGAGGGGGGGGGGGGGGTCAGGATGATCTCTGATTGGTTGAACAGAAAAATCAAGACCAGGGTTGAAATGGAATAGTCCAAAGGTTACCTCCTAACGTCCTTTCCTCCCCACTTTTCCTTGACCTCTGTGGAAAACGTCACAGGGTCAAGGAAAGGTGGGCAGGAGAGGTGGAGGAGTTAGGAAACAGGGTCTGTTGTTCTGATGTTAATGAAACTACAGAAGATGAACGACAAAGAAGCTCCTCTTAGAGAGTCAGAACCTTCTAGAGCAGCCAACACGAAGGGTCAACTGTCGGGGTCAAAGGTCAGCGGATGATTCCTGGTTCCTGAGACCGAATCAGCTGATTGTGTCACATGACTGAGATGAAGCTCAGAGTCCTCCGTCTGTCATTGTCTGGTTCCTCCGTCTGGACGTCCTTCAGACTGAACGTCATTATTACAGCAGGACGAAGGACAAAGGACCCCCTCCTCCTGCTCCCCCCCCCCCCCCCTTCTTCATCCTCTTTCTCCACCTCCTCCTCTTCCTAGCTCCTCCACCCCCCTGTGCTCCTCCCCCTCCGCCCCCCTAATCCAGCTCCTCCTCCCCTTGTCTTGTCCTGTCACGCTTGTCTTCTTCTGTCAGGCTATTGGTCGGAGCGCCCAGGGAAAAGGCAGAGACTAATGTTCCAGCCAATCGAACAGGAGGAGTGTATAGCTGCCCAATCACCGCCGACCAATCAGAGTGCAGCAGGATGAAGCTCATAGACCCAGGTGAGACTCACCTGTGCTCAACCAGGAAGACACATGAAGTCTTTCATAAGAGACACCTTTCTTCCCAGAAATCCTTTCTGAGGATGACTGGTATTTATATAATAACGAGATTCATAGTTGTTGTTGTTGTTGTCTAGTCGCATTGTTGTTGTTGTTGTTTAGCCGCAGTCATATTGCGTTACATCGTCCTATTTCATTCAGGTGTGAGTCCATTTTATTAGGAGACCTTCAGGGACCAGTTTGTTTAATTAGTGTGAACACTGTACCGCACAAGCACATGCAATCAAACATGCATGCGAATATGCACATGCACACACACATGTACACGCACATGTATGCACTTGCACACGCACACACACACGCACATGAACACACGCATGAATGAACTCCTCTTGGTCCCTTTAGTAAGGAGACCAGTAACAATGGTTGTAGAACAAACCACTTTTGTTTACTCTTCATGAACAGAAGGAAGTCTCCAGTCGGAGCTTTTAGGTGACTAATGTCAACATCTGTTTCCAGCCCTGAGATTTTATCTCTCTCTCCTGGTGCATTATGGGTAGTCCATCCCTCAGTGAAAGTGACAGCTGCTGTCTGTTTTTGTTATTTTGTTATCCTTCAGACTTGAATCTGTCTGAAGACCTGATCGAGGACATGTGGTTGGGCGTCTCAGTAGCCAGTCAGGGCAGACCTGGGGGGCGGGTGCTGGTGAGTCTCGGTTCCTATTGGCTGATCAAAGTGTTACTGTTCTTAAACTAATCTCCCTTCACTCACTTCTATTCATCTCCATTCATGTTTCAATATGTTTGTTGGCATTAGGTGAACTGTGTTATTATTTATATTGATAATATTCTGATCCTCATTTTCTTTCCTTTAGTTTGACTAACCAGATAACTAACTAAACACAGTAAATAGTCCAATCAACTGATTGACTACTTAACTTACTAGTCCCCTGATTCTTTATGTCAGACTAACTAGTTATTACATTTCATTTATCTGAGGCTTTTATCCAAAGTGACTTACATGATATACAGTAGACCGTAGACACAACAACAGTGAGCAATGAGGGTTAAGAGTCTTGATCAAGGACACAACGACATGGACTGGCTGAGTTTGAACCACCGACCCTCTGATTGAAAGTCAGACTTGCTAACCACTGACCCACAGTCGCCCCCCCAGTCCAAAATAGTCCAATCAACTGACTGACTACTTAACTTACTAGTCACATAATTCCTAATGTCAGGCTAACGACACTCCCCTTGGTGCCGTCTTTTATGCCCATTGGAGGCGCACTGTCCCAGCTCCTCCCACCAGGAAGCCATCTTTGGGGCGGACACAGCTACTCCTCCTCCTCCGTAACACTAGTCACTTGATCCATAATCTGTCAGACTAACTAATCACTCAATTCAATTCCATTCAATTCAGTTTATTTTGTATTGCCCAAAATCACAAATACAGATTATCCTCTGAGGGCTTTACAATCTGTACACATAGACATCCTGTCCCAGAACCTCACATCGGATCAGGAAAAACTCCCCCAAAAAGGAAAAAAAGTAAGAAACCTTCAGGAGAGCAACAGAGGAGGATCCCTCTCCCCGGATGGACAGAAGCAATAGATGTCATGTGACCAGAGGGAACAACGCAACAGAGTTACATCACATTCAATGAATATGACATTATTATATTAAGTTATTCATGTAATGAGTAGTAGGCATGGACCACAATCGAGATAACCACGATCCATGAAGCAGACGGCGGTACACTCAGCTATGATTAACTAGTGACTCATGAACTAGTCTGTCTAGTCTGACTTTAACTAGCTAACTAGCTAAATAGCTAACCCATCTCCTCACTTTCTCCAGGCGTGCGGCCATCGCTTCGTTAAACTCTACGGAGCATTCAAACTCAGACACATGATTGGCCGATGTTATGTCCGTGGAAACGACCTGCAGTACAACGACACGGACATTCACTGGCAGAACCCCGACCAGCCCTGCAGGTAGGTCACATGACAGGTAGGTCACATGCCAGGTATGGCCTTGCAGGTGGTCTCCTGTCAGTAAACCTGTGCATGTGTGTGCAGCTACCTGGGTGATGTCAGCAGTGAGGTCATGTGCAACATGGGGATCTCTGCCTCCATCACGCAGACCGATGTCATTGTCGGCTCACCTGGAAGCTACGAGTGGCAAGGTGACCTCTATATGACTTCTATGTTACCTCTGCTCTGTGGAGCTAACGTCTGCTCTGTGGAGCTAACGTCTGCTCTGGTCAGTCATGGATGTTTATCTCCCTGTGTGTGTGTGTGTGTGTGTGTGTGTGTGTGTGTGTGCGTGTGCGTGTGCGTGTGTGTGTGTGTGTGTGTGTGTGTGGTAGGTAACGTCCACGTCTCCTGGATGAACCCAGACGTTGTCTTTGATACCCAGAGGAGCGTCTTCCCCAACCTGCAGCGCAGAAACATTTATATAGGTGACCTGTCCCTTTAAATGCTCCTCCTCTTCCTCCACCTCCTCCTCTTCTTCCTCCTCTTCCTCTTCATGTGTGTGTATATGTATGTGTGTGTGTGTGTGTGTGTGTGTGTGTATATGTATGTGTGTGTGTGTGTGTGTGTGTGTGTATATGTATGTGTGTGTGTGTGTGTGTATGTGTGTATATGTAATTGTGTATGTGTGTGTGTGTATATGTATGTGTGTGTGTAGGATATTCAGTGACTCAGGCTCACCGTCTTCTCTCTCAGGAGGATGAAACCATAGTAATGGGTGAGTTCTGAATACATTAATAGCTGATTGACGATTTTATCTCTTTATTGATCCCTGTATTGATCCCTGTATGGTGAACAGGAGCTCCTAAGGACAGCAGAGAGGACGCTCGTGGTTCTGTCCTGCTGGCTCTGAAACAGTCACCCTTCCTGGCGACTCAGCAGACTCTGCGCGGCGAACAGACGGGCTCGTACTTCGGGAACGCCGTGGCAACCGCCGACCTCGACAACGACGGGTAACGGAAGATTCACACATTCATAAAGAGGTCACTTCCTGTTTGTGGTCTTCTCTCTGTCTTTCAACATCAAGAAACAGGAAGTGACTTCTGTTTCACGTTTCATATCGAACTCTTCAAAGTTAATTTTAAAAGTCTAAAGACTTTAGTGTTCTTTAAAACTAAAGTTTGAAATATGGACGTTGAGAGAGCTGTTCTTAATAAACATCAACATCAGCAGCAGCAGATGATCCATCCAGTCCAAAACGAGTCTGACTTGATCAAGTTCAAGTAACTGGTCCTCGTTCTTCCTGCAGGTGGAACGATCTACTGGTTGGCGCTCCTTTTTACTTCCAGCGTCAGCAGGAGGCGGGCGGGGCGGTTTATGTGTACATGAACGCAGGCGGCCGTTTTGATTCTCGGCCCAGTGCGGTGCTAATGGGACCGAGCGGGTCGGCGTTCGGCATGGCTGTAGCTGCTGCTGGAGACCTGGACCAGGATGGCTTCCAGGGTGCGGTGATGAACTGATGATCTGAGCATTTAGACGGCGACGGAGACGCTGACCTGTTTGTGGTGTTGCAGACTTTGCAGTCGGAGCTCCTTTCCATGAAACAGGAAGTGTGATGATCTGGACCGGGAGCAGCGAGGGGGTCTCTACAGAACCGAGCCAGGTCTGGCAGTCAACTCTTTTGATTGATGACAGTCAATGTGTTGATGACACCTGTAACCTCCCTGTCCCTCCTGTCCCCCTGTCTCCCTGTTCCTGTCCCTCCTGTCCTCCCTGTCCCTCCCTGTTCCTGCCCCCCCTGTCCCTCCTGTCCTCCCTGTCCCCCCTGTCCCTCTCCCCCCATACCTCCTGCAGGTGATCCGGGGCAGCAGGGTATCTCCGGTGTTCAGGACCTTTGGCTACTCTCTGTCTGGAGGTCTGGATGTTGATGGGAACCAGTATCCAGACCTGCTGGTGGGCTCTCTGGATGACGCCGTTGCTCTGCTCAGGTACCTTAACCCAGCCTGGAACTATCAAGTCAATGTATACTTTTACATTTTCATTTATTTCACATACATTACATTTCATTTAGCTGATGCTTTATATCCAAAGCAACTTACAATAAGTGATTCAACCAGAACAAAAAAGAATGTTGACTAGCATGGACCTACAGGATGTTGAACAGCATGGACCTACAGGATGTTGAACAGCATGGACCTACATGATGTTGAACAGCATGGACCTACAGGATGTTGACTAGCATGGACCTACAAGATGTTGACTAGCATGGACCTACAGGATGTTGACTAGCATGGACCTACAGGATGTTGAACAGCATGGACCTACAGGATGTTGAACAGCATGGACCTACAGGATGTTGAACAGCATGGACCTACTGGATGTTGACTAGCATGGACCTACTGGATGTTGACTAGCATGGACCTACTGGATGTTGACTAGCATGGACCTACAGGATGTTGACTAGCATGGACCTACAGGATGTTGACTAGCATGGACCTACATGATGTTGACTAGCATGGACCTACAGGATGTTGACTAGCATGGACCTACAGGATGTTGACTAGCATGGACCTACAGGATGTTGAGCAGCATGGACCTACAGGATGTTGACTAGCATGGACCTACAGGGTGTTGACTAGCATGTTGACTAGCATGGACCTACAGGATGTTGACTAGCATGGACCTACAGGATGTTGACTAGCATGGACCTACAGGATGTTGACTAGCATGGACCTACAGGATGTTGACTAGCATGGACCTACAGGGTGTTGACTAGCATGGACCTACAGGATGTTGACTAGCATGGACCTACAGGATGTTGACTAGCATGGACCTACAGGATGTTGAGCAGCATGGACCTACAGGATGTTGACTAGCATGGACCTACAGGATGTTGAGCCTCTTGGACCTACAGGATGTTGACTAGCATGGACCTACAGGATGTTGACTAGCATGGACCTACAGGATGTTGACTAGCATGGACCTACAGGGTGTTGACTAGCATGGACCTACAGGATGTTGACTAGCATGGACCTACAGGATGTTGACTAGCATGGACCTACAGGATGTTGACTAGCATGGACCTACAGGATGTTGAGCAGCATGGACCTACAGGATGTTGACTAGCATGGACCTACAGGATGTTGAGCCTCTTGGACCTACAGGATGTTGAGCAACATGGACCTACAGGACTGTGTTGTTGCGGTAATGTTGGCAGTCAGGGAGAGTTGACTGTCAAGTGTCACACCGAGGTTCCTGGCAGTCGGGGTCGGGGCCAACACTGAGTTGTTGAAGGTAATAGTCAGGTCGTGGGTGGGAGAGCCTTTTCCTGGAAGGAAAAGTTGTTCAGTCTTGTCAGGGTTAGTTTCCTGGTGGTGTCATCTATCTTTTTATAAAGTAGTCCACAAAGTGGCTTGGTAGAAGGGTTGAGGGAGGAGGGGGACTGGAGGGGTCAAGGAGGTTGGAAAAAATAGAGAAGAGTTGTTTGGGGTTAGAAAAAGAGGATTCAATTCTGGATTGGTAGAACAAGCTTTTGGCTGCAGAGATAGAGGCAGAGAAGGAGGAGAGAAGAGAGTGATAGGCAGGTCGTCAGCGTGTTTGGAATTTCGCCATTTCCTTTCCAATGCTCCATAGTGGCTCTTGGCAGAGAATCACGAAGCTGGTTGTCTGACTCACATTTCACACTTAAAGGGCCAGTAAACTAACTGTTACTACCAATAACTACCTGTAACTATTCATAAACACTGGTAACTTACCAGAATGATAGTACAAACTATCCCAATGTACTATATGTAACTACTACATTACTACATTATTATAACTAGCTATATGATAATATATAACATTGGTAAACAATACAGTTAATTCCTGTTATCCTGCAACATTAAATTACTGTTATGTATTTTCAAATGTTTTTTGCATATTTTACTCATATGTTGATTGATTGATTGATTGATGTCCTCAGAACTCGTCCAGTCGTTCACCTCAATAAATCCCTAAGAGTTTCTCCGGATGTCGTCGAGTCGAAGACTTGTGATTTCTGGTGAGATTCAAACCACAAACTGCTAGCAGCTAATTGCTAACTGCTAGCAGCTAAAAGCTAACAGCTAGCAGCTAACTGCTACCAGCTAGCGACTCATGTGTGTGTGTTTGTGCGTGTGTCAGCATTCAGGTGGAGGTGTGTTTCTCCTACATCTTCAGCACTGGAGAGAAGAGCGACAGAGACAACATCAGTAAGCAAACGCTTGATATTTATGGTAACGATATGCATATATTCATATTCAGACATTTATTAGGGTCCGAGCAACTGACCTGGTCCATCCCCGAGGACCCTATTGCAATTCTAAGGACTTAATCAAGCACATATTCGGGGTATTTGTCATGCTCGAAAACTCACCAAATTTGGCACACTTGTCAGGCTTGGTGAAAATAGCGATCTGATATAGCATAATCTTTATGTAAAAGAAAAATGGCTCTCTAGCGCTTCTCACCCAGTATGTCTGGTTGATTTTTGATACACATGTCCATCTCCACCTGCTCTACAAAAAACCCTAAACTCCACCTACTTAGATTTCCGCCAAATGGAATTCTGTGAAAAACACATTCTTGTAAACTTATCCTACACGCTTGGTCCAATTCATACTAAACATTTGCATGTTTGCAAACAACGCATTTATACAAATATATAGTCATTGTCATAATATATATATATATATATATATGTATATATATAGATACTGTATCAGAATCATAATCAGAACCATTTATTGCCATGTTTGTTTTCACATTCAAGGAATTTGTCCTGGCAGAAGGTGCATAACATTTAACATTTAACAATAGTCATTTAACAGTAAACAGAGTGCACTTAATGAAAGTGAATGAATGACAATTTACAATTGAACAGTAGAATATAAAATGAAGATAAAATAAAGTGCATGGCGAGTGTATTTAAATATGAGGCATGAGGGTGTGTGCAGGGTAGTGACCGGTAGGAAATTGGGCAAACCTGGGTGACTGTGGCTCAGTGGTTAGCAAGTCAGTCTTTCAATCAGAGGGTCGTTGGTTCAAACCCCAGCTCAGCCAGTCCATGTCGTTGTTTCCTTGAGCAAGACACTTAACCCTCATTGCTCACCGTTGCTGTGTCTACGGTCTACTGTATATCATGTAAGTCGCTTTGGAGAAAAGTGTCAATGAAATTGTCTGAACTGTGGGAATGTGGTTGTGGCAGCAGCAATCAGTTATATATGAGACATCTAAGAAAAGTATATGAAATGTGTAAATAAATATAGTATATACAGTGAAAGCGGTGCTAGGGTTGTTGATGTTGATGATTCAGTTGATGGAGGATCTGACTAGGGGTGATTTATTATACATATAAATGGAAGTAGAGGACACGGTGGGTCTTTAATCTCTCTGACCTGCTAGCTGGGTGGTGTTTGTGGCCGCACACATGTGTTGTGTGCGTGTGTACACAAACATGGTGTATGCTCCATGTGTTGTGCATGTGGTGTGCTCTCAGGTAATTTGCCGACCTGATTGATTGACAGGACAAAGCTGTCAATTAACGCCTGTTGTTAATCAACAAAGTGACACACATACCAGATGACATCATGCTGTGTCCTTGTGTGTCCTTGTGTGTCCTCGTCTTCTTTGTGTTTCTGTGAATGATAAATCACATTACAGATTACTGCTAATATTACATCTGAGACACACACACACACACTCGCACACACACACTCTCTCTCACACACACACACTCGCACACAGTAACTCACACACACACTCAGTATTCCTCTGGAAGCTTTATGTGTCCTGCTTCTGTCTCATTAATTTAACCAATCATAGATGAGGTCACACTGTTGCTATGACACCAAACATCCACACACACACATGTTCAAAATAAACAATGAATGTATTATAAGTAATAATGATTACAGACACAGAAGATATTGTAGTAAAATAATAATAATAAACAGAACACGTAGAACATGTGGAACGTTGCTCTCCCTCAGGTTTCTTCCCCTTGTTTTCTAGAGGGAGTTTTTCCTGATCCGATGTGAGGTTCCGGGACAGGGATGTCGTATGTGTACAGATTGTGAAGCCCTTAGAGGCAAATTTGTATTTGTGATTTTGGGCTATACAAAATAAACTGAATTGAACACAGAACACATGGAACAAATAGAACACATTGAACAAGTAGAACACGTAGAACACATGGAACATGTGGAACATCAGAAAGATCTCAGCCCCACCAGCCCCTCTCACCCTGTGTGACTCCCCCGTCAAAGCTGTGGAGTCCTTCCGCTTCCTGGGCTCCATCATTACCCAGGACCTCAAGTGGGAGCTAAACATCAGCTCCATCTCCAAGAAGGCGCAGCAGAGGATGTTCTTCCTGAGGCAGCTGAGGAAATTCAACCTGCCAAAGACAATGATGGTGCACTTCTACACTGCCATCATCGAGTCCATCCTCTGCTCCTCCATCACCGTCTGGTACGCTGCAGCCACTGCCAAGGACAAGGCCAGGCTGCAGCGCATCATTCGCTCTGCTGAGAGGGTGATTGGCCGCAATCTGCCATCCCACCAGGACTTGTTTGCTTCAAGGACCCTGAAGGAGAGGAAGATTGTAGCTGATCCCTCTCACCCTGGACACAAACTGTTGGTGTCCCTCCCCTCTGGCAGGAGGCTGCGGTCCATCAGGACCAAGACCTCACACCACAAAAACAGTTTCTTCCCGTCTGCAGTCGGGCTCATCAACAGAGCCCGGGTCCCCCTAACAGAGCCCGGGTCCCCCACTGACTCTAATGACTCTGTCACCCCCAGACAATTTCCCACTGGACACTCCCCTGCACATACCCTTATATTTAAATACACTCGACACTTTAACACTACACTTATGCACATTCCATGCACCTTATCTTATTTTTGATATTCTGATATTCTACTGATCAATTGTAAATACTCATTCATCCATTCATTCTCATTTATTGCACTGTGTTTACTGTTAAATGTGTATTGTTAAATGTTAAATGTATACACCTTCCGCCAGGACAAATTCATTGAATGTGAAAACAAACATGGCAATAAATGGTTCTGATTCTGATTCTGACATGTAGAACACATAGAACACGTAGAACACATGGAACACGTATAAAACATAGAACACGTGCAACATGTAGAACACGTAGAACACGACTGTGGCTCAGTGGTTAGCAAGTCAGTCTTTCAATCAGAGAGTCGGAGGTTCAAACCCCGGCTCAGCCAGTCCATGTCATTGTGTCCTTGAGCAAGACACTTAACCCTCATTGCTCACCGTTGCTGTGTCTACGGTCTACTGTATATCATGTAAGTCGCTTTGGATAAAAGCGTCAGCTAAATGAAATGTAATGTAACACGTGGAGCATGTAGAAAACAGAGCACATGGAACACATAGAACACGTGGAATAAATAGAACACCTAGAACACATTGAACACATAGAATGTGTGGAACACATAGAATATGTAGAACACATAGGCGTCCTCGACCCTCTCCGGTTGAGTTTTGTCTGAAGAAACACGTTTAGACGAACCGTTTGGTTTCTTTAACTGTCTGTCTGTCTGTCTCTCTCTCTCAGCCGTCCATTTCACTGTTACTGCTGACGTCACCAGCACCAAGTCCCGCCTCCGTTTCCGTGACAACGGACAGAGTGTATACTCTGATTTCCTGTCGATGCCGAATAAACACTGTGAAACTCTGAGCGTCCAACTGCTGGTGAGACACTCTGTTAGCGCAGTTAGCACCCTGGTAGCACCCTGTTAGCGCTGTTAGTGCAGTTAGCACCCTGGTAGCACCCTGTTAGCGCTGTTAGTGCAGTTAGCAGACAGACCATGGAAGCAATAAAGGCTGATGGGATCCTCCTCTGGAGAGCAGGAGTGAGATACGTACTGATGTGTGTCTGTCACTCGTTCCCAAGTTCTCAACACTGAAAAAAAATGCTCAGCTGTTAGGACCGATGAGAAGAAGATGTTTGTGAATGTCGTGTTTGATTTCTGAAGGAATATGTTGACTTCCTGAAAGAAGCTGTGAGATAACACTTTCTTAGCAGTGGTGCATGCTGGGCTTTTACTTGGTCTTTGTGTAGCTCTGTGTTCTCGGACAGACGGACAAACAGACAGTGCATGTTAGTTCATTTTAGTGCATGTTAGTTAATTTTAGTGCATGTTAGTTCATTTTAGTGCATGTTAGTTCATGTTAGTTAATTTTAGTGCATGTTAGTGCATGTTAGTTCATGTTAGTGCATGTTTGTTCATGTTAGTTCATGTTAGTTCATGTTAGTGCATGTTACTTCATGTTAGTTCATGTTAGTGTATGTTTGTTCATGTTAGTTCATGTTAGTACAGGTTAACCCTTCAAATGGATCTTACCATCAAGAGACTGAAAACTGTAGCTGTTCAAGGACCCTCTGGAATCCTTTCACGCACTGTTGAGCATGTTGCTGAGGTTCTTCTGTTCTGTCTTCCGCAGAGTCCAATTCGAGACCAAGTGGAACCTCTGGTGTTTTCCCTGAACGTCTCTCTGCATGAGAAGCTTCCTAAGGAAAGAAACGCTGTACAGGACCTGAAGCACCTCCCGGTACTAAGCCAGTCACCCCAACCTATCAGAACCCAGGTAAGAAACCAAACATCCTGCATAGCCTCTGTCAGAACCCATCAGAACCCAGGTCAGAACTCTAACATCCTTCATAGCCTCAGAACCCATTACAAAAGGTAGTTAGGAGAATCCAGATCAAAATAAATAGAACCCAGCAGAACTCAAGAACCCATTTCCACACTCATCAGAGTTTAGGTCAGAATGCATGGAACACCAAACAAACCCTGGATCTGTATTCGAACCCACCACAGAACCGATCACAACCTTGGTCAAAACCCAAGTCATAACCAATTCAAACAAAATAAACAAAACTCACGGAAGTCTATTTTGAACAAAGACCCCAGATCAGAAGTCAGTTTGAATTACAGCAACACTGACTGTGTGGATGTATTTTTCTTCATCCATCAGATCCACATCCAGAAGGCCTGTGGTTCTGACAACCGTTGCCATTGTAATCTGCAGATGACGGCCCAGTTCACGGATGAGAATCAGAACCCCTTTGCTGTGTGAGTGACATCCTCCATACTGACTGTGGGTCCACTGAAAGAAAACACGAGATCAAGGCTTCCTGTCTTTCTGCTTTAACACTTTAGTTTTGTGTGTTCTAACTCATCCTTAAAGGACTCAAAACTTAACTCACACATACCCTGAAGGACTCAGACCAGAAAGATGACCTGGACTTGTCTTACAGGACCTGGGACGTACTTTGACTTGAGGATCTCGGCATTGACCTTGACTTTATGTTCTTAGAACTTGGATAAAGATTAATATTCTTCTTCATGACCAGACTTGAATCTTTCCCTAAAGGACTTGGGACTTGACTTGAAAATTGATTTGAGATTCACCTTCAAACTTAACCAGGGCCTGAGAGAACATGGATTGAAGGACTTAATACTTCACTTAAGACTTGGACTTGATTCTTCCCTTAAACCTCTGAGTTTGAAATAGACTCTAAATTGGATTCATAAAGAAAGCGAGACGTTACTTGAGGTTTGAGACCTACTAAAGTTCTTGGGTCTGGAGATTTGGAGCATTAACCGGTGGAGTTTAGCAGTTGTCTCACGTCACTAACGTTGAATCCCCTGACCAGGTTACTACATCAGCTCTTAACTAATGGGTTACAAATGACTTCACACTGCTGCTTTCATGTCGTTGTTTGTGTGTTTGTGTGTTTATAGACAGAAGGACCGTCAGGTGTTGTACTACAACACCAGCTTTAACAGACTGTTTCTGGAGGTCAATGTCAGCAACACACCGTCTCTGGGCCGACAAGCAGAGGACGCTCACAATGCTGTTCTGAACATTAGCATCCCATCATCACTCATTTACTCCGGAGTCCGAACAAAGGTAGTGCGTTTATCCTGAAGAACTTGAGACCTGGACTTGACTGACTGACTCTGATTCTGATTGAACCTAACGGACCCTGAAGGACTTGACTGACTGACCCTGACAAACCCTTGAAGGACTTGACTGATTGACCTTGAAGGACTGGACTCCCTGATGGACCCATGGATCCTGGCTGTCTGGAGCTGGTCCTGCCTCCTGCTATGGATTGTGGCTGTCTGGAGCTGGTCCTGCTCCCTGCCATGGATCCTGGCTGTCTGGAGCTGGTCCTGCTCCCTGCCATGGATCCTGGCTGTCTGGAGATGGTCCTGCCTCCTGCCATGGATCCTGGCTGTCTGGAGATGGTCCTGCTCCCTGCCATGGATCCTGGCTGTCTGGAGATGGTCCTGCCTCCTGCCATGGATCCTGGCTGTCTGGAGATGGTCCTGCCTCCTGCCATGGATCCTGGCTGTCTGGAGCTGGTCCTGCTCCCTGCCATGGATCCTGGCTGTCTGGAGCTGGTCCTGCTCCCTGCCATGGATCCTGGCTGTCTGGAGCTGGTCCTGCTCCCTGCCATGGATCCTGGCTGTCTGGATCCGGTCCTGCTCCCTGCCATGGATCCTGGCTGTCTGGATCCGGTCCTGCTCCCTGCCATGGATCCTGGCTGTCTGGATCCGGTCCTGCTCCCTGCCATGGCGGCCTGCTGATGCCCCTCCTCTCTACTTCCTTCTGCTTCATGGATCATGGTTATCTGGATCGTGGTCCATGCCTACTACTCATTACATGAATCATTTCTGTCATATTCATTGAATGTGCTATAACTCTGATCCGATGATCTTGGGGCAGGGATGTCGTATGTGTACAGATTGTAAAGCCCTCAGAAGCAAATTATTTTTTGTGATTTTGGGCTATACAAAATAAACTGAATTGAATGGAATTAAATTGAAGTACTTGACTGATTGACCATGACAGACCCTGAAGGACTTGGGACTTGAGATTCCTACAGCCACTAATGTTTGTCTGTGTTTCAGGGTGACATCCAGACGGTGATGGAGTGTTCTGTTGAGGACACTGTTCTTCTGTGTGAGCTGGGGAACCCTTTCAAAAGCAACCGGCAGGTACACAATGTCTTGACAGTCTTTTACTGCATCCACGACAGTCCAGCTGGACTCCACTACATCTCCGGCTGAGACTCTAATGTATCTGATTCTTCGTCTTTCTGTATTTCAGGTTCAGGTGTTGATAATATTTCAGCCATCTGAAATCAGTTTAGACACCAGAGAGATTAAGTCTCTGCTGCAGCTGTCCACGTAGGACACACACACACACGGACAGCACACACACACACCTGTCTAAAGGTATCTTACTGGACAGGAACTAAGCCGTGTCTCCTGTGTGTCTTCAGGTTCAGTGAGCAGTCAGATCTGTTTCCTGTCTCCGCCTCCTTGTTGGTGGAGTATTCTGTGCAGACGTCTCTCACTCTGTAAGCACCACTCAGTCCCGAACACTTCATGTTGACCTCAGACTTGATGACCTAACTTCTTCTACTGGTTGATTGTTTCCTGACAGAGTCCCTCCTCCAGGTCCGGTCTCCTTCAGCGGTCATGTGATCGGTGAGTCGGCCATGAAGGAGACGAAGGATGTCGGCAGTCTGCTGCTTTTCACCTTCCAGGTTCGTCTGAAACTAGACTGCCTTCTAAAGCGTGACCAGTTCAGGTGATAACCTACGGCCTCCTCCGATAGGTGCACGTCAGTGGGAAGCCGCTGGGACACCTCGGCCACCTGCAGGTGGAGTTTGATTGGCCAACAGTGGTGGCCAATGGGAAGTGGCTGCTGTACCTCACGGAGATCAAAGTGAACGGCTCATCTGAGACTCGCTGTGCTCCGCCGGGGGACATCATCAACCCCCTCAACCTGCTGGTAAAACGTCTGACTCACTTGGTCTGGGTATCATGGGTCACACTTACAAACTCACAATGAAGATGACAGAGGAACCTTTTAATGTCTTTCAGCTGAAACATTTGATCCGGAGCAAACGGTCTGTTTATGAGGTTGTGTTCCTGTTTGCTCAGCTGTCACTTCAGGAGAAGAAAAAGAGGAGGAGTTTGGAGGAGAAGAAGGAGGAGCCAAGAGAGAAAGCTCTACCTGTCCTACACCAAAAGAAGATGTCCTATGTCCTGGTACAAACAATCTGGTCACTCAGTTTGAGGGTTTATACTTGATTGGATGGGCTGGAGAATATATTTAGTAGAAGATGGTCCTCAGGTATAAAAGTACAAATGTGTGTGTTTGTGTGCAGGACTGTGCTCACGGAGCTACCTGTGAGACCTTTATCTGTCCTCTCACCAACATGAACAACTCAGCAACCTTGACTGTCAGAGCGAGACTGTGGAACGCCACCATGATGGAGGTATGAACACCTTTATCACCTTTTAAATGAACCATAAGGAAGCTGTTCAGGTACTCTGCTCTCTACCTGATCAAGTACTCTGTTATCTACCTGCTCAGGTACTTTGTCCTTGTGTGTTTCAGGACTACAGTGATGCTCATAGGGTGCTGGTTCGAGGCCGGGCGACTCTGAAGCTGCAGACAAGCAAACCGACCATCAACATGGAGCCTCAGAGCACCGAGGTACTGGTACTAATCTGGTAAGAACCACAACGGGGAAAGAAACGTTGTGGTTTCAAGTGTTCCCAGTCCTTACAAACGGGGGAATTACAACTTCCTGGTCCGTCACGTTGTCCAGAGGCCAAAAAATTATTTTTCACATTGACTTACATCTGTGAGTAAGAGGAGGACCGTACTTCCTGTCTGAACACTTGATATCTCTAAACCAGTGGTTCTCAACCTTTTTTCAGTGATGTACAGCCGTGAAATGTTTTTTCAGCCGAGTACCCCCTGACCAGTACAAAGCATTTTCGGTTGAAAAAAAGATGTAATATACAGCGCTGTGCATCAGTGTCTGATTTAATATAGAGTTTACAAATCAGTTTATGAGCTTGCACTCATATTTTAATGAATATTTATTAAATAACTATTTTTAAAGGATTTATAAATGGATGCTCATTTTAAATATATATTTTTTTAAATCGCACGTACCCACTGGCGTGCCTTCATGTACCGTCAGGGGTAAACGTACCCCCATTGAGAATCACGGCTCCGAACCATCACGTCCTGAACAGTTGAATCCAGATCAGATCAGATTGTTTACTTTCTGCTTCTTGGGGCTCCGCCCCTCTTGAATCATAGTGTTCTTCCTCTGCAGATTGAAGTCCAAATCTACCCCGACCTGGGGCAGCAGCCGGGGTCCGGAGCCCCCATATGGATCCTCGTGGTGTCCATTTTGGCTGGAGTGTCCCTTCTGGCTGTGATCTGCTTGCTGCTCTGGAAGGTAAACTGATCTGACACGATCTGAATGACTCTGTCACCCCCAGACAATTCCCACCGGACACTCCCCTGCACATAGCCTTATACTTAAATACACTTGCCACTTTCACACAACACTTACACTCATGCACATTCCATGCACTTTATCTTATTTTTGGTATTTTGATATGCTACTGTTTCAATGTAAATATTCATTCATCCATTCATCCTCATTTATTGCACTGCGTTAACTGTTAAATGTGTATTGTTAAATGTTAAATGTATGCACCTTCCCGCCAGGACAAATTCCTTGTATGTGTAAACATACATGGCAATAAATGGTTCTGATTCTGAATGTTCCTGGTTTTAGGGTCTACCGCTAACCAAGGTCCACAGAAAGGATGTTATTCATGTTTGGCTTTCTCATCACTATAAAATTATTAATTTCTAACGTCGTCTGAGAGGGAGAGGCTGGAGCTCCAAGTTTTGACCGGGAGCTCTGACCCACTTGTATCTGCCTCTTTATGAACTCCAGTTTAATGATTCATGGATATTTGCTTCAGATACTTCATACCAGGTCTGTGTTCCTGCAGTGTGGTTTCTTTGTGCGTCGTGGTGTGTGGCGAGACGCGGTGCTCCACCAGGGGAGGATTATGGGTAAAGATGAGCAGCAGCAGCTTCAGGACTCTGACGATTTCCTGATCCAAGACCATGTCTCCTCATCCAGAAGCAGGAAGGCTCCTAAACACTGGGTCACCTCCTGGACTGAGACGCACACAAACCGGACCAACACACCCTGATCCGGACCAAACTAGACCAACATAACCTGAACCGGACCAAACCAGACCAACACAACCTGAACTGGACCAAACCAGACCAACACACCAACATACCCTGAACCGGACCAACACACCAACATACCCTGAACCGGACCAAACCAGACCAACACACCCTGAACAAACCAACATTACATTTAGCTTTAATTTTATCCAAAGAGACTTACATGATATACAGTAGACCGTAGTCACAGCAACGGTGAGCAATGAGGGTTAAGTGTCTTGCTCAAGGACACAACGACATGGACTGGCTGAGCAGGGTTTGAACCACCGACCCTCTGATTGAAAGACAGACCTGCTAACCACTGCTAGCCACAGTCGCCCTGACCAAACCGGAACTACACACCCTGAACTGGACCAAACCAGACCAACACAACTTGAACTGGACCAAACCTACACATTATCTTTAAAGTCTGTATTGTGATACAAGTTTCAATTCTGATGTATATGTTCAACAAAATGTTTTTAAGGAACATTTAGTTTATAATTTATCTGCATTTGTTGTTGTTGATGTTTATATATACGTGTGTGTGATTTGCTGTATGAATCCTGATCCAGGACCACACCATGTGGTCTGGTCAGGACCAGTTCACCAGAGTCCTGTTTCAGAAACCAGGTTTAGTGAAAACTCTGAGTTAGTTAAACCTGAGATAACTCTGGGTCTGGTTCCCCGGAAACTTCTTTCTGGCTCTTAAAGAGATTTCTTTCAGTCGTTATTAAAGAAATCCCATCAGAAATCAGCTGGTTCGTCAAATAACATAAATATATTATATATATATTTATGTTATTTGATGATTTATGTTAATTAATGAATTATATATAATATATTATATATATAATATATAAATATATTATATATTGTAATATATATTATAATATATATATTATATATAATAAATATATGTAATTTATAAAAAATAGTTTTTTGACATCCAGTGGATTTTAATGGAGTTTCTGCCTTTATGTGCCTGTTACCATGGTGACTAGTATCAGCTGTTCTGAACCTGCTCCCTGAAACAGACCTGGAGTCAGTGAAGTGATGATCTTCACTGATCAACAGGTTTGATGTGGACTGCAAACCAATCGATGGATTGGTGAAGTGATCAGAAGGACATGAACACATTCTTAATTAAAGGGCCAGCGCACCTTTATGCAAACATGGCAACGACAAGTTCTATGTGCCAAAATCTTCTGATGACATCATGTTCAAACGCTGCCTTCAGGGTCGCCTCGCTGTGCGTTCAGGTGCTGAAGGATTCTGTGGTTTTTATTTCAGAAAACTAACAGTTTCTCTGTGACCTTTTGCCTTTCACTGCCATTTTATATTATTGTGATATTTCCGACAGCACTTGAAAGCAGCGTCTGTTTTGTGTGTGAAGTCTTTGTTCTTTGTCGTCATTGAACTGTAATTATATATATATAAATATATATAACACATATATATATATATATATATGTAATATATATACATCATATAACATATATATATATTACATATAATATATAATTACAGACATTGTCATACATAATTACATACATTATGTAATACATAATTATATATTTAATATCTAATTATATATGTAATATATATATATATATAATTAGATATGCAATATATAATATGTAATGTATATTATAAATATATATTAATATCTGTTGTGTTACTACCTTCTGATTAAAGTACTTGAGGTAGTTCTGTTGTATTATTACTTTCTGCTGATTGAATGACTCGAGGACGGGGTTATTGCATCACATTTATTGCTAACTCTGAATGTATGTGAAGTAGTATTTATACTTTTATATACAATGATGTTCAAGCAACCTGCCGGCTGAAGACTGATTCCCATAATGCACCACTGTTGACCCCAGAGATCTTTATGAGACCAGCAGATCCCACTCTTCATCAGCAGCCTCTTCTTCGTCGGCAGCAACCTGCCTCCAGGAAACCTCATTCACCTGAGAGACAAAGACCAGGGCGGATCATAACAATGACATCGTGGTACTTATTGATCCGTTGACATTGATGTCTAAGAACTCGACGTACTGTAGCACAAATCAACAATGTCTCAATGGTCGTCGGTAAAATCATATTTCACAGGTGGGTTTACCTGAAGGACTCCTGTGGGCTCAGGTAGGAACTGATCTGAGGTCTGTTTGAGCTCCACTATCACTCTGCCGTCACCTGGAGACCCAGAGACACAGGTCTGAGATCTGTGTACACCCACAGCACGAGTACTAGTACCTAGTAGTACGAGCAGTGCTGGTGGTACCTAGTAGTACAAGCAGTACTGGTACCTAGTAATACGAGCAGTACTGGTGGTACCTAGTAGTACAAGCAGTGCTGGTGGTACCTAGTAGTACAAGCAGTACTGGTACCTAGTAGTACAAGCAGTACTGAGGAGAAGGCCTGGACCAGAGCTTTCTCTCTGACCCTCTTCTGGAGTTTACTACGGTTCTGGAGCAGAACATCTGGACCTGCAGAGACAACAAGGACACAGTCTTTAACTTCCTGGAGACAGGGTTCTGGTCCATTGTCCTCATGACAGAGACACACCTGAGACACACACAGGCGAAGCCACACTTTACATTACATTTCATTTAGCTGACGCTTTTATCCAAAGTGACTTACAATAAGTGATTTAACCATGAGAACAAACAAGAATCAGAACAACAAGAATCAAGAAGGTACAATTTCATCCAAAAGTTCAACTACAAAGTGCTATCAGTAAGAGCCATTTCAGTGCTACTAAAGTGCTACTTCCTTTATTCAAGGTATAGTCGGAAAAGATGTGTTTTTAGTTTGCGACGGAAGATGTAGAGACTTTCTGATGTCCTGATGTCAATGGGGAGCTCATTCCACCATCGAGGAGCCAGGACAGAGAACAGTCCAGACTTTGTTGAGTGTTTAGCTCTCAGTGACGGAGCTACAAGGCGATTGGCAGAAGCCGAGCGGAGCGCACGAGTTGGGGTGTAAGGTTTTACCATGTCCTGGATGTAGACTGGACCAGATCTGTTCGTAGCACGGTACGCCAGTACCAATGTTTTGAAGCGGATGCGGGCGGCCACTGGTAACCAGTGAAGGTCGCGGAGGAGCGGAGTAGTGTGGGTGAATTTCAGGAGATTAAAGACCAGTCGAGCTGCTGCATTCTGGATGAGCTGCAAAGGTCGGATGTCACCAGCAGGTAGACCCGCCAGGAGGGAGTTACAGTAGTCTAGACGCGAGATGACCAGAACCTGGACGAGAACCTGTGCTGCCTTCTGGGTGAGCCCTCACCTCTCCAGGTGAAGCCGCCCTACCTGTAAAGGTGAAGCCGCCCTCCACCACGGCTGCTGCTCTGGTCGTCAGGCCGTGATGAGGGAAAGAGAGCTGCAGCAGACAACCAAACTTCAGCCTCCTCCGTCGGCCTCCACCTTCCTCCTCCTCGTCTTCTTCGTTGGTGAGCTCCTTCAGCTGGGGACGACAGACAGGAAGTCACCTGCTGTCCCACGACTCACCTGTATGTTCATGTGAAGACGGAAACCAAGGAAGTGCCTGTTTTCTCACGGTGATGATGTCAGAGGTCCAGCCGTTGAATCCTAAGCAATGATTGGCCAGTTCCAGGCAGTGAGCGTGGCTCAGAGGTCTGCTGGAGTCAGACAGGAAGTGAGTGCGTTTGGAGCTCAGCCTCACCTGAAAAAACACAGTTGGATGGTTACCATAGCAACAGCATGTCTCTTCAGCTGCTTTCATGAAGATAAAAGTCAGAATAAAGATATTAAAAATCATTTTTAAATCCTTGAGCCCTCCTTTTATCCTCCGGTGACCTGAAGGTGGTCTTGAGCCTTATGTTGAACCACAGTGACTACAACTACACTGCCATTGTAGTGGTTACGTGACATCACTTCCTGCTTCACTGCTCACCTTCACAATAAAAGCTTAACTTGATGAACTTTAATCACGAGAACCTTGTCAACAGGCAGAAGAAGACCAGGACTACCTTGAGCGGAGAGCTCTGGAACAGCGAGCGGCCGTCAGTCTGCCGCTGAGCCGCCGTGGCCTGAGTCGCCGAGTAGAACCTCAGGAGGGCGTAGAACCCCGGAGGGTGGAGGGCGGAGTTAGGGCACACCTTCAGCAGGTGGAGCGGCCCGAAGGACGAGAACACGCCTAGCAGCCCAGCCTGAGGGATGAGAGACGCCTCAGATCTGGACCCATGTGGACTCACACTGACCTGACCCCCATGTGGACTCACACACAGACCTGACGCCCAGGTGGACTGACCCCCATGTGGACCCACACAAAGACCTGAACCTTGTGTGGACTCACTCCGATGTGGACTCACATACAGACCTGACCCCCATGTGGACTCACACTCAGACCTGACCCCCATGTAGACTGACCCCAATGTGGACTCACAAACAGACCTGACACTCATGTGGACTGACCCCCATGTGGACTCACACAAAGACCTAAACCTTGTGTGGACTCACACAGACATGACCCCATGTGGACTCACGTAGACCTGGGCCTCCGTGTGGTCCGGCTGGATGTCCCACACAAACAGGGTCTTGTGGTTTTCTAGAGGGACTTTGAACTCCAGGATGTCGACCTCCATCAGACCTGCAGGACACAGAAGCTGAAACCAGACCTCCCTCATAAATCTGCTGATTTAACACCTGACCCTCGTCAGCGGAGACGCGTTGAGTTCAGAACAGAAGATCTGGACCACTGTGGGCTCAAGAGGATCCTGAGAGGGTTTCGGCACTGAAGTAAACTGGTTTTAACCCCACTGGTTTCAGAAGGAAGCCTTTGTTGTATTTGGGAGAAAACCGACGGACTTCACATCCACTAACGTTGACGTTTCACTCCGTCAGCGACGCGGCGTTAAAACACCAGTTTTCTGAACGGAGTCTGGCTCCAGAGAGCACGTGTTAGCGATGAATCCCCGCCGGGAACCGGGAGCTTCTAAGTCTCCGGTTTATAGACTCTTCTTCTCTTCTTCGCTCCGAACAAACATAGTTTACCGCCTTTCCGGGGAGGGGCGGGACCCGACAAATTACGATGCAGACGGAAGTGACGACACGTCCGTCAGGCCCAAAAGTGTATTTAACATAGTTTTTTCTTTTCATTAAAAATCTGATGAATTCGTGGTGACATGACCGTGGCATGAGGTGGCATGAGAGGAAGACAGGTTGCATGAGAGGAAGACAGGTTGCATGAGAGGTGGACAGGTGGCATGAGAGGAAGACAGGTTGCATGAGAGGTGGACAGGTTGCATGAGAGGAGGACAGGTGGCATGAGAGGAGGACAGGTGGCATGAGAGGTGGACAGGTGGCATGAGAAGAGGACAGGTGGCATGAGAGGAGGACAGGTGGCATGAGAGGAGGACAGGTGGCATGAGAGGTGGACAGGTGGCATGAGAGGAGGACAGGTGGCATAAGAGGTGGACAGGTGCCATAAGAGAAGGACAGGTGGCATGAGAGGAGGACAGGTGGCATGAGAGGTGGACAGGTGGCATGAGAGGAGGACAGGTGGCATGAGAGGAGGACAGGTGGCATGAGAGGTGGACAGGTGGCATGAGAGGAGGACAGGTGGCATGAGAGGAGGACAGGTGGCATGAGAGGAGGACAGGTGGCATGAGAGGAGGACAGGTGGCATGAGAGGAGGACAGGTGGACAGGTGGCATGAGAGGAGAACAGGTGGCATGAGAGGAGGACAGGTGGCATGAGAGGTGGACAGGTGGCATGAGAGGAGGACAGGTGGCATAAGAGGTGGACAGGTGGCATGAGAGGAGGACAGGTGGCATGAGAGGAGGACAGGTGGCATGAGAGGAGGACAGGTGGCATGAGAGGAGGACAGGTGGACAGGTGGCATGAGAGGAGAACAGGTGGCATGAGAGGAGGACAGGTGGCATGAGAGGTGGACAGGTGGCATGAGAGGAGGACAGGTGGCATGAGAGGAGGACAGGTGGCATGAGAGGAGGACAGGTGGCATGAGAGGTGGACAGGTGGCATGAGAGGAGGACAGGTTGCATGAGAGGTGGACAGGTGGCATGAGAGGAGGACAGGTTGCATGAGAGGTGGACAGGTGGCATGAGAGGAGGACAGGTGGCATGAGAGGTGAACAGGTGGCATGAGAGGAGGACAGGTTGCATGAGAGGTGGACAGGTGGCATGAGAGGAGGACAGGTGGCATGAGAGGAGGACAGGTGGCATGAGAGGTGGACAGGTGGCATGAGAGGAGGACAGGTGGCATGAGAGGAGGACAGGTGGCATGAGAGGAGGACAGGTGGCATGAGAGGAGGACAGGTGGCATAAGAGGTGGACAGGTGCCATAAGAGAAGGACAGGTGGCATGAGAGGTGGACAGGTGGCAGAAGAGGAGGACAGGTTGCATGAGAGGTGGACATGTGGCATAAGAGAAGGACAGGTGGCATGAGAGGTGGACATGTGGCAGAAGAGGAGGACAGGTTGCATGAGAGGTGGACATGTGGCATAAGAGAAGGACAGGTGGCATGAGAGGTGGACTGGTGGCATAAGAGAAGGACAGGTGGCATGAGAGGTGGACAGGTGGCATAAGAGGAGGACAGGTGGCATGAGAGGAGGACAGGTGGCATGAGAGGTGGATAGGTGGCATGAGAGGAGGACAGGTGGCATGAGAGGTGGACAGGTTGCATGAGAGGAGGACAGGTGGCATGAGAGGAGGACAGGTGGCATGAGAGGAGGACAGGTGGCATGACCATGGCATGAGGTGGCATGAGAGGAGGACAGGTGGCATGAGAGGAGGACAGGTGGCATGACCATGGCATGATGTGGCATGAGAGGAGGACAGGTGGCATGAGAGAAGGACAGGTGGCATGACCATGGCATGAGGTGGCATGAGAGGAGGACAGGTGGCATGAGAGGAGGACAGGTGGCATGAGAGGTGGACAGGTTGCATGAGAGGAGGACAGGTGGCATGAGAGGAGGACAGGTGGCATGAGAGGAGGACAGGTGGCATGACCATGGCATGAGGTGGCATGAGAGGAGGACAGGTGGCATGAGAGGAGGACAGGTGGCATGACCATGGCATGATGTGGCATGAGAGGAGGACAGGTGGCATGAGAGAAGGACAGGTGGCATGACCATGGCATGAGGTGGCATGAGAGGAGGACAGGTGGCATGAGAGGAGGACAGGTGGCATGAGAGAAGGACAGGTGGCATGACCGTGGCATGAGGTGGCATGAGAGGAGGACAGGTGGCATGAGAGGAGGACAGGTTGCATGAGAGGAGGACAGGTGGCATGAGAGGAGGACAGGTGGCATGAGAGGTGGACAGGTGGCATGAGAGGAGGACAGGTGGCATGAGAGGAGGACACATTCTCACATGTGTAGCCTTTCATTATAACACCAAAATTATTGAAATATCCCTCGTGGTTGCAGAGATACAACCTTTTTAGTTTGGGTATCTAATTTCGAGCAGAGGCCTAAAAATAGGTTTGTTTAAAAAAGGGTAAAGGGGAGCTCTGAGATGCGACTTCAACATCCCCTTTAAAAGGTCCACTGATGCCTCCATGGAAGAATATTGACACTCCTGCCCAGGGACCCTCCACGGACTCACCAGGGACCCTTAAGGGATCCTGCAGGGATCCTCCAGGGACCCACAGGGACCCTGCAGGGACACTCTGCCTTCATCGGCCGGTCGGTGAGTTAGAAGATGACCTCCTGACTTTGTACCTCATGGAGGGAGGCTGGTGTGTAATGGAAAAATATAATTGTTATAGGTTATCTTATAATTGTTGCAGGTTTGAATATCCCATCATATTATCCTCCTTCCCTTTCTTTCCAAAACCCTGGAGCGAGCTATCTTCAACCAAGCCTCCTCCTTCCTCCATCAGAACAACCTTCTGGACCCTCACCAGTCTGGATTCAAGGCAGGCCACTCAACAGAGACTGCCCTCCTTGCTGTCTCAGAGCAGCTTCACACTGCGAGAGAAGCCTCTCTCTCCTCTGTCCTTATCCTTCTGGACCTTTCTGCTGCCTTTGACACAGTGAACCACCAGATCCTCATCTCCTCCCTCCAGGACCTGGGTATCTCAGGCGCTCTCCCTCCTCTCATCCTACCTCAGCGATCGCACCTACTGGGTAACCTGGAGAGGATCTGTGTCTGAGTCTTGTCCTCTCACTACTGGGGTCCCTCAAGGCTCCGTCCTGGGTCCTCTCACTACTGGGGTCCCTCAAGGCTCCGTCCTCGGTCCTCTCCTCTTCTCCCTGTACACCAACTCTCTTGGCTCCGTCATTCGCTCACATGGCTTTTCCTACCATAGCTATGCTGACGACACCCAACTGATCCTCTCGTTTCCCCAATCGGAAACACAGGTAGCAGCACAAATCTCTGCCTGTCTGACTGACATCTCACAATGGATGTCCGCGCACCACCTGAAGATTAACCCTGACAAGACGGAATTACTTCTCCTTCCAGGAAAAGTCTCCCCCACTCACGACCTGATGATTACTTTCAACAACTCCGTCTTGGCCCCGACCCCGACTGCCAAGAACCTCGGTGTGACCCTGGACAGTCAACTCTCCCTGACTGCCAACATTACCGCAACAACTCGTTCCTGTAGGTTCATGCTGCACAACATCAGGAGAATACGTCCACTTCTCACCCAGAAGGCAGCACAGGTTCTGGTCCAGGCTCTGGTCATCTCGCGTCTAGACTACTGTAACTCCCTCCTGGCGGGTCTACCTGCTGGTGCCATCCGACCTTTGCAGCTCATCCAGAATGCAGCAGCTCGACTGGTCTTTAACCTCCCGAAATTCACCCACACTACTCCGCTCCTCCGCAACCTTCACTGGTTACCGGTGGCCGCCCGCATCCGCTTCAAAACATTGGTACTGGCGTACCGTGCTACGAACAGATCTGGTCCAGTCTACATCCAGGACATGGTAAAACCTTACACCCCAACTCGTGCACTCCGCTCGGCTTCTGCCAATCAGCTTGTAGCTCCGTCACTGAGAGCTAAACACTCAACAAAGTCTCGACTGTTCTCTGTCCTGGCTCCTCGATGGTGGAATGAGCTCCCCATTGACATCAGGACATCAGAAAGTCTCTACATCTTCCGTCACAAACTAAAAACACATCTTTTCCGACTATACCTTGAATAAAGGATGTAGCACTATAGTAGCACTGAAAATGGCTCTTACTGATAGCACTTTGTAGTTGAACTTTTGGACGAAATTGTACCTTCTTGATTCTTGTTGTTCTGATTCTTGTATGTAACCGTAGAATGCACTTATTGTAAGTCGCTTTGGATAAAAGCGTCAGCTAAATGAAATGTAATGTAATGTAATTATATTTAATATGATCATGTTGTGCTTATGCTGGCAAGAACCTTTTTCCCCATCTTGTGATACTTATTATCGTTAAACCTCCAGAGAAAAAGCATGATTTATGGGCATTGCCTTATTAACATATTCTTCCCCCCTCAGTTACACCTCCTCATAGGGCCCCAATGTTTATTTTCAAGCACGCTCTCTTATCCATCTGCTGTAACCTTCAACTCATGAATCTGCCGTGGAAGACCCAGAGCTCGTAGCCTCCCTATTGATAAGACAGCTTTCTCTCCACAATTGCCATTATTAAATGCAGTCCCCTTTCACTTTCACACTCTCTTGCATGTTCGTGTGCTTAGAGTCCTGCTCCGTTCTGACGATGTGCATGTGTTCGGCTCTGCAGACTTGTTCCCTCCTGCAGGAATAAATTCTCAGAAGCTTGAAGGTTGTTTGTTGGATCTCATTATTTTAAACATCTCATCCAAGGCTTGTGAACAGGAGTTACACATAATTCCACCACAGGTGTTCAGACGGACCTCAGACGGACGCCTCAGACGGACGCCTCAGACGGACGCCTCAGACAGACGTCCCAGCCATGTGGAGAAGGGGATATTGTGTGGCTGCATGATCCTACGGAGGACCGCATGAAGACCAGGGTGCTCCGGGGTCCTGGCTGTGTTGGACTTTCAGGGGAGCCTGGACTCATCTCTCAATGATAAATATTTTTTTCCGCTACAGCAGCATTTATACATACAGGTAAGCAATCAAATATGTTTTAAAATAAATGCACAATATATAGAAAAAGATTAATAATATTAAATTCACTAACAAAACAAAACAATAATGCAGCGTTCCAAACAAACAAAGTGACTGAGGATGAAATATTGTAAAGTTTTAAAGCAGCGGGCAGGAATGATCTCCTGTATCATAATATATACATTTATGTATGTTTATATATTACATTCGTGTATATGTGTAAATTCAGTATGTGTGTATATATATATATATATATATATATATATATATATATTATATACTATAATAGCTTTCATACTATCGACTATAGTGATTTATCAGAACCAGAATCAGAACCATGTATTTGCCCGGTATACACAAACGAGGAACTTGGAGGATGGTGCAAACATTAGACAAACAACAACAACAATAATCAACAATCAAGACATAATAGAAACATAATACATTTACAATATAATATAAAATATAAAATAAAGTGCACAGACAAACAGATTACAGTAGTGTAAACAAGTGTAATGTTAAAGTGTATTTAAATGTGAAGTATATCCACTATAGTGACTTTAACAGCCCTCTAGGAAGCAGTGTCTGTATCTGGGGCTTTTATTTTGAAGGATAAAACGGAAGACGCGTGTGTAAAGCAATACATACAAATTAAATAAAGTGTTCTTATTCGATTACTATTATAAAGTATACAATAATAAAAACAAGAAACAGGGTTAATAATAATTAATCGATTGATTGATCTTCAGTCACATTCTGTGATTCAGACGCTCGTTCATGACGTCACCCATCACCATCAACAGTTTCCTTGACGACCAGAAAGTGAAAAACGAAAGAGAAAACGAGGATGACGTCGGCTGTCAATCAAACCGTCAAAAAAATCCAGAGGAAACCGGAAGCAGATGATATGCAGCTTTCAAATTAAAAGCCCAACACTGACATAAGAGTAGAGTAACTTCCTGTTGTGTATCCAGCGCATTTTAATTTGTCTTCAATTCTTTGTTTACTATTCAATGTTTTACTGACTTGTTCTCAGACTGCAGCCTTAAGGATAAAGAGAAGGTCGGCCGGCTCTTATTTTATACATCTCTGTGGCTTCCTGTGACGTATGCAACCTGAGGCAGCAGGTTTGGAAAATGAAAGTAAATTAAAACAAATCTTCCCACATCCACGGAAACAAACTACACAGTTAATAAAAATGACCTGACTGGTTTCATGATTCCTCTTCAAACTATTTTATATAATACTATTAAATGTAATATATAATATAATAATCTATAACTTAATTTGTAATTATCTGAAGTCTGTTTTTCATTTTAAAAGAGTAAGTCTGATGTTTTACTAAATATCTTTCAACAGTTAAATTAATAAATAAAAACATTAATTAATTAAATCACAATATAATGAATGGATTTAATATTTCTGCAATACTATATAAACAATATACATATATATATATAAATAAATATATAAATATACATATATATATATATATATATACATATATATAAATATGCATATATATATATAAATAAATAAATATACATATATATATATATATATATATATATATATATATATATATATATTGTGTATATATTGTGCATACACACAGTATTTTCTTGTGTAGAAAGTGAAAGACAAAAAGTCCCAATCTGTTTCCACTCTCAATTTTCTCTTTCCTGTCTGGAATAAAAGACTCGGATCAGCAGCATGTTGGAGACACAAACCCTCAACCTGCAGCCGCCATCTTCATCACCTTCATCATGATCAGCTGGACCAGCCTGCGAGTCTTCCTCCTCTGCAGCACCATGACCCCCAGCCTCAGCTGTGATTGGCTCAGACACTACGGGCACCTGAGCAACACCTCTCTGACCCTCGTCCAACACATGGTGAGTACTTCTACACAATCAGGTGGTAGTCTAGTGGTCCTGTAGTCCTGTAGTCCTATAGTCCAGTGGTCTTGCAGTCCAGTGGTCCAGTACGCTTGTAGACCAGTGGTCCTGCAGTCCAGTGGTCCAGTAAGCTTGTAGTCCAGTGGTCTTATAGTCCAGTGGTCCAGTGGTACAGTGGCCCTGTAAGCTTGTAGTCCTGTGGTCCAGTAGTCCAATAGTCCAGGGGTCCTGTAGTCCAGTAGTCCAGTAGTCCAGTAGTCCAGTGTTCCTGTAGTCCAGTGGTCCTGTAGTCCTGTAGTCCAGTGGTCCTGCAGTCCAGTGGTCTAGTAAGCTTGTAGTCCAGTGGTCCTGCAGTCCTGTAATCCAGTGGTCCAGTAAGCTTGCAGTCCAGTGGTCCTGCAGTGCAGAGGTCCAGTACGCTTGTAGTCCAGTGGTCCTGTAGTCCTGTAGTCCTGTTGTCCAGTGGTCTTGTATTCCAGTGGTCCTGCAGTCCAGTGGTTAAGTAGTCCAGGTGTTCTGTAGTCCAGTAGTCCAGTGGTCCTGTAGTCCAGTAGTCCAGGGGTTCTGTAGTCCAGTGGTCCAGTGCTCCTGTGGTCCAGTGGTCCAGTGGTTCTGTAGTCCAGTGGTCCAGTGCTCCTCTGGTCCAGTAGTCCAGGGGTTCTGTAGTCCAGTGCTCCTGTAGTCCAGTGGTTCTGTAGTCCAGTAGTCCAGTGCTGAACTTGCCCTTTAAAGATGCCGTTGACAGCTTTAACATTATAAAGGAACACATAATGTGTATTTTACTACTGACTTGGATGGATATGTAGTAAAATATGTAATAGTAAAATATATTGTAGTAAATAATGTAGTAAAATATTTATGGATATCATTTAAAAGTCTATTTGTTTACATATATTTATATAATACAACCTATATATTTTTACATATATGGACAGGTATTAAAAATACATAATTTATGTTATTTATATGTTAAAATATACATCAAAGGAGAGACAATATATGTTTACATATATTTAGAAAACATTCATACACAGATTTGATCTCAACTTGTGTTTTCAAGATAATAATTATCATTATTATTACGTTTTTAAATATACAGTTTTAACAATGACAATAACAAGGAAACAAAGGACTGAAGGTTCACCTGTTGTGTCTTTGTGTCTCAGGGCGGTCAGCTGACTGACGAGGAGAGTCCGGTTTCTTTTCCATACAAACTCTACCAATGCATAAAGAGCGATAAGGTAATTATCAATCAACATTCAACATTTTATTTAATCTGACACTTCAACTTCTTTCAGTATGTTTTGATCAGACGTTCAGAAGTGACCACACTTCCACTTTCAGATCAGATCATTTTAGATAATTTAAATCATTATTATCATGTTCATTCCGACAATTTAAGAAAAGTTACACACAAACATATACCAGGTAGAGAGCTAGAATACTCACACCTGTCCGTCTCTGTGCCACCAGGTAGAGTCCCAGTTGGCTTTTGTCAGAGACAGTCTGGAGCTGATCGCTTGTCTCTACTGCCACGACAACCGCTCCTCTGCTGCCTGGGATACGGACGAGACCGATCGCTTCCTCATGACCATCCACAGACAGGCAAACGGCCTGAAGAGCTGCGTGAGTGGAGACATACTTCAACTCCTTTCAATCTCCTTTTCTTCACTTCAATGGATACTTAAAGTACTTTTAGGGCATTCACTTGCTGGGACACTTCCGCCCGTTGAGGTTTACACTTCAACTGTTATCATGCCAGTCACTGCTAACACTAACTGTTATCATGCCAGTCACTGCTAACACTAACTGTTATCATGCCAGTCACTGCTAACACTAACTGTTATCATGCCAGTCACTGCTAACACTAACTGTTGTCATGCCAGTCACTGCTGACACTTCAACTGGCATCATGCCAGTCACTGCTGACACTAACTGTTATCATGCCAGTCACTGCTGACACTTCAACTGTTATCATGCCAGTCACTGCTAACACTAACTGTTATCATGCCAGTCACTGCTGACACTTCAACTGATATAACTTCATGTTTTACCAGTAAAAACACAGAAAAACAATCTGAAAAGTATTTTTCTTCAGGTGTCGAATCAAAGCCGAAAAGACAGCCGACTGAGAAGATACTACCGGAGACTGGTGAAGAGTACTCTTTATCGCACTGTAAGTACAAGTACTGTTGCTGTGGTATAAATAGTAGTACTGACTGTAGTTCTTTGTGTACAGGGTGGTATAAGTAGTAGTACTGACTGTAGTTCTTTGTGTACAGGGTGGTATAAGTAGTAGTACTGACTGTAGTTCTTTGTGTACAGGGTGGTAGTCCTGCGTCCTGGGAGCTGATCAGGAAGGAGAGTAAACTGCACCTGAACCAGTTGGACCTGCTGATGGGCTTTGTTGTGGAGTCGGGTGCTACCAGCAGGAGGAGGCGCTCTACGGCCAGCAGGAGGCACTCTACGGCCAGCAGGAGGCGCTCTGCAGCCAGCAGGAGGCGCTCTGCAGCCAGCAGGAGGCGCTCTGCAGCCAGCAGGAGGCGCTCTGCAGCGACTCCAAAACAGCTGCTCTTTTGTCACTGACATCTGTTTCTCTGTGAGAGAATGGTTTGGTTTCTGCTGTTGTTCTATTTATTTATCTATGTTTATGTTTCTATTTATGAATAAACTATTTATGTCTTTTGTATTACTTGAAAACATTTTGATAACTGACAATAAAGATATTTTACATATTTAAAGTATTTTGTGATTGTTTGCAAAGTCCAGAAGGTTAATGATGAGTTGACCTCATGAGGCTCAAACTGGGACCAACGTACATTCCAGTTCTCTGCTCGTACAAACAAAAGGACGTGACTTTATATCTACAGGTTGTAATTCATACTGATGACGATGGATTATGTCCCCCTCCCTTTTACAGATACACTCACTAGAGTCTTCTTACTGTAAAGATGACAGAAGAACGGAGTTCACGAAAAAGAAAGAAAGACTTTCTTAATCCTAAAAGAAAGTTTTTTAGGATTAAGAAAGTCTTTCTTTCAAGCTAGACTTGGGCTTAGTGGGCGGCTATAAATGATAAATGAACCTGTACTTATATAGATCTCTTGTAGCCTTCCGACCACTCAAAGCTCTTTAACATCATTCACCCATTCACACACTGATGGGAGGCTAATGTGCCGCCTGCTCATCAGGAGGAACTAGCATTCAAACACCATAGACTCAAAGTTTGGCGCATTAAGACCCAGTAAGATCTAGTTGGGCCCAGTAAGACCCACTAAGATCTAATTGGGCCCCCAGTAAGACCCAATAAGATCTAGTTGGGCCCAGTAAGACCCAATAAGATCTAGTTGGGCCCAGTAAGACCCATTAAGATCTAGTTGGGCCCAGTAAGACCCAGTAAGATCTAATTGGGCCCCCAGTAAGATCTAGTTGGGCCCAGTAAGACCCAATAAGATCTAGTTGGGCCCAGTAAGACCCAGTAAGATCGAATTGGGTCCCCAGTAAGATCTAGTTGGGCCCAGTAAGGCCCAATAAGATCTAGATGGGTACAGTAAGACCTACAAATATTCACATTCTGTTTGTCGTCTTCATATCAAAGCTTAAATCTAAAAGAGGAATAAATATGTCTTGTTTACATGTACTTATATATAAACGTATATAAGTTTGGACTTCATGATGCAGATGTTTCATTTGTATTTCTTGCTGTTTGATGTAATTTAATTCTGTGACCAAAGAAACAACAGAGCTTCACTAATTTTATTGATCCTTTGAAGACACAAATGATAAAATTATGTTACATTAATCATGAAACATAATTCACATGTTAAATGATCCTTACTGACAGTAATAACTAGTGATTATGACTGAATTGATTATAAATAAACATATGTCAGATGATTATTGACCAGTTTGAACTATCGGTCTGTAGTGTTTGTCTGTGGCCTGCCGAGGGCAGCAGCATAACTGTAAAGTACTGAGTACACAGTTGTGTTAGTTAAACATGCAACATGTTTAATTCATGGCACAATTCAAACAAGGTCATAAAAACATTTGTCTGTGCGAAAATATTTATTCTGAAATAAGGTCACATGACGGTCCACCATGTTTCTCTCCTGTAAAAGGAGAACGTGGTGGTGGGCGGGGCTTGTTTTCAACATGGTGGCCAGGTCACAGGCGCTGGTTTACAGATAAACAGATCACATTATTACAAACATGAAGAGACTAAAAGGTGTCACAAACTATCTCATTAGCTCTTGTCAGGTTATACAAATGCAAATATCACAGGAAGTCCTTTTATTACAGTTACTGTATCTTTAAATAAACGTGTATTATTAAAGTCTTACGTCTCACAAACAGAATAACTTTACAGATAGTTCTGACCTCATTGTTGGACTTATTTGTAAGCCTATGTTTCTAGGGTTTGAACTTTTCAAATATTCTATTTAACACTGTGGCTCAGTGGTTAGCAGGTCTGACATTCAATCAGAGGATCGGTGGTTCGATTCCCAGCTCAGCCAGTCTGTGTTGTTGTGTCCTTGAGCAAGACACTCAACTCTAATTGCTCAGTGTCTACTGTATATCATGTAAGTTGCTTGGATAAAAGCGTCAGCTAAATGAAATGTAACATGTAACAAAGTTGTAATTTAAGAACTAAAACTTTAGATTTTTTACTGTTTTCTTGAGCGTTTAACTTAAATATTAAATTAATTTAACTGAGATTAATGCTTCTACAATTATTTTTGTTTTCATTATAAAATGTCAGAAAATAATGAAGTATTCATTTATAGATTAAACTATTAGCACTACGTAAAGCCATTAAAATGAGTGATGAACACATTAATGCAACAATAAATATAGTATGATGACATAATATATATTATTCTGCTTGATGAGCATTTTTACTTGTGGTTCTTTAAGAGTATGTTGATGTACTTCTACTTGAGTAACATTTTAACTGCAGGTATTTTACATTGTGGTATCATGTCGTTTGTTCTGTGTCTCCACTGCGACTTTAAGAAAGTACATATGTGAAGTACTTCTCTTTCGTAGTAAAATGGGTCATTTTGGAGCCATGCCTACATCAGATTATAAATTATACTTCTGAGCTTAAGCTTCTTTCTGTAGAAGATGGATTTGTCTCATTCCACCTGTCTCCTCTAGTTCAACCATGAAATAACCATGAAAGCAGATGAAGTGGACCAGATTCACGGTGGTTACTTAAGTAATTAACTCCTTAATTCTGTACATATTCTATATGTTCTCAATCTGTTGGAGAGGTAAATTTTGAATGAATTACTGTTATTATAAAACATGCTGCAACTGTGGTTTGGTTTGTTTTGATGTAAATTACACATTTTATCAGGTAAACTCAGGTCTCCAGTGGAGGGGTGGCGGCGCTGTCACATGATTGGACGTAGTTCCCGGGGAAGAAGCCCCTCCTGCCATTGAGGACCCCCTCACACCACCCGTCGGCGTGGCGATGAAGCAGGTCGATGATGTCGCCCGCTGAGAGCGACAGGTCGTCGGGTTTGGAGGCCTCGTAACTGTACAACGCCTCCACTGGACACACAGGAGAACTGCATTTATCCATCTGCAGACGCCTTTAAATAGACTTTAAATATACTGACTTTAAACTTACTTTAAACAGACTAGACTTCAAGCAGACTTTAAACAGACTTTAAACAGACTAGATTTTAAACAGACTTTAAACATACTTTAACAGACTTTAAACAGACTTTAAACAGACTAGACTTTAAACAGACTTTAAACATACTTTAACAGACTTTAAACAGACTTTAAACATATGTTAACAGACTTTAAACAGACTAGACTTTAAACAGACTTTAAAAATACTTTAACAGACTTTAAACAGACTTTAAACATATGTTAACAGACTTTAAACAGACTTTAAACAGACTAGACTTTAAACAGACTTTAAACATACTTTAACAGACTTTAAACAGACTTTAAACATATGTTAACAGACTTTAAACAGACTTTAAACAGACTAGACTTTAAACAGACTTTAAACATACTTTAACAGACTTTAAACAGACTAGACTTTAAACAGACTTTAAACAGACTAGACTTCAAGCAGACTTTAAACGGACTTTAAACAGACTAGACTTTAAACAGACTACACTTTAAACATTAACGGCAGGATATTGCAATACCTTTCTAGTATCAGTGTACTGTGCAACACTAGCACCACATCAGGTTATATACTTGCAAAAGCTGTTTATATACCTGCAACATCTGTTCCCTACAATATCAGTACCTCTACCTGTAATATACATGTATATATCAATATATATATATCAATATATGTGTGTGAATGTCTGTGACAGTGTTACAGTACCTTTCTCCAGGTATTGTTTGGGGGCGTCTGTGTCGTAGTCCACTGGTGGAGGGAGGGGCGGCATGAGGTCATCAAAACCACCCTCATCATCCAATAGGAGAGGTGGGGGCAGGGCTGGGAGCTCTAGATCTAAGAGCACAGAGGTCCTGTGAGTGACAGCTGTGAATGGCCAATCAGGTCTGAGGAGGTGGGGTTTTGACAAAAAGAAGCAAAGCTGATAGTTTTCAGGGGTTGTGTGTACTGCTAATGTGTAGTACTACTGCTGCTGATGTGTAGTACTACACAATAGCAGCGTGTAGTACTGTAGTAGTGCTGTTAACAACTGTAACAGCATGAGATAGTCACATTATTATGCAGAACTACAAGTACTACTTCTACAAAACTACCTACTAACTATGTCTATCTCTAGGACTAGTACTTCTACTACCAGTAATAGAATACTAGCTACATACTAACAGTAGTATTTGTGTGTTTTCTTACCCAGATGTTCGAGGCGAGCAGGTAAGCAAAGTCGAGATGAGAAAGAGGAGCGTAGGAGGAGGGTGGAGGAGGAGCAGGAGAAGGATGGAGGAGCATGGGGGGGAGGGTAGGGGGGAGGGGGGGGGATCATCACTAACAGACAGACAGAGATAATGAGTAGGTATTAGGACCACAATGGGTAGTGATCATCTGTATTCATAGACAATCTAGGGATCCTCACATATAACATCATCTGATCAAATAAAGGCCTGAAACCTCCTTACCCAGGTCTCCAGGACCGAAACAACTTCCTTAACGACATAAAAAAACAGGACCCTTTCGAGGACTTTGGAAACCTTCAGAACATTAAAGCCTACTCCTAGTACTCTTAACTTCCCCAAGAACTCCTACTATCCTTAACATCCCCAAGAACTCCTAGTATCCTTAACTTTCCCAAGAACTCCTAGTATCATTAACATCCCAAGAACTCCTAGTATCCTTAACTTTCCCAAGAACTCCTAGTATCCTTAACTTTCCCAAGAACTCCTAGTATCCTTAACTTCCCTAAGAACTCCTAGTATCATTAACATCCCAAGAACTCCTAGTATCCTTAACTTACCCAAGAGCTCCTAGTATCCTTAACTTCCCCAAGAGCTCCTAGTATCCTTAACTTTCCTAAGAGCTCCTAGTATCCTTAACTTTCCTAAGAGCTCCTAGTATCCTTAACTTCCCTAAGAGCTCCTAGTATCCTTAACTTCCCTAAGAGCTCCTAGTATCCTTAACTTCCCTAAGAACTCCTAGTATCCTTAACTTCCCTTAGAACTCCTAGTATCCTTAACTTCCCCAAGAACTCCTAGTATCCTTAACTTCCCTAAGAACTCCTAGTATCATTAACATCCCAAGAACTCCTAGTATCATTAACTTTCCCAAGAACTCCTAGTATCCTTAACTTCCCTAAGAACTCCTAGTATCCTTAACTTTCCCAATAACTCCTAGTATCCTTAACTTCCCTAAGAACTCCTAGTATCCTTAACTTACCCAAGAACTCCTAGTATCCTTAACTTCCCCAAGAGCTCCTAGTATCCTTAACTTCCCCAAGAGCTCCTAGTATCCTTAACTTTCCCAAGAACTCCTAGTATCCTTAACTTTTTACATTACATTACATTTCGCTGACGCTTTTATCCAAAGCGACTTACATGATATACAGTAGACCGTAGACACAGCAACGGTGAGCAATTAGGGTTAAGTGTCTTGCTCAACGACATGGACTGGCTGAGCCGGGGTTTGAACCACCGAACCGTAGCTTATCAGGTAGCCTCAGGTAGTTTGCATGTCGAAGGGTCCTTGAGAAAGACACTATACCCCCAGTTGCTCCCCGGGCGCCTCACGGCTGCCCATTGCTCCTTAATTTCTAAGGATTGGTTAAAATGCAGATAATACATTTCCACACTGTGGGACTAATAAGGGATTTATAATCCCCAAGGACCATTAGTATGCCTACTATGCTCAAACTTTCTTTAAAAATAAAACATTCTCAAGAACATACTTACTTCCTAGCGGAAACGTACAACCTCCCCAAAGACCCCCCTATCCTACTCATGTGCTGCTAGAACTTCCTCAACAAGCCCTAGAACTTACTCAAAAACGTCCTAAACTTTCTTAAGGAGCCCTAACTTCTCACACACAATAACAAAATAAAATGTATCTGTATCTTCAGGTGTATTAATTATGAGTAGTATTGTTTTCTATTGGATGACAGTGACTTCCCTCTGCCGGCTTACGTGATTGGACAGCAGGTAGGAAGAGAGAGCGTGTATAACTGCAGCGGGAGTTGGGGCCAGAGCGAACCCTCAGAGAGAGAGAGCGAGTAGTGGGGGGTGAGCGACGGCGGCGACTCCTCCTGGGCGGAAGGGTCACTGAAGAAAAACACCACAGAAGAAGAAACTAAGAGGAAAACGCCAGAAAAGAAAATGACAGAAAAAGTACCATAAAAGAAGAAGAAACAGAAAGAGAGAGAGAAGGAGAGAGGGAGAGAAAGAGAGAGAGATAGAGAGAGACACCAGAGAAGAAGAAAAGGCTTAAATTGCATAATGTGTTGATGGTTGTCACTTAAACCATGTGACATTTATTTGCTCTTTTGCTCCTGATCTCCTCTTTAACAGGCTAATGGGACAAATTACGTCCATTGTCTTCTCAAGGATCCGAGAACTTGTAAGGAGTTCACCACCAACACCAAGCTGTGATGAAGAGTTTCAGCAGTCTTTCAGTGTGCGGACACATAAACACACTGATCACACGGACGCATATGAAACAAGACAGACCGACAGACAGACAGACAGGTACCCTCTACTTCCTGGTTGGGTGGAGGGGGCGGGGCTAGCATCTCTGAAGCTTCATTGGGGAACGGAGGGAAGCCATCGTCATCAGAGGGTGGAGATGGAGGGGGGTATCTGCTCTCTTCCACCACTAAGGAGACAGATAAGATGTGACGTTGTCATGATGTCACTCAGTTTGACCAATGATAGATTTAGTTGGTTTGGCTAAGATTATGTTACCAGGGGCGACTGTGGCTCAGTGGTTAGCAAGTCAGTCTTTCAATCAGAGGGTCGGTGGTTCAAACCCCGCCTCAGCCACCCCATGTCGATGTGTCCTTGAGCAAGACACTTAACCCTCATTGCTCACCGTTGCTGTGTCTACGGTCTATTGTATACTGTATATCATGTAAGTCACTTTGGATAAAAGCGTCAGCTAAATGTAATGTAATGACAATTATTTATCAATTACTGTTTTGGTTTTAGCCTCACCTGTTTCGAGGCTGAGAGGTGGAGCCGGTGGAGGAGGTGGAGGAGGGAGCAGAGGCACCATCTCTCCCGACAAATCCGGGGGAGGAGGTGCAGCAGCCTCATCATCCTGAGCTGACATTTCATTCGCTGTCGGAGGAGGAGGCGGGGCTTCGTCCAGTAGCGTGGTGATGATGTCACCATCAGGTGGAGCCTGGCAGGTTATGGGAATGGTGGGTGGAGCCACGGATTTCCCAAAACTAGAGCTGAGAAAGACGTAATAAATAAATAGAAAGTTTACAAATGTGATCCATTGTGTTCAAAGATCTTATATTTCCACTTGAAGGATGTATTAAATAATTTAATATTAAATGTCAATCATTTGTAAACTTATATTAAAATTGATCTCAGTGTAACTGCTCCGAGCTCACAGACGAGGGACTTGTTCTCCTCAGATAGGCTTTTATTGTGAAAGTCAACCTGAATGGGTCCTCACAAAGATTGATAAACAAGAGCACACACACTCAGGGTTATTACCCGCTGACAGGGGGCGCCACCGGGCAGTGCACGGGCTCTGGAGGTTTGGTGGGTCTGAAACACACACACACACACACACACACACACACACACACACACACACACACACACACACACACACACACACACACACTCATCCTTTTTAGAAATGTTTGAGATGAAACAGGAAGTTATCATTAAAAGAAACACAGTAGAATCACACTTAACCTGGTGGAGGCGCCATGTTTGCGAATCGTTCCTGTTCGGTCTGACTGTTTCCCAGAGACCTGATGGGGGGGGAGACACGATTGTGTTATTGTATGTGTGTGTGTGTGTGAGAGAGAGAGAGCTTCAATAGAGTCTGTCAGGCCTCAGCAGCTCTAATTAGTCTCTCTAAACATTTTCCCACGCTCTACAAAGACTATCTGTGTGTGTGTGTGTGTGTGTGTGTGTGTGTGTGTGTGTGTGTGTGTGTGTGTGTGTGTGTGTGTGTGTGTGTGTACTTCTTCATGAAAGTCTGAACTGTGTGTTTGCTGAACACCAGCAGTGGTAACAAAAAAATAGAATAAAACAGTCACACAGTTCTTCTTCTGTTGGATGAAGATTCAAACAGACTGAAACTGATGAAGATTCATATTAACTTCAGATAAACTTATTATAAACATATTTACTGTGTTTTGTCCTCCATCACTTCTCACTCACATATGTATCTATATTGTATATATCAGTATTGTGATTGTTCAAGTTTAGCAGTTTACAGTAGTTTACTTTGTACTGGGGTGCAGTTTACAGTAGTTTACTGTGTATAGGGGTGCAGTTTACAGTAGTTTATGGTAGTTTACTGTGTATAGGGGTGCAGTTTACAGTAGTTCACAGTAGTTTACTGTGTATAGGGTGCAGTTTACAGTAGTTCACAGTAGTTTACTGTGTATGGGGTGAAGTTTACAGTAGTTTACTGTGTATAGGGGTGCAGTTTACAGTAGTTCACAGTAGTTTACTGTGTATGGGGTGAAGTTTACAGTAGTTTACTGTGCATAGGGGTGCAGTTTACAGTAGTTTACCGTGTATATGGGTGCAGTTTACAGTAGTTTACTGTGTATATGGGTGCAGTTTACAGTAGTTTGCTGTGTATAGGGGTGCAGTTTACAGTAGTTTACAGTTTGCAGCAACAGAGCTGATGGTCTAAGATTTTCGGGAGGAAAACATCTGAAAAATAAATAAAACCAGGTCACTGCGTCGCAGTGAAGGAATATTTTGAGGAACGTTTACTGCAGTTCACTTCTGTTTCTGTGGTTTTGCTGCAGCCACCGACACTTCCTGTTAGCATCTCACAGCAGAGACTTCACTTGCAACTAAACTTCCCTTCTGCTTTTTGTTTTTTTATGTCTTCTTTTAATGCTGATGTGTCTTTCCTTTATAATACTGCTGATTCACACCAACCGATTATATTGCTCAAGGACTCTCAGTAACTATTTTAGAATAAAGCTCAGAGATAACTGAGCTAAAGGAACTCAACATGTTCTTCACCTGGGTTAGTACAGAAGGGTTAGTACAGAAGGTTTAGAACAGAAAGTTTAGAACAGACGGGTTAGAACAGAAGGGTTTTAACCGAAAGGTCAGTACAGAAGTGTTAGAACAGAAAGGTTAGAACAGAAGGGTTAGAAATGAAAAGTTAGAACAGAAAGGTTAGAACCGAAAGGTTAGTACAGAAGTGTTAGAACAGAAGGGTTAGAACCCAAAGGTTAGAACAGAAAGGTTAGAACCGAAAGGTTAGTACAGAAGTGTTAGAACAGAAGGGTTAGAACCCAAAGGTTAGAACAGAAAGGTTAGTACAGAAAGGTTATGCGATGCACCTGTTGAACAATATGCATTTGTGAGTTTGCATGTGCGTGAGTGTGAGTTACCTTTATGCCGTGGCCGAGACCGTCCAGCTGCTGGTAGTTGATTGGCCGCCGGCTGTATGGGGGACGGGGCTGTGTAGCGGCAGGAGGCTGCGGAGGAAGGAGAATCTTGTGGCTGCGTGGGACTCGTCTCACCGCCGTGAAGACGCCGATTTCTCTCCGGGAAACCTTCTCTTTGTGCATCTCCACCGTCTGGAGGAGGAACCAGCTCATAGTACCATATTACCCCACTAGAGAGCTTATAGTACCATATTACCCCACTAGAGAGCTTATAGTACCATATTACCCCACTAGAGAGCTCATAGTACCATATTACCCCACTAGAGAGCTCATAGTACCATATTACCCCACTAGAGAGCTCATAGCACCATATTACCCCACTAGAGAGCTTATAGTACCATATTACCCCACTAGAGAGCTCATAGTACTATATTACCCCACTAGAGAGCTCATAGTACCATATTACCCCACTAGAGAGCTCATAGTACTGTATTACCCCACTAGAGAGCTCATAGTACCATATTACCCCACTAGAGAGCTCATAGTACCATATTACCCCACTAGAGAGCTCATAGTACTGTATTACCCCACTAGAGAGCTCATAGTACCATATTACCCCACTAGAGAGCTCATAGTACCATATTACCCCACTAGAGAGCTCATAGTACCATATTACCCCACTAGAGAGCTCATAGTACTGTATTACCCCACTAGAGAGCTCATAGTACCATATTACCCCACTAGAGAGCTCATAGTACCATATTACCCCACTAGAGAGCTCATAGTACTATATTACCCCACTAGAGAGCTCATAGTACCATATTACCCCACTAGAGAGCTCATAGTACCATATTACCCCACTTAACCCTAATTGCTCACCGTTGCTGTGTCTACGGTCTAATGTATACTGTATATCATGTAAGTCGCTTTGGATAAAAGCGTCAGCTAAATGAAATGTAATGTAATGTAATGTAGAGAGCTCATAGTACCATATTACCCCACTAGAGAGCTCATAGTACCATATTACCATATTATCTCTGGCTCCTAGAGTCTTAAAAAGTAAGATGGGAGCCAGAGGCTTCAGTTATCAAGCTCCTTTCTGTGGAACCAGCTTCCACAGAAGAGACACATTTCATGAGTCAAAGGTTGATCTGTACAGAAAAATTAGTTCAAAGATAAAAATTAAATAAAATCGAACCCGAAGCTGATCAAGATCCTCTAATAATTATGTTTCTTCTGGTTTTATCTCAGGTAGCTTTTGATTTCTGACGTTACAGTTATTAAACGTTAGAGTTATTAAACGTTATAGTTAATAAACGTAAAACATAAAAACAAACATCACAAATAAAATACATTAAATAAAAGATTATTTATGAAATAAAAGCAGATCAAATAAGAGATGAAGGAATGCAGAACTCTCATACGACTAAATCACTGTAGAGAACACAAAGCAGGCAGAGAACAGAGGCTCCATTCATCCAGTCAGACCCTCCCTGATGGAGAGGAGGCTATTATCTCACACACACACACACACACACACACACACACACACACACACACACAGACATTGACCTGGATCGGTATTCTCAGCGCTTGGAAAGAGAAGACATACAGATGGAACCAATCAATCAGACCTCAGCTTATCAATAACTCCTGCATGGTAACAGGCAGCAGATTAAAGACATTACATTTAGCTGACGTTTTTTATCCAAAGCAACGTACATGCTAAAGAGATCCCTTTCATCCCAAAACACTGGAACCTAAACTTCCCACAATGCACCTGGGTGGTGTTGTCCCCATTATACAATCATTAAACATGTAAACAGCAGCGCGGCCCTTTGAATGACAGTGATTTTCGGTAATGGAGGCGGGGCTCACCTGACCAATGAGGTTTATAGAAGACTCCATGTGACGCAGTTGATTGGTCTGAGCGTCCAGCAGACTCAGCACACTACTGGCCAGTGTGCTGATCTGGTAGGCAACGCTGGCCAGTGATTGGGTGGTGAAGTTCTTAGTTTCCTCCAACGCCTTAATACAGCCGGCACCTGACTGACACATTGACACAGAGCTTTGTACAAAGAGTGGAAAAAGGGGTAAACAGCTAGCCTAGCTTCGCACAAATACTGAGGACTGGGGGAAACAGCTAGCCTAGCTTAGCATAAAAACTAAAGAGAGGGAGAAATGGCTAGCCTAGCTTTGCACAAAAAATGGAAGCGGTTGTAACCCTGTTGTAACAGTAGTCTGCTACGTTCAGCAGGTTGTCGTAGTAGTAGTAGTTGGTATTCATAGTACCATATTACCCCACTACAGAGCTCAGAGTACCATATTATCCCACTCTACACTACCCTATAGCCTTCAGTTATCAAGCTCCTCTTATGTGGAACCAGCTTCCACTTTCAGTCCGGGGGGCAGACACAGTCACCTCATGTAAGAGTAGACTTAAGACTTTTCTCTTTGATAGTGCTTATAGCCCTGGTCCATCCCTTAGATATGCTGCTATAGGCCTAGACTGCTGGGGGACATCTTAGGATACACTGAGCTCCTCTTCTCTCTCTCCTCCTCTCTCTCTCCTTCTGGATGAATTAATGTCTCTTCAATGCTCATTACTAACTCTACTTCTTCTCGGGAGCCTCTGTGCTTCCTCTCCTCAAGCCTCCATGGATCGTGGCTGTCTGGATCTGGTCCTGTTCCCTGCCATGACGGCCCTGCTGATGCCCCTCCTCTTTACCTCCTGCTTCATGGATCCTGGTTATCTGGGTCGTTGTCCATGCCTACTACTTATTACATGAATAACTTCTGTCATATTCATTGAATGAGCTGTAACTCTGTTACGTTGATTCTGGTCACATGACATCTATTGATTCTGGTCATATGACATCTATTGCTTCTGTCCATCCTGGAGAGGGATCCTCCTCTGTTGCTCTCCTGAAGGTTTCTTCCTGTTTTCCCTGTGAAAGGGTTTTACTGTTTTTTGGGGAGTTTTTCCTGATCCGATGTGAGGTCCCAGGACAGGAAGTCTATGTGTACAGACTGTAAAGCCCTCAGAAGGGAGTTTGTAATTTGTGATCAATATTTTTTGTGATCTGATGTGACTAATTAACCAGGAGACGTATGATTGTTCAAATCGGTTAGAGAAGTTTATTTATCGTGGAGAAGAGGACCTTGGGGTTGTAGTAGTAGTAGTAGTAGTAGTATTACTGGTATTAGTACTAACCTGCATGTAGTTGTTGTGGCAGTACTCGGCTACCTGCAGCAGGTTGTCGTGGTTCTCCAGCAGAGCCTTCCTGGCGGGCGGAGCCTGCTCCATGATCTTCATCACGTCCTCTTTAACTTTCTGCTCCTTCATCGCTGATTCAGACGAGATGCAGTTTATATATTATGTATAATATACAATAATATATTAGTTTCCTTCCCTCACATGAAGTTCTGTGTTCCTTTCCCTCTGCTTCTCTTTACTCAGTTCTGTTTAACACGCCAATAACATGAACTTTTACAGCTATGACAGCTTCAGATATATATATATTATCTAAATCTGAAGCTGTCTGTGCTGTAAAAGTACAACCCGCAAGTAAAATAAATAATCTGGTAATCTAGTAAAATCTTGCTTTTTCATGTTTTAATCATAATATTCAATATAGAATACCTTTACTGCAATATATTGTTTTACTGATAATATTTTACTCTTACTGAAAGAAATGTGATAATTAAGTAGTATTCTTTATAATGCAGTACTGATACTTTTACTGAATACTTGTTCCAGTAGTTAAAAGTACTTTTGAGAACTGAAACATCAATGACATATGATACAACTTTAAAAACTCACCAGAAATACTTCAAATAGAAATTCTAGAAGTTCAAGTGTGAAGAACAAGTGGAGCCACTGATGTTGTCTGTCTGCCTCTCTCTCTCTCAGCCCGTCTCTCTCTCTCTCAGCCCGTCTCTCTCTCTCTCAGCCCGTCTCTCTCTCTCTCAGCCCGTCTCTCTCTTTCTCAGCCCGTCTCTCTCTCAGCCCGTCTCTCTCTCAACCCGTCTCTCCCTCTCTCTCTCTCTCTCAGCCCGTCTCTCTCTCTCTCAGCCCGTCTCTCTCTCTCTCTCAGCCCGTCTCTCTTTCTCTCAGCCCGTCTCTCTCTTTCTCAGCCCGTCTCTCTCTCAGCCCGTCTCTCTCTCAACCCGTCTCTCTCTCTCTCTCTCTCTCTCTCAGCCCGTCTCTCTCTCAGCCCGTCTCTCTCTCAGCCCGTCTCTCTCTCTCTCAGCCCGTCTCTCTCTCTCTCAGCCCGTCTCTCTCTCTCTCTCTCTCTCTCAGCCCGTCTCTCTCTCTCTCAGTGTCCCCTTCATTCTGTGGAAACAACCTTCAGCTCAACTTTTTTCTCTTGAGCAGCAACCTGCACCCAAAGATCCTCTCTGTTTCTGAAGAGGTCTCACTCCTCGTGAATACTGAAACTCCTTTTAGGGAATAACACTCGGTTGGATTGTTTATTGATTGCACCACCACTGAACACCAGCTCATTTTTAATATTAGATGTATACAATATTTCATGTTAATGTCTCTTTTTAACTTTAGTGGCTTTATTGTCTGATGGAGCCAAAGAACGTCAGGAAACGTCTCTAAAGCACCTACCGGGTAACCTGGAGAGGATCTGTGTCTGAGTCTTGTCCTCTCACTACTGGGGTCCCTCAAGGCTCCGTCCTCGGTCCTCTCCTCTTCTCCCTGTACACCAACTCTCTTGGCTCCGTCATTCGCTCACATGGCTTTTCCTACCATAGCTATGCTGACGACACCCAACTGATCCTCTCGTTTCCCCAATCGGAAACACAGGTAGCAGCACGAATCTCTGCCTGTCTGACTGACATCTCACAATGGATGTCTGCACACCACCTGAAAATTAACCCTGACAAGACGGAATTATTTTTCCTTCCAGGAAAAGTCTCCCCCACTCACAACCTGACGATTACTTTCAACAACTCAGTCTTGGCCCCGACCCCGACTGCCAGGAACCTCGGTGTGACCCTGGACAGTCAACTCTCCCTGACTGCCAACATTACCGCAACAACTCGTTCCTGCAGATTCATGCTGCACAACATCAGGAGAATACGTCCACTTCTCACCCAGAAGGCAGCACAGGTTCTGGTCCAGGCTCTGGTCATCTCGCGCCTAGACTACTGTAACTCCCTCCTGGCGGGTCTACCTGCTGGTGCCATCCGACCTTTGCGGCTCATCCAGAATGCAGCAGCTCGACTGGTCTTTAACCTCCCGAAATTCACCCACACTACTCCGCTCCTCCGCGACCTTCACTGGTTAGCGGTGGCCGCCCGCATCCGCTTCAAAACATTGGTACTGGCGTACCGTCCTACGAACAGATCTGGTCCAGTCTACATCCAGGACATGGTAAAACCTTACACCCCAACTCGTGCGCTCCGCTCGGCTTCTGCCAATCGCCTTGTAGCTCCGTCACTGAGAGCTAAACACTCAACAAAGTCTCGACTGTTCTCTGTCCTGGCTCCTCGATGGTGGAATGAGCTCCCCATTGACATCAGAACAGCAGAAAGTCTCTACATCTTCCGTCGCAAACTAAAAACTCATCACTCTAGGGAAAACTCTTTAATACCAGTAAGAGTTTCAAGGATGACTGTAAGGTATTACATGGGTCACTATGAGGAGTCCAGGAATCCTTTGAACGAGTCACTGACTGATTTCCTTCCAGGATGATTGAGTGGGGTTGTTGCTTTAAAGGACCTCTAAAGGAGGCCAGCAGTCCCAGAATGATCCCAGTAACCTCTGGATGGAGCCCAGAACCTTTCCAGAACCCAACAGTTCGTCAGCAGGACTGTGAGGGATTTTAGTCTCCTTGAATGACGTCAGAGTGAGACCTCTGGCCTGTGTTTCCCCCTCTGTGTGTGAACCTGCTCAGCTCAAACCACTTCCTGTTTCACATCAGAGACCTGATGTAGTACTACCAGAACTACCTCACAAGTACTAGTACTACATCAACAGTACCAATACGACAGATTATACTTCCTTACTGTAACCGACAGCTTCAGATATTTATACTTCATATTTAAAGAATACAATAATCATTAGTTTCTTTATATTTTATTATCATATAAAATATGATAATACAACTTAATATATAGTATTATATCATATATAGTATTATAATACTATATATGATATTACATTACATTTTATTATCATCACATAAGAATAAACTTCATCACTGGTTGCTCGGGGCGACCGGGTTCCAGGGCTGTTTCCGAGGAGCTCCGTCTGGATGGGTCCTCTCCAGGGGGGTCAGGTGGCAGCTCAAGACCAGGTCCCTGTGGGGACAAACACACGCTGAGCCTGCTACTCTGTGAAGGAGGTCCGGGACCTGGAGGGGTTCCAGGACCTGGAGGGGTTTCAGGACCTGGAGGGGTTACAGGATCTGGAGGGGTTCCAGGACCTGGAGGGGTTCCAGGACCTGGAGGGGTTCCAGGACCTGGAGTGGGTGCAGGATTGGAGGGCTCCAGGACCTGGTCTTACCTGAACTGGCTGTAGGAGACCCCCTGGCTGACGGCCCTCAGCTTGGCCCGGTTCTCTCTCTGCTGGCTCCGCTCAGACCGGACCGCCTCCTGCAGCTCGCTCTCCAGTGCCGAGAAGTCGATGACGTCGCGCTGTGAGGTCATGATGATGTCATCGAGGGTCAGCTGCTTGATCACATGACCACGTTAGATACCAGCAAAGGTACTAGCAGTAAAAGTACTAGTACCACAGTGTAGAAGTACTCTGTTAGCAGTAAATGTACAAATACCACAGTGTAGAAGTATTCTGTAAGCAGTAAAAGTACTAATACCACAGTGTAGAAGTACTCTGTTAGCAGTAAAAGTACTAATACCACAGTGTAGAAGTACTCTGTTAGCAGTAAAGGTACTAGTACCACAGTGTAGAAGTACTCTGTTAGCAGTAAATGTACAAATACCACAGTGTAGAAGTATTCTGTAAGCAGTAAAAGTACTAATACCACAGTGTAGAAGTACTCTGTTAGCAGTAAAAGTACTAATACCACAGTGTAGAAGTACTCTGTTAGCAGTAAAGGTACTAGTACCACAGTGTAGAAGTACTCTGTTAGCAGTAAAAGTACCACAGTGTAGAAGTACTCTGTTAGCAGTAAAAGTACCACGTGTAGAAGTACTCTGTTAGCAGTAAATGTACTAGTACCACAGTGTAGAAGTATTATGTTAGCAGTAAAAGTACTAGTACCACAGTGTAGAAGTACTCTGTTAGCAGTAAATGTACAAATACCACAGTGTAGAAGTATTCTGTAAGCAGTACAAGTATTAATACCACAGTGTAGAAGTACTCTGTTAGCAGTAAAAGTACCACAGTGTAGAAGTACTCTGTTAGCAGTAAAAGTCCCACCACAGTGTAGAAGTACTCTGTTAGCAGTAAAAGTACCACAGTGTAGAAGTACTCTGTTAGCAGTAAATGTACAAATACCACAGTGTAGAAGTACTCTGTTAGCAGTAAAAGTACTAATAACACAGTGTAGAAGTATTCTGTTAGCAGTAAAATTACTAGTACCACAGTGTAGAAGTACTCTGTTAGCAGTAAAAGTACTAATACCACAGTGTAGAAGTACTCTGTTAGCAGTAAAAGTACTAATACCACAGTGTAGAAGTATTCTGTTAGCAGTAAAAGTACTAATACCACAGTGTAGAAGTACTCTGTTAGCAGTAAAAGTACTAATACCACAGTGTAGAAGTACTCTGTTAGCAGTAAAAGTACTAATACCACAGTGTAGAAGTACTCTGTTAGCAGTAAATGTACAAATACCACAGTGTAGAAGTACTCTGTTAGCAGTAAAAGTACTAATACCACAGTGTAGAAGTATTATGTTAGCAGTAAAAGTACTAATACCACAGTGTAGAAGTATTATGTTAGCAGTAAAAGTACTAATACCACAGTGTAGAAGTACTCTGTTAGCAGTAAATGTACAAATACCACAGTGTAGAAGTATTCTGTAAGCAGTAAAAGTATTAATACCACAGTGTAGAAGTATTCTGTTAGCAGTAAAAGTCCCACCACAGTGTAGAAGTACTCTGTTAGCAGTAAAAGTACCACAGTGTAGAAGTACTCTGTTAGCAGTAAAAGTACCACAGTGTAGAAGTACTCTGTTAGCAGTAAATGTACAAATACCACAGTGTAGAAGTACTCTGTTAGCAGTAAAAGTACTAATACCACAGTGTAGAAGTATTCTGTTAGCAGTAAAAGTACTAGTACCACAGTGTAGAAGTACTCTGTTAGCAGTAAAAGTACTAATACCACAGTGTAGAAGTATTCTGTAAGCAGTAAAAGTATTAATACCACAGTGTAGAAGTATTCTGTTAGCAGTAAAAGTACTAATACCACAGTGTAGAAGTACTCTGTTAGCAGTAAAAGTACTAATACCACAGTGTAGAAGTATTCTGTTAGCAGTAAAAGTACTAATACCACAGTGTAGAAGTACTCTGTTAGCAGTAAAAGTACTAATACCACAGTGTAGAAGTACTCTGTTAGCAGTAGAAGTACTAATACCACAGTGTAGAAGTACTCTGTTAGCAGTAAATGTACAAATACCACAGTGTAGAAGTACTCTGTTAGCAGTAAAAGTACTAATACCACAGTGTAGAAGTATTATGTTAGCAGTAAAAGTACTAATACCACAGTGTAGAAGTATTATGTTAGCAGTAAAAGTACTAATACCACAGTGTAGAAGTACTCTGTTAGCAGTAAATGTACAAATACCACAGTGTAGAAGTATTCTGTAAGCAGTAAAAGTATTAATACCACAGTGTAGAAGTATTATGTTAGCAGTAAAAGTACTAATACCACAGTGTAGAAGTACTCTGTTAGCAGTAAATGTACAAATACCACAGTGTAGAAGTATTCTGTTAGCAGTAAAAGTCCCACCACAGTGTAGAAGTACTCTGTTAGCAGTAAAAGTACCACAGTGTAGAAGTACTCTGTTAGCAGTAAAAGTACCACAGTGTAGAAGTACTCTGTTAGCAGTAAATGTACAAATACCACAGTGTAGAAGTACTCTGGTAGCAGTAAAAGTACTAATACCACAGTGTAGAAGTATTCTGTTAGCAGTAAAAGTACTAGTACCACAGTGTAGAAGTACTCTGTTAGCAGTAAAAGTACTAATACCACAGTGTAGAAGTATTCTGTAAGCAGTAAAAGTATTAATACCACAGTGTAGAAGTATTCTGTTAGCAGTAAAAGTACTAATACCACAGTGTAGAAGTACTCTGTTAGCAGTAAAAGTACTAATACCACAGTGTAGAAGTATTCTGTTAGCAGTAAAATTACTAGTACCACAGTGTAGAAGTACTCTGTTAGCAGTAAAAGTACTAGTACCACAGTGTAGAAGTACTCTGTTGGCAGTAAAAGTACTAATACCACAGTGTAGAAGTACTCTGTTAGCAGTAAAAGTACTAATACCACAGTGTAGAAGTATTCTGTTAACAGTAAAAGTACTAATACCACAGTGTAGAAGTACTCTGTTAGCAGTAAAAGTACAAATACCACAGTGTAGAAGTATTCTGTAAGCAGTAAAAGTACTAATACCACAGTGTAGAAGTACTCTGTTAGCAGTAAAAGTACTAATACCACAGTGTAGAAGTACTCTGTTAGCAGTAAAAGTACTAATACCACAGTGTAGAAGTACTCTGTTAGCAGTAAATGTACAAATACCACAGTGTAGAAGTACTCTGTTAGCAGTAAAAGTACTAATACCACAGTGTAGAAGTATTCTGTTAGCAGTAAAAGTACTAGTACCCCAGTGTATTAGTACTAGCTCACCTGAAGCAGGTAAAGGGTCAACTAACGGTCTCCTTGGCGACGGGAAGACGGACTGCGCCTGCGCACTGCGATGCGGTGACCTGCACGTCAGTTTAAAACATAAATACACGTCGGTTACATATATATAACATATAATACATCGATGATGAACTGGTACCACACTTTAAGGTGAACTGGTTTAGACTCGTTTAGACTTCTCGGGGACAAGGAGACCCTCTGAGGCGGAGGTGGAGGACCTAAACGGTCCGACAAGGAGGTCTCACCTCCGGTTCGGCTCGGTTGGTGTTGACGTCAGACGGATGTGGACTCGTGAAACCAGTCTGACTGAGCTCAGGTGAACTGGTTTAAACTGGTAGACTAGCGGGTTAAACGGCTCGTTGTCTCTTCTTCTTTCTGGCTGGAGTACGGCTGCTCGGTGCTGCCGCCGCTGGACGGAAGAAGAACTACACCATTCTTTTCCCGTTTTCTCTCTCTCTCTCTCTCTCTCTCTCTCTCTCTCTCTCTCTCTCTCCTGGTGCAGCAGCATCACGGCAGCTGACAGGAGGAGACTGGACAAACTGGTAAAGAAGGCCAGCAGCGTGCTGGGGTGTCCTCTGGATACTGTGGAGGTGGTGGGAGACAGGAGGATGATGGCCAAGCTCTCATCCCTGATGAACCACGCCTCCCACCCCATGCAGGACACCCTGGCAGCTCTGCACAGCTCCTTCAGCCACCGGCTGATTCACCCCCGGTGTGTGAAGGAGAGGTACCGCAAGTCCTTCCTCCCTGCTGCTGTCAGGCTGCACAACAAGCTGACCTCCCAGTAGCCCACAAACATTCTGGACTCTCAATACTTGAACACTTTTTTATCACTCTGGTCACTTTAATCCATCCTGGTGCAATATTTTGTAATATTTGTAATTTGTATATTCAATATTCTACTGTACATTCAATTTCTTCTTTACTGTTTATTTTATTATGTTTATTACTGTTTATTAATATTACTTGATTTCTTTTATCTTTACGTACTAAGCAATGCTGCTGTAATCCTGTAATTTCCCCACTGCGGGACTAATAAAGGATTATCTTATTTTATCTTATCTCTCTCTCTGCCTGAAGTCAAACAGAAGCTAGCTCAGTTTCAAAGGAACAAAACTTTGTGACCACAGATCAGTTTCATTTGATTTAATCGGTTCATCTCCCATGTTTACTTTGTTCTACATCTGTAATACATATAAACTCAACACTATAAAACATGCATCATTTTACAGATTATCATTTATAGAATTCACCTTATAATAAAAATCCCTTATAACACATTAATATTCTGCTTTTCTGTCTTTAATAACTTGTGGAGTCCCTCAGGGAAACATCCTGGGTCTTCTGAATTTAAATGCAGAGATACATGATATTTCATATCATGTCCATCCTGTGACGAAGGGTTTCTTCTTCTCTGGTGTTATTTTGTATGTAAACACTAAACTGTACATAATTTGGATCCAGTGTTAATACGAAAAACAAACTTGGTATCAACAATGTTTTCCAGTGTCAATGAACGCCACACAGACTGTATAAGGACAATAAGGAGTCTGATGAAAAATCAGCTAGAACCTCAGCGTCGAGGCTGGTTGGGTTCAGGAAGTTGAGAACAACATTTGAGGTTCTACAGAAATTGTGTAAATCCTGTTTCGTTTGAGATGTTTCTTTGGTTCTGAAGAGTTTTGTTGTTCTGTTCATTAGCTCCCGAGACCTTTGAATACCAGAGTCCATGGAAACGGACGGGTCCCGAAGGTCCAGAGTTCTGAAGGTTCTCAAGAGGTTTCATGTGTTTTTCAGTTGCAAAGCACTGACGATCTGCTGGTCTGTTGTGATACTGTCTCTAAGAACCCTCTCGCCTGAGAATCGCTGGTTTAGGTGGTTCCACCTGGGTTAGGTGATGGTTGGTTCCAGAGTTATACAAGGTTTGGATAGTTATCTATCTCTAAGTGAGATGTTGGGTTCTGGTTTGTATTCAGGGGCCAAACAGATGTTGGTCTGTTGTCTGAAAGCAAAGTGGAGGTGCTGGTTAAGGTTTCATAACCAGTCCAGGGTTCTAAGTGGTTGCATTCAGGATCTCACTATGTTGTAAAAGGCCTGGTGGTCCTGTGATGAGAGCATTAGGTCCTCAACATGTTCAACACCCTTGAATTTAAATGTCAAACCAATTTAAAAAGGAGGAGGTGATGTTTGGGTCCAAAGAGTTCTAAAGAGTTCTAGATGTTTTTGGGACAGTTGTTCCTCAAAGTGAGAGACATAGTTAGTTTAAGGTGCCTTAGAAAGTAAGTTTTGTTTGTTCTGGTTCTACAGGTTCTACATAGTTCCACTCAAGTTCTACTAGTGACATTTAGTGGTCGGGGAAGGTTCCAGGTTCAACCCAAATAAACTCTGATGACACTTCTTTAAGTTGCTTTAAATTGCTTTTAGATATCAAAACCAGTCCATGGTTCAACAAGAGTGGAACTATCTAGAACCCTGGACCAGGACCGTTTCAGGTGCAGTAGTTAGAGAGGTACCCGGTGAAGCCTGCTGGTTCCACTTGTAATCCCCCGTCATGGTTTTTGATCCTGGGAATTTAAGGGGCCATGAAAATATGTTTCACTTGGACCGTTACCTTTAACCTTAAAAAAGAGCAACACTGTTGTCAAATGTGTCATAACCAGTCCAGGGTTCCAAGTGGTTCCACTGAAGATCTACTAGGATAATTTAAGGCACAGCCGTTAGAAAGAGGCATCATGTAGCCAGCAGGTTCCAAGATCAAACCCTGAAGAATCAGAGAGGAGGTTCTCTGACACTTTGGAAGACTTTAAGCAGGTTTCATGATGGCTGGATGGCTTCCAGGAGGTCTCATAGGTTCTGGGAGGTTCCAGGGGAGCTCCAGGAGGATCCAGAGTAGATTCAGGGGGTTCAGAGGAGATCCTGGAGGACTCAGAGGAACTCCAGGAGGTCCCCTTACCTCTGGGAGAAGACGGTGTGGAACTCTTTGAGCATGAGCTCCACTATCTGGCTCTGGAACACCATGTTGATTGTCATGTTGGCGGACTCGGTCTGAGGGCGGAGCAACGTGGGGCCGAACACGATGGCAACGCTCTGGAACGACATCCTGTTGGACTCCTTGTGATCGATCACCCTGCAGAGACAGACCCGGCGGCATGAGGGACTGTTGCAGGGGGAACCAGACTCACAGGTAGAGTTCACAAAAGGTGAGCAGTCTTTCTCACCTGCGCAGGTGTTTGAACAGCAGCTCCATGGTGTCGTGGTTCGGCAGGGGCAGCGAGCGGACCAGGTCCTTCATGTAGGAGACTTTCTGGCTGTTGTCCTGAACCTCTGAAAGGACATACACACATTGGTATTGGTTTACATGTCCCCTGGTCTGACTGGTTTACATGTCCCCTGGTCTTATTTCCCCATGTCTTATTGGTTTACATGTCACTTGGTCTTACTGGTTTACATGCCCCCTGATCTTATTGGTTTACATGTCCCCTGGTCTTACTGGTTTACATGTCCCCTCGGCTTATGTCCCCTGGTCCTACTGGTTTAGATGTCCCCTGGTCTTACTAGTTTACATGGCCCCTGGTCTTATTGGTTTACATGGCCCCTGGTCTTACTGGTTTTAGTGTCCCCAGGTCTTAGTTGGTGTAATGTCCCCAGGTCTGAGTGGTTGTAATGTCCCCAGGTCTTAGTGGTTGTAATGTCCCCAGGTCTAAACGTACCCAGGTCTTAGTGGTTGTAATGTCCCCAGGTCTTAATGTACCCAGGTCTTAGTGGTCTTAATGTCCCCAGGTCTTAGTGCTCTGTATGTCCTCAGGTCTTAATGTCCCAGGTCTTAGTGGTCTTAATGTCCCCAGGTCTTAGTGCTCTTAATGTCCTCAGGTCTTAATGTCCCCAGGTCTTAGTGGTCTTAACGTACCCAGGTCTTAGTGCTCTTAATGTCCTCAGGTCTTAATGTACTCAGGTCTTAGTGGTCTTAATGTCCCCAGGTCTTAATGTACCCAGGTCTTAGTGATCTTAATGTCCTCAGGTCTTAATGTACTCAGGTCTTAGTGGTCTTAATGTCCCCAGTTCTTAGTGTGTGATGTCTCTTTACTGACGGATGGCAGCGATGAACTTGTCAAAGGAGCTGAAAGGGAAAAGTGGTTCTGGAAGCTCTCGCAGGAAAAGCTTCAGAGCTCCAGCGATCACATGGATCTCCTCCCACTGTCCGTCCTCCAGGTCCAGCTGCTCCTCTGCAGAGACGACAGGGACAACAGGGTCAACGGAGACAACAAGGACGACAGAGACAACAAGGATGACAAGGACGGCAAGGACAGACAGACAGTTACCATGATCAGCTTTGTGTCTCAGTTTCTGGATCACAGCCAGGTTTCCACTCACTCTGTAGATCCCGTCCACATCCAGACCTGAACACACACACAGTTACACACTGATCAGTGTGTGTATGTGTGTATGTGTGTGTGTGTGTGTGTGTGTGTGTGTGTGTGTGTACCTCTCCTCTCCACCGCTCTGACACACTTCTCCATGAACCTTGGTGTTGTGCTGTTCTCTCGGTGACAGAGTGTATCCAGGTGACAGCCGAACACGTTGTCTGGAGAACAACAGATGTTTGAGTTCACAACGTTCACAACGTTAAAAACATAAACAACGTTAACAAGGTTAACAACATAAACAAAGTTAACAATGTAAACAACGTTAACAACATAAACAACGTTAACAACATTAACAATGTAAACAACGTTAACAATGGTAACAACGTTAACAACAAACAACGTTAAAAACATAAACAACATTACCAATGTAAACAAGGTTGTGGGGCCGCGGGCGTGGTTAGCGCACCTGCGGCGGAAGAGAGGGAGAAACGCGCTCATTGGTTTCAGCCGCAGCCCGCTAACGAGCTGCAGCTGATCCCAATGAGCGCGTGGGGCTATTTAAGCCCGGTAGAGACAGTTAGGAGGAGGCTGGGAGCATGAGTGAAGTGCGGAAGCTGTGGTGCCAAATAAAGCCTGTTGAACACGCAAGAAGAGTGTCTGTGCTGTATGTCCGAGAGCATGCATCCCCGGGCGGAAGGAAACCCTGCCACAGTGGCGCCCAACGTGGGTCCTGCCGAGGGGGACGGGCCACGGAGAACAGCACCGTACAGAACTGTTGACGAGTGGAGGGAATACCTCGAGCAGCGGGCGGCGAAGCCCACGCCGCAGGGGCCCGGCAGCAGCCAGATGGGGGGCGCCCGGAGGGCCCAACGGCTCGGCGGACCAAAACCCGGAAGCGACGAGGCGCCGGGGCTGCGGCGACATCAGCGGCGGCACCGGCGGAGTCGACGGGGGACCACGCGGGGGCCGGCGACCCGGAGGTACGGCAGGCGCAGGCGGGGGAACGGCAGAGTCAGAAGCCGGAGGGCTTCCGCCTGAAGTTCCGCGCGCTGCGGCTGGGCCCCGGAGGCCTGCCCCATGGATTCGCGCAGGAGGTGCTGTACCGGGCGGGACGGTGGCTGCGGCCAGACGGCATCGGAACCATCGAGGCGACGCTGGAGCTGGTGGCCACGGAGCAGTTCGAGGAGGGACTGCCGACCCGGATGGCTGCGTGGGTCCGCGGCCGCCAGCCGGCGTCGCTGTTGGCCGCAGTCACTGCTGGCCGCAGTCACCTTGGCCGAGGACTACCTGGCCCTGGACCCGCCGGGGGAGCCGGAGGACCCGGCCCGGCTGACCCCGACCTCCCGGAGAGAGTCAGCAGCGCAAACGGACCGAGTACCCCGGAGAGAGGCGGAGGCCCAAACCCGCAAGGCACCCCGGAGAGAGGCGGCGGTCCAGACCGCCGGCGCACCCGGACGGCCAGCCCCGACTTCGCGGGGAGAGGCGGGGGTGCAGACTGACGAGGCGGCCCGGGCAGAGGCGGCGCTACAAACGGGGCCGCCGGGGCCGACGCCCCGGAGGGAGCCAGCACCACGGCGCCGGAAGGCGCCGACCCGGATGGACCCGAGGGAGCGGGTCCCTGGGCACCGGAAGACGCCGTCCCCGCCGCCGACCGAGACGGGACCGCAGCGAAGACCAGCGCGGCGGGGGAGGCAGCGGTTACCGCCACCGGGACCCGTGGAGTGGGGCCCGCCGTGGCCGACGGACGCCTGGGCCCGCAGGGACATCTGGCCGGACCCAGGACCGACCCCACCGGAGCCGACGACGGGGCCCGGGAGCAACGGACACGCCCGGCCAGGCCCAGGGGGGCCCCCGCGGGCCCCAGGACCGGCGTGCTGGACGTGTGGCCAGCCGGGGCACCTCCACCTGGACTGCCCCGTGATGGAGGTGGACCAGGGGACCAGAGGCTTCCCCGGCCCGGCGATGGTGGAGGAAGAGGCGATGCCGGCAGCGGGCGAGGGATGGCTGGAGGGACGGAGCGGGCCAACGGGGCCAGCTGGTCGCCCTTGTCCGGCGGGCGGCGGACGTCAGGTGGGACACTCGGCGGTCCTCCGGGCGGGCCAGGGGTATGGCCGGCGCCCCGAGCTGGAGCAACTGCGCCGAGAAAACCGGCAACTGCGGGGCGAATTGGACTGGGCCGTCGCAGACCGGCGGCGGGACAAGGAGACCATCAGCCAGCTGGGGCGGAGGCTGAGGGCCGAGCGGGAGGCTCGGGCCCGCGGGCCGCCCCAGCTGGCCCATGAATGTATGGATAATTTATCCCAGTCCGAGTGGCTCATTCCCTAACTCTCTTTCTCTCTCTCTTGTGTTGCAGGTTGGCGCGTCGGACGGCGGATGGGGGCCGTTTTGTCCCGGGAGAGGAGGCGAGCCCGAGACCTCCCGGGGCGCCTGATCATCCGCCGTCCGGACCCCATCCCGCTCCACTGACCCACCAGATGAGGGATGCCAACGCCCGGGCCACCCGTTGGCATCGGGCGAAGAAGCCGTCACCTCCATGGTGGTCCATAGGTCGGGGATGCAGAAGGTCGGGGCCGACTTCCCCGCCCGCTCCCTGGGGGGGGATGGGGGGGGAGTTGGTTAGACCGGTGGCTCCCCGGCCTAAGTCGGGCGGTGGGGGTATGTGGGGCCGCGGGCGTGGTTAGCGCACCTGCGGCGGAAGAGAGGGAGAAACGCGCTCATTGGGATCAGCTGCAGCTCGTTAGCGGGCTGCGGCTGAAACCAATGAGCGCGTGAGAGTGGGGCTATTTAAGCCCGGTAGAGACAGTTAGCAGGAGGCTGGGAGCATGAGTGAAGTGCGGAAGCTGTGGTGCCAAATAAAGCCTGTTGAACACGCAAGAAGAGTGTCTGTGCTGTATGTCCAAGAGCATGCATCCCCGGGCAGAAGGAAACCCTGCCACAAAGGTTAACAACATAAACAACGTTAACAATGTAAACAACATTAACAATATAAACAACATAACCAATGGTAACGTTAACAACATAAACAACCTTAACAATGTAAAACAAATTTAACGACGTTAACAACATAAACAACATTAACGACGTTAACAATGTAAACAACATTAACAAGGTAAACAACATAAACAACGTAAACCTCGTATGTAGCCTCTCTCTTTCACGCTCTCCAGCGTCGGCCTCCTCTGGAGGAAACGACGTAGTTTAGTCCGAACACGTCTCTGCTCCGTGTCTGATGATGAACTCCTGGAGGCTGAAACACAGAAGAGGAGGGGGAGGTGGAGTAAAAGGAGAAGGAGGATGAGGCTAAAGGGGTTTGTTCATTTCCTCCCTGTCTGGGTTTGTGGTTTAGATTATATACTGTAGTAGTATATGCATATGTAGTATTATATGCATATGTAGTATTATATGCATCTGTAGTATTATATGCATATGTAGTATTATATGCATATGTAGTATTATATGCATATGTAGTATTATATGAATATGTTGCATTATATGCATCCCTCCCACCCCCAACAACAGTGACAGAAACGCGGCACTTTGTGAACTGTATCAGGCCATCAGTGAACAACAGACGGCTCACCCAGACGGCTTCACCATCTTTGCCGGAGATTTCAACCACGCAAATCTTAAGACTGTCCTTCCCAAACTTCATCAGCATGTTGATTTCCCAACAAGAGGGGACAACATTTTGGATCTGGTCTACACAACACACAAAGGAGCGTACAAGGCCTCCCCCTCCCCCACATAGGACTCTCTGACCACATCACCGTCATGCTAATGCCAGCATATAGACCCAGTGAGAGTGAAAGTCTCCAGACAGGTTCTGAAGCAGGTCCGGGTGTGGCCAGAGGGGGCCCCCTCCGCTCTCCAAGACTGGTTTGGCTCAACAGACTGGGAAATGTTTAAGCAGGCAGCCACATACAACAACCACACAGACATTGGGGAGTACACAGACACTGTTACTTCTTACATTAGTAAGTGCATTGATGATGTGACCCACGTAAAGACCATCACCACTCGGGCTAACCAGAAGCCGTGGCTGACGGGGTAAGTCCACCGGCTCCTGAGGGCCGGGAACAAAGCCTTCAGAGCCGGGGACGAAATGGACCTGAGAACAGCGAGAGCCAACCTGTGCCACGGCATCAGGAAAGCAAAACAGGATTATACAAACAAGATAACCTGTCACTTTAAAGACAGCAGAGACACATGGAGCCTGTGGCAGGGCATTCAGACCATCACAGACTATAGACCCGCGCCACAGACCTGCGGCAGCAACATCTCTCTGCTAAACGACCTCAACAGTTTCTTTGCATGGTTTGAAGCACAGAACAGCACTCGTCCACACAAGACTCCGCCCCCTCCCCATGAACAGGTCCTGTGCCTGTCTGCTGCCAGCGTGAAGAGGACTCTCTCCACTATCAACACCCGCAAGGCAACAGGTCCAGACAACATCCCTGGTCGTGTGTTGAGGGACTGCGCAGAGGAGCTTAAGGACGTCTTCACGGATGTCTTCAACACTTCTCAGAGACAAGCTGTTGTTCCATCGTGCTTCAAGGCCACCACCATCATACCTGTGCCAAAGAAATCCACTCCATCCTGCTTCAATGACTATCGTCCAGTGGCACTTACCCCCATAATCATGAAGTGCTTTGAACGACTAGTCATGTCACATATCAAATCCATTCTCCCCCCCACCCTGGACCCTTCCAGTTTGCATACCGTGCCAAACGGTCCACGGAGGATGCAATCTGCTCTGCTCTCCACCCAGCCCTCACCCACCTGGACAAAAAAGACTCATATGTGAGAATGCTGTTCATAGACTTTAGTTCAGCATTCAACACCATCATCCCAAAACAACTCGTCTGCAAACTTGACCAGCTGGGACACAACGCCTCGCTGTGTAACTGGCTGCTGGACTTCCTCAGTGAGAGGCCACAAGCAGTACGCGTCGGCAACAACACCTCGAGCAGCATCACACTGAGTACAGGGGCCCCTCAGGGCTGTGTGCTCAGTCCACTGCTCTTCACTTTGCTGACTGATGCGCTTCTTACGTGCACACCCACGTACGGACTTCTTCAGGTTCTCTGTAATGGACAATAAGACACAAGACCAAGTATACAAGTTACCAAGCTTCAGCTGAAGGAGATATCGTTCCTTGCAATGACTACGCAGTCAAAGCCTCACCAACGAAATCTGATCTTCCCTGTCGTGGCTTCGTCTTTTATTAGATTTCTTACACAGAGAAGTCACACACCAACATACGCCCACATCACATGCAGATCGTTTCCTTGAGACATGTCAACGTGACCGCCGCTCTTTGTTTACTCTAGGGGAAGCATAGTTCTCCCCCTTCGCACATTCTGTTATTCAGCAAGACGGTTTTTAGTCCTTGAACTTTGCAACATTCCATTTCAACATAACAAGAGGAATTGCTCATCATAAGAGGAATTTCAGATGTGTTTGTTCATCTCCTTATTTGCCTCTATGAAGGTTTTTCCTCTGGTGGGCTCCCTGCCCAACAGACATAGTTCTGCTTGTGTAAGAGGTCTTGCATACGTAAATGAATATAAAAACCACACAAAGCAAATGAATATAAAACATTATCATAGAGCATTTGATATTTCTCAACATGACACACGACTGCAAAACCACCTACAGCACCAATCACCTGGTCAAGTTTGCAGACGACACAACGCTGATAGGTCTCATCACCAAGGATGATGAGACCCTCTACAGGAAGGAGGTCAACCTTCTGACCACGTGGTGCGGAGACAACAACCTCCTGCTCAACAACAGCAAGACCAAGGAGATTGTTGTTGACTTCCGGAAAGGCCACACTCATCACCCACCACTGACCATCAACGGTGCGGACATTGAGCGAGTCAGCAGCACCAAATTCCTGGGGGTGGACATCAGCGAGGACCTCTCCTGGACAGCCAACACGTCATCGCTGGCAAAGAAGGCACAGAGGCGGCTCTACTTCCTCCGCAAGCTGAGGAAAGCAGGAAGCCCCCCATCCATCATGTGCACCTTCTACCGTGGCACCATTGAGAGCATCCTGACCAGCAGCTTCACTGTGTGGGGCGGAAGCTGCACAGACTACAACAGGAAAGCCCTGCAGCGCATAGTGAATGCAGCTGGACGGATCATTGGTGCCTCACTCCCCCCCCCCCCCCTCCCTGCAGGACATATATGACACCCGCCTCACCCACAAAGTGACCATGATTGTGAGCGACTCCTGCCACCCCTCACACGGTCTCTTCAGCCTCCTGCCCTCCGGTAGGAGATACCGGAGCCTCCGGGCTCGCACCACCAGGCTGTCCAACAGCTTCATCCACCAGGCTGTCAGGAAGCTGAACTCTCTCCCCACCCTCCCACTCCGTCCTCTTTAGACACACATGTCTAAATGCTGCTGAACTCTGTCTGACTGCTGCTAACATACATAGTCATTCACAGTTCCTAATGTATGTTATTTATGTTGTTATAACTGCTTATATGTTTCTCTCTTTCTTAATTTGTTTTTGTCTTTTTTTTTTAAAACCTATTTGCACTTTATTATTATTATTATTCACTATTCACTTTATGTTGGACAGAAGAGAAACGTACTTTCGATCTTTTGTATGTTTGCACATATAAAAAATTGACATTAAAGCTGACTTTGACTTTGATATGTAGTATTATATGAATACTTATTATTATATGCATATGTAATTATATGCATATGTCTTTTTTCCTGATCCGATGTGGGACAGGGATGTCGTATGTGTACAGATTGTAAAAGCCCTCAGAGGATAATTTGTAATTTGTGATTTTGGGCTATACAAAATAAACTCCATTGAATAGTATTATATGCATATGTAGTTTGTTATGTATATGTAGTATTTAGAATGACTCACTTGTCCTCTTCCTGTCTTTGTCCTCTTTGTCTGAAGCAGCTTCGTCCTCGTCCTCCGACACATGGTCCCGTTCCTGAAAATAACAACTTTTCTCAGCAGCTGATACCAGATCTGTGATGTCACAGTGTAACCATGATGTCATGGTGATGTCACAGTGTTACAGTGATGGCATGGTAATGTCACAGTTTTACAGTGATGTCACAGTGTAACCATGATGTCATGGTGATGTCACAGTGTTAAAGTGATGTCACAGTTTTGCAATGATGTCACAGTGTAACCATGATGTCATGGTGATGTCACAGTTTTGCGGTGATGTCACAGTGATGTCAAGGTGATGTCACAATGTAACAGTGATGTCACAGTGTTGCAGTGATGTCATGGTGATGTCCCAGTGATGTCACAGTTTTGCAGTGATGTCACAGTGATGTCACGGTTCTGTCACAGTTTTGCAGTGATCTCACAGTGATGGCACGGTGATGCCACAGTGTTGCAGTGATGTCACGGTGATGTCACAGTGTTGCAGTGATGTCACGGTGATGTCACAGTGTTGGTTACCAGCTGTCTCATGGTGTCCTGCATCACTTTCAGCCAGTCGTTGATGATGCTCTCAGTGTCGTACTGCATCAGGTACTCGCAGCCCTGACGGGTCTTCAGCTGTGACACAAACAAAAATATGGCAAATATTTGACCCGCTGTTGAGTCTTTTAAATAAACCCAGAACTTATCTATGACATCATTTATTCTTGCAAGAAGAGGCTCAGTTACACAGAGTCTCAAGGAGACTGTACAAGGGAGCTCAGACATATAGGGAGTAGTCATGGGGGAGGGGCTCCGCTGGCATTACACTACTACGGCAACCAGAGTGGGCTGGACACGAGTCAGATGACGTGATGATGTCAGACTTCACTTGGATACTTTCCCAGATATTATAAGTGTGTTCCATCAATTAATTTCCTGAAACACTGAACCGGGGTCACCCCTCACGCACCTCCAAGACGTTCTTCTTGGACGACTTGTCCTTGGCGGCCCGGCCCACGGAGGCTCCTCTCAGCTCCACTGTGTATTCTGGAACAATCTGTGATGTTTTACTCTGAAGGGGAAAGGAAGTCATCATCATGATGGAGCAGCTCTGTGATTGGTCAAAGGGACTGACAAGTTGGCACACATTCCAATTTTTAAATGTTGAACGCTATTAGTTTATTACGAAGAAGGAGAAAGAGAAGGATAAGGAGTAAAAGAAGGAGAATGAGAAGAAAAAGAAGGAGAAGAAGAAGAAGGAGAAGAAGGAGAATGAGAAGAAAAAGGAGAAGAAGACAAATGAGAAGAGTAAGAAGGAAAAGAAGAAAAAGAAGAAGAAGGAAAGGAGAAAAAGAAGAGAAAAAGGAAAAGGAGAAGAAGGAGAAAAAGAGGAGGAAGGAAAAGAATAAGAATGAGAAGAAGAAGGAGGGGGTCTGTTTCTTACAGCAGTCCCAGTGGGAGCAGACTTGGGGTCTTTGTGGAAGGTGAGGATCCCCCCGTGGAGGACGGTCCACGACTGACTCCAGTTCTTCCTAACAACAACAACAACGTGGACTCACATGAAATCTAACGTGAAGAACATCAGGAACCAAAGCTATCATGTGACTTCACTGATATGTGTCAACACAGTCCTACTACATCCTGGTACTCGATGTTCTACTACATCCTGGTACTCGTAGATGTTCTACTACATCCTGGTACTTGTGGATGTTCTAGTACATCCTGGTACTCGTGGATGTTCTACTACATCCTGGTACTCGTGGATGTTCTAGTACATCCTGGTACTCGTAGATGTCCAACTATGTCTTGGTACTCGTGTTTGTCCTACTACAGTTTGAACTAAAAGGTCTCACCTGATCTTTTTACCATGATCAACTACTTTGGTCTTGTTCATGATTCCTGCTTTCTCCAGCAGATGGACCTGTAGAGAGAGACAGACAGACAGACAGGTGAGTCTTCAGGTTCCTTTAAACCTGCAGGTCCGCTTTGAAATGTGGCTTCTCTGTTCTCTGTGTGTGTGTGTGTGTGTGTGTGCGCGTGTGTGTGTGTCACATTGTAGCAACTAGCTTTTTATATGCGACAGAACCAACAAAACCACCAGCAGATGCACCAACACAACCACCGACAGAATCACCAGCAGAACCACCAACAAAATAATGATCAGAAGCACCAGCAGAAACACCAACAGAACCACCAGCAGTCCACTTGCAGAACCACCAACAGAACCACCAGCAGAACCCTATCTCAGCGTTCATACGGTAATTCACATGATGTGTAATAATTATCAGCAGGTTAAACATTGTCTCGTGTCTCGTGTCGAAAAAGCAAGAATCTTAAAAATCTTTCATACCTCTTGATAACAGTAATACTAAGGAAACATCAGCGCAGAAGGTTCAGACATGAAGAGAGACGTTAGACATGAAATGAGACGTTAGGCGTGAAAGGAGACGTTAGACATGAAAGGAGACGTTAGACATGAAAGGAGACATTAGACATGAAATGAGATGTTAGGCATGAAATGAGACATTAGACATGAAATGAGACCTTAGACATGAAATGAGACCTTAGACATGAAATGAGACCTTAGACATGAAATGAGACGTTAGACATGAAATGAGACATTAGACATGAAATGAGACATGAAAGAAAACTTTACATTTCATTTAGCTGACACTTTTATCCAAAGCGACTTACAGTAAGTGCATTCTTAGACATGAAATGAGACATTAAAGAAAACTTTAGACATGAAAGGAGACGTTAGACATGAAAGGAGACGTTAGACATGAAAGGAGACGTTAGACATGAAAGGAGACATGAAAGAAGACTTTAGACATGAAAGGAGACTTTAGACATGAAAGGAGACGTTAGACATGAAATGAGACATTAAAGAAAACGTTAGACATGAAAGGAGACGTTAGACATGAAAGGAGACGTTAGACATGAAAGGAGACGTTAGACATGAAAGGAGACGTTAGACATGAAAGGAGACGTTAGACATGAAATCAGACATTAGACATGAAATGAGATGTTAGGCATGAAATGAGACATTAGACATGAAATGAGACCTTAGACATGAAATGAGACCTTAGACATGAAATGAGACCTTAGACATGAAATGAGACGTTAGACATGAAATGAGACATTAGACATGAAGTGAGACCTTAGACATTAAATGAGACCTTAGACATGAAATGAGACATTAGACATGAAGTGAGACCTTAGACATTAAATGAGACCTTAGACATGAAATGAGACATTAGACATGAAGTGAGACCTTAGACATGAAATGAGACATTAAGTGAGACCTTAGACATGAAATGAGACATTAGACATGAAAGGAGACGTTAGACATGAAATGAGACATGACAGAAGACTTTAGACACGAAATGAGACATGAAAGAAAACTTTAGACATGGAATGAGACATTAGACATGAAATGAGACATTAAAGAAAACTTTATACATGAAATGAGACATTAGACATGAAATGAGACATGAAAGAAAACTTTACATTTCATTTAGCTGACACTTTTATCCAAAGCGACTTACAGTAAGTGCATTCTTAGACATGAAATGAGACATTAAAGAAAACTTTAGACATGAAAGGAGACGTTAGACATGAAAGGAGACGTTAGACATGAAAGGAGACGTTAGACATGAAATGAGACGTTAGACATGAAATGAGACATGAAAGAAGACTTTAGACATGAAAGGAGACTTTAGACATGAAAGGAGACGTTAGACATGAAATGAGACATTAAAGAAAACTTTCGACATGAAAGGAGACGTTAGACATGAAAGGAGACGTTAGACATGAAAGGAGACGTTAGACATGAAAGGAGACGTTAGACATGAAAGGAGACATGAAAGAAGACGTTAGACATGAAAGGAGACGTTAGACATGAAAGGAGACGTTAGACATGAAAGGAGACTTTAGACATGAAAGGAGACGTTAGACATGAAATGAGACATTAACGAAAACTTTAGACATGAAAGGAGACGTTAGACATGAAAGGATACGTTAGACATGAAAGGAGACATTAGACATGAAAGGAGACATTAGACATGAAAGGAGACATTAGACATGAAATGAGACAGACATGAAATGAGACATTAAAGAAAACTTTAGACATGAAAGGAGACGTTAGACATGAAAGGAGAAGATAGACATGAAATGAGACGTTAGACATGAAATGAGACATGAAAGAAGACTTTAGACATGAAAGGAGACTTTAGACATGAAAGGAGACGTTAGACATGAAATGAGACATTAAAGAAAACTTTAGACATGAAAGGTGACTTTAGACATGAAAGGAGACGTTAGACATGAAAGAAAACTTTAGACATAAAATGAGACATTAGACATGAAAGGAGACGTTAGACATTAAAGAAAACTTTAGACATGAAAGGAGACATTAGACATGAAAGGAGACGTTAGACATTAAAGAAACCTTTAGACATGAAAGGAGACGTTAGACATGAAAGGAGACGTTAGACATGAAAGGAGACGTTAGACATGAAAGGAGACGTTAGACATGAAATGAGACATGAAAGAAGACTTTAGACATGAAAGGAGACTTTAGACATGAAAGGAGACGTTAGACATGAAATGAGACATGAAAGAAAACTTTAGACATGAAATGAGACATTAAAGAAAACTTTAGACATGAAAGGAGACGTTAGACATGAAAGGAGACGTTAGACATGAAATGAGACGTTAGACATGAAATGAGACGTTAGACATGAAAGGAGACGTTGGACATGAAAGGAGACGTTGGACATGAAAGGAGACGTTGGACATGAAAGGAGACGTTGGACATGAAAGGAGACGTTAGACATTAAAGAAAACTTTAGACATGAAAGGAGACGTTAGACATGAAAGGAGACGTTAGACATTAAAGAAAACTTTAGACATGAAAGGAGACGTTAGACATTAAACAAAACTTTAGACATGAAAGGAGACGTTAGACATGAAAGGAGACGTTAGACATGAAAGGAGACGTTAGACATGAAAGGAGACGTTAGACATGAAAGGAGACGTTAGATATGAAAGGAGACATTAGACATGAAAGGAGACATTAGACATGAAAGGAGACATTAACGAAAACTTTAGACATGAAAGGAGACGTTAGACATGAAAGGATACGTTAGACATGAAAGGAGACATTAGACATGAAAGGAGACATTAGACATGAAAGGAGACATTAGACATGAAATGAGACAGACATGAAATGAGACATTAAAGAAAACTTTAGACATGAAAGGAGACGTTAGACATGAAAGGAGACGATAGACATGAAATGAGACGTTAGACATGAAATGAGACATGAAAGAAGACTTTAGACATGAAAGGAGACTTTAGACATGAAAGGAGACGTTAGACATGAAATGAGACATTAAAGAAAACTTTAGACATGAAAGGTGACTTTAGACATGAAAGGAGACGTTAGACATGAAAGAAAACTTTAGACATAAAATGAGACATTAGACATGAAAGGAGACGTTAGACATTAAAGAAAACTTTAGACATGAAAGGAGACATTAGACATGAAAGGAGACGTTAGACATTAAAGAAACCTTTAGACATGAAAGGAGACGTTAGACATGAAAGGAGACGTTAGACATGAAAGGAGACGTTAGACATGAAAGGAGACGTTAGACATGAAATGAGACATGAAAGAAGACTTTAGACATGAAAGGAGACTTTAGACATGAAAGGAGACGTTAGACATGAAATGAGACATGAAAGAAAACTTTAGACATGAAATGAGACATTAAAGAAAACTTTAGACATGAAAGGAGACGTTAGACATGAAAGGAGACGTTAGACATGAAATGAGACGTTAGACATGAAAGGAGACGTTGGACATGAAAGGAGACGTTGGACATGAAAGGAGACGTTGGACATGAAAGGAGACGTTGGACATGAAAGGAGACGTTAGACATTAAAGAAAACTTTAGACATGAAAGGAGACGTTAGACATTAAACAAAACTTTAGACATGAAAGGAGACGTTAGACATGAAAGGAGACGTTAGACATGAAAGGAGACGTTAGACATGAAAGGAGACGTTAGATATGAAAGGAGACATTAGACATGAAAGGAGACATTAGACATGAAAGGAGACGTTAGACATGAAATGAGACATGAAAGAAGACTTTAGACATGAAAGGAGACTTTAGACATGAAAGGAGACGTTATACATGAAATGAGACATGAAAGAAAACTTTAGACATGAAATGAGACATGAAAGGAGACGTTAGACATGAAAGGAGACGTTAGACATGAAAGGAGACATTAGACATGAAAGGAGACATTAGACATGAAATGAGACAGACATGAAATGAGACGTTAGACATGAAAGGAGACGTTAGACATGAAAGAAAACTTTAGACATGAAATGAGACATTAGACATGAAAGGAGACGTTAGACATTAAAGAAAACTTTAGACATGAAAGGAGACATTAGACATGAAAGGAGACGTTAGACATTAAAGAAACCTTTAGACATGAAAGGAGACGTTAGACATGAAATGAGACATGCAAGAAGACTTTAGACATGATAGGAGACTTTAGACATGAAAGGAGACGTTAGACATGAAATGAGACATGAAAGAAAACTTTAGACATGAAAGGAGACGTTAGACATGAAAGGAGACGTTAGACGTGAAAGGAGACGTTGGACATGAAAGGAGACGTTGGACATGAAAGGAGACGTTGGACATGAAAGGAGACGTTAGACATTAAAGAAAACTTTAGACATGAAAGGAGATGTTGGACATGAAAGGAGACGTTGGACATGAAAGGAGACGTTAGACATGAAAGGAGACGTTGGACATGAAAGGAGACGTTGGACATGAAAGGAGACGTTGGACATGAAAGGAGACGTTAGACATGAAAGGAGTCGTTAGACATGAAAGGAGACGTTAGACATGAAAGGAGACGTTAGACATGAAAGGAGACGTTAGACATGAAAGGAGACATTAGACATGAAAGGAGACACTAGACATGAAAGGAGACGTTAGACATGAAAGGAGACATGAAAGAAGACTTTAGACATGAAAGGAGACTTTAGACATGAAAGGAGACGTTAGACATGAAATGAGACATGAAAGAAAACTTTAGACATGAAATGAGACATTAAAGAAAACTTTAGACATGAAAGGAGACGTTAGACATGACAGGAGACGTTAGACATGAAAGGAGACATTAGACATGAAAGGAGACATTAGACATGAAATGAGACAAACATGAAATGAGACGTTAGACATGAAAGGAGACGTTAGACATGAAAGAAAACTTTAGACATGAAATGAGACATTAGACATGAAAAGAGACGTTAGACATTAAAGAAAACTTTAGACATGAAAGGAGACATTAGACATGAAAGGAGACGTTAGACATTAAATAAACCTTTAGACATGAAAGGAGACGTTAGACATGAAAGGAGACGTTAGACATGAAATGAGACATGCAAGAAGACTTTAGACATGATAGGAGACTTTAGACATGAAAGGAGACGTTAGACATGAAATGAGACATGAAAGAAAACTTTAGACATGAAATGAGACATTAAAGAAAACTTTAGACATGAAAGGAGACGTTAGACATGAAAGGAGACGTTAGACATGAAAGGAGACGTTAGACATGAAATGAGACGTTAGACATGAAAGGAGAAGATGGACATGAAAGGAGACGTTGGACATGAAAGGAGACGTTGGACATGAAAGGAGACGTTAGACATGAAAGGAGACCTTAGACATGAAAGGAGACGTTTGTCACAGTTCAGCGCCACACCCTCCTCACTCTGTCAGTCACTCCCTCCTCGTCAGCCCTCATTCCCTTCACCTGGTCCTCATACCTCACCTGCAGCCCATTCCCTCATTAGTCCCTCACTATTTAGGTCCCCTCACTTGCACTTGTCCTCTGCCAGATTGTCTTGTATATTAGTACCAAGTTCTCAGTGTTATTGGTCTGTTCTGCCTGTTTTGTTCCTTTAGTAAAGGATATTCTTTGTTTACCTCAGTCTTGAGAGTCGTGCTTGAGTTCCGTGGTTCGCACCGTGACATTACAATCTGGCCAGTCATGGACTCAGCACAATCTCCTGCAGCAAGCCGGTTCGAGAGGATCGAGGGCGCTCTCCAGCAGCACGAGGCGCAGATGACCAGCTTCGCCGCGGAGACACGGCGGTCCGCAGCAGCCCAGGAGGGGGCTATGACAGCGTTGACCGCCCAGGTGCTGCAGCTAACGACAGCCCTGAACCAGCTCGTAGTTGCAGCGCCAGCTTCGGCCTCTCCGTCGCCTGTCTCACCGCCGCCTGTGCCAACACACGAGCCTCGGGTGGGAACACCGGAGCGCTACGCTGGGGAACCCGAGGGCTGCAACCCCTTCATCACGAACTGCTCCATCCTTTTCTCCCTGCAGCCCCACACCTTCGCCTCGGAGGAAGCTAAGGTAGCCTTCACCATCACCCACCTGTCTGACAGAGCGCGACTGTGGGGCACCGCGGAGTGGGAGAGACGCACGCCAGCCTGCTCCTCGTTCCTGCTGTTTTCTGCGGAGCTTCGCAAGGTGTTTGGGGCGGTCTCCAAGGGCCCAGACCCAATTGGGGGACTGGCGGAGCTGCGTCAGGGAGACCGGACAGTTGCGGATTATGCTCTGGAGTTTCGAACGAGAGCACGCCTGAGCGACTGGAACGAGGCAGCAAAGTGTGAGGTATTCTTGACTGGACAGTAAAAGACGTGACTCGCCCGTAGCAGGGGAGGTACTGGTGAGCCGAACCACAAGACACACTCCCAACCAAAGACCCCTGTTCCACGCTCAGCTGCTGCTTGAGAGCGGACCACAGACCTTCTCTACGTTCATTGACTCTGGTGCTGACGACAGCTTCATGGATGAGGAACTAGCCCGTCAGCTGGGTATCGAGCGGGTACCGCTGCCATGCCCTGTTCCGGCCAACGCTCTGGATGGCCACCTACTGGGGACAGTGACTCACCAGACCACGCCGGTTCGTATGCTCCTGTCTGGTAACCACCATGAAACCATTCGGTTTCTTATTCTGCAGTCACCCCAGCATCCATTAATCCTGGGGTACCCCTGGCTCCGCCGTCATAACCCCCACATTGACTGGGCCACAGGAGCCATCCTGGGGTGGAGTGCATCTTGCAACCTGATTTGCCTGAGACAGGCTGCTGCACCTCAGCAGTCAGCTTGCACCAGCTCTGCTTCAGACCTGTCGGGAGTGCCTACGGATTACCACGACTTTCGGGAGGTATTCAGTAAGGTCAAGGCCTCATCCCTGCCTCCACATCGTCCCTACGACTGCGTCATTAACCTGCAACCAGGCACCACTCCACCCAGGGGCCGCCTGTATTCCTTAGCTGCACCTGAGAGAGGCCATGGAGGCGTACATCAGTTCCTCTCTAGCTGCTGGGATCATCCGTCCCTCTTCCTCACCTGCAGGTGCAGGGTTTTTCTTCGTGAAGAAGAGGGACAAGTCACTTAGGCCCTGCATTGACTACAGGGGCCTCAATGACATTACCATTAAGAACCGCTATCCACTCCCACTCATCTCTTCTGCCTTTGAGTTGCTGCGGGGGGCTACCATCTTCACCAAGCTAGACCTGCGCAACGCCTATCACTTGGTTCGGATCCGAGAGGGGGATGAGTGGAAGACGGCTTTCAACACCCCCACTGGACATTATGAATACCTTGTTATGCCCTTCGGTCTGACTAATGCCCCAGCCGTCTTCCAGGCCCTGGTGAATGATGTGCTGAGAGACATGTTGAACAAGCAGGTGTTCGTCTACCTAGACGACATTCTTATTTTTTCGAGGTCCCGAGAGGAGCACATTCACCATGTTCAAGCAGTCCTTCAATGCCTCCTGAGGAATTCTCTGTTCGTTAAGGCAGAGAAGTGTGAATTCCTCTTCGGTCTCCTTCCTGGGTTACATTGTGGGACAGGAGAGTGTGCAGATGGATCCTGCCAAGGTGTCAGCTGTTACGTCCTGGCCCATCCCGGACTCACGTAAGCAGCTGCAACGATTCCTGGGGTTTGCAAATTTCTATCGGAGGTTTGTCCGCGGCTATAGCACCGTAGCGGCCCCACTCACGGCCCTCACCTCATCTAAGGTGCAGTTCCAGTGGTCATCCTCGGCTGAGGAGGCCTTCCAGAACCTTAAGGCCCGGTTTACTTCTGCCCCTATCCTCCAGGTACCCGACCCAGAGAGACAGTTTGTTGTTGAGGTGGACGCCTCCGATGTGGGTGTGGGGGCCATACTTTCTCCACCCATGCGCCTTCTTTTCCAGGTAACCGAGAGCTGCTTGCCGTTAAGCTGGCCCTTGAAGAGTGGCGCCACTGGCTGGAGGGGACCAGTCTGCCATTCTTGTGTTGGACTGATCACAAGAACCTGGAGTATATTCAGTCCGCCAAGAGACTGAACTCTCGGCAAGCCAGATGGTCTTTGTTTTTTACTCGGTTTAACTTTTCCCTCTGTTACAGGCCCGGTACCCGTAACGTCAAGCCGGATGCCCTATCCCGCCAGTTTGTGGACCAGGGGGATTCCACCCCTTGTAAGGACTATATCCTTTCTGCCCCCGTCTTGGTTGCCCCGATCACCTGGGGGGTAGAGGAGAGAGTCAAGGCTGCCCTGGAAGCCAAGCCCGGTCCGAGCTCCTGTCCCTCTGATCGCCTGTTTGTCCCTCAGAACCTGAGGTCCGAGGTCCTCCAGTGGGCCCATAGCTCCAAACTCATGTGTCATCCTGGGAGCCAGCGGACTAGGGATGCCTTGCAGCAGAGGTTCTGGTGGTCTACTCTGGAGAAGGACACCCGAGAATTTGTCAATGCCTGTCCTGTCTGCAACCGGCACAAACCATCCCACCAGGCTCCTGCTGGTTTCCTGCAACCTCTGTCGGTGCCCCATCGGACCTGGTCTCACATCTCCCTGGACTTCGTGACCGGTCTCCCACCGTCCAACAAACATACCACCATCCTAACAGTGGTAGACCGGTTCAGCAAGATGGCCCACTTCGTGCCCTTGCCCAAACTCCCCTCGGCCAAGGAGACTGCTGAGCTGGTTCTGCAGCATGTCTTCCGGCTTCACGGTCTCCCAACGGACACAGTCTCTGACCGGGGTCCTCAGTTTACATCGGTATTCTGGAGGGAGTTCTGCACACTCATCGGGGCCACAGCTAGCCTTTCATCGGGATTCCACCCACAGTCTAACGGCCAGACTGAGCCAAGAACCAGGAGATGGAGACTGCTCTACGGTGTTTGGTCTCGGAGACTCCAGCGGCCTGGTCCGAGCAGCTCCTGTGGGTGGAGTATGCCCACAACACTTTGACCAGCTCTGCCACTGGCATGTCCCCGTTCCAGTGTGCCTACGGGTTTCAACCTCCTCTGTTTCCTGCCCCTCGGTTCAGGCATTTGTCCGCCGCTGCCACCGTACCTGGACCAGGGCCAGAGTTGCGCTCCTCAGCTCGGCCAGCCGCTACTCTGCAGCAGCCATCCGGCGCCGCTCCAAGGGTCCCATCTACCAGGTTGGTCAGAGGGTGTGGCTATCAACTAGGGATCTACCCTTGCGAGTAGAGGCGAAGAAGTTGGCACCCAGGTTCGTCGGACCATTCGAGGTCCTGAAGGTCATCAACCCGGCAGCAGTGAGGCTCAAGCTGCCCCGGGCCATGCGGGTCCATCCGTCATTCCACGTTTCCTGGGTGAAGCCAGTTCGGGAGTGTCCACTGTCCCCTGTGGTACAGCCGCCACCGCGGTTCATCGAGGGAGGTCTTACCTACACGGTTCACCGCCTGCTTCGTTCCCGCCGTCGTGGGAGAGGGCTACAATACCTGGTTGACTGGGAGGGCTACGGCCCAGAAGAGAGGTGCTGGGTTCCGGCTCGACACATTCTGGATGCCCCTCTCATAAGAGAGTTTCACCGCAGCCACCCTGACCAGCCCTCCAAGGGTTCTGTGCCCACGGGGGCCACCCAGCCAGAATCGGTTCCCCCTCGCCCTTCGGTAATGTCAGACATCGGGGAGGAGGAGGAGGAGGAGCCTTCCACCGATCAGGACAACTCACCCGCCGATGAGGAGAGGGGGGAGATGTCTGAGGAGTATTAGCCCTTCACCAGATCTTCCCATCCACCCGGTTTGGTGATTTGTTTTGGGACGTCAGGAGCCGTCCCTTAGAGGGGGGATTCTGTCACAGTTCAGCGCCACACCCTCCTCACTCTGTCAGTCACTCCCTCCTCGTCAGCCCTCATTCCCTTCACCTGGTCCTCATACCTCACCTGCAGCCCATTCCCTCATTAGTCCCTCACTATTTAGGTCCCCTCACTTGCACTTGTCCTTTGCCAGATTGTCTTGTATATTAGTACCAAGTTCTCAGTGTTATTGGTCTGTTCTGCCTGTTTTGTTCCTTCAGTAAAGGATATTCTTTGTTTACCTCAGTCTTGAGAGTCGTGCTTGAGTTCCGTGGTTCGCACCGTGACAACGTTAGACATGAAAGGAGACGTTAGACATGAAAGGAGACATTAGACATGAAAGGAGACGTTAGACATGAAATGAGACATGAAAGAAGACTTTAGACATGAAATGAGACGTTAGACATGAAAGGAGATGTTAGACATGAAATGAGACATTAGACATGAAATGATTCCCAGCAGATCTTACTTGACCACCCAACAGACACAAAAGGACTTCAGCAGCCAATCAGAACGCAGGACCTACGTGACGCTGGTCAGAACCTGAGCTCCGGTCTGACAGGTTCCTCTTCAGTTTGTGCAGATCAGAGAACTGACAGAGGAGGACATGAATGATGCAATGATGGATGAATGTTTCCTCGGGACATTGACCCCAAAAGTGCTTCGTAAGCATCCCATCAGTGTATGAATGTGTGAATGTTAGTTACTCCTGATGGGTAGGTGACACCTTGTATGGTAGCTCCTCCCATTATGCCCCTCTCATCAGTGTGTGAATGGGTGAATGATGACATGTAGTGTTAAAGAGCTCTGAGTGGTTGGAAGACTAGAAAAGGTCTATACAACTACAGATCATTACCATTTACCATTGATGGAATGATGATGAATAAATGGATGAATTAAATAATGAATGAATGTATTAATTAATTAATTAATTAACTGATGAATGAATGAATGACAGGCAGAATAACAGGTGAGTGGGTGTCTACCTGAGGACTGTCGGGGGAGGGTCTTCTGTTGGATGCCTCAATGAACTCAGAGACGTTCCTCCTGTGACCGTGAGCAACCGTCTGTACAGAGAATTATAGTTCACTCAAGTTATTGCCTCTACAAGTTATTACCTGTACATGTAATAACCTGTACAGGTAATAACTTGTAGAGGTAATAACCTGTACATGTTATTATCTGTACAAGTTATTACATGGTTTTTAAAAGTTATTATCATTTGTACTAGTTTTAAGCTGCTGGTTTGCTTCACCTCTTCAGCAATGCTGTGTCTCCAGTTCTTGACCCGCACAGCCGTTCCCGCCTCAGAAACTCCATTTTCCATCAGGCTTTGGGGCAAAGGGGAAACCTAGAACAACCAATGGATTAATTAATTCATGAATGTAAAATCTGACACCAGATGAACGAACTGCATGATTTGCTGATTTATGACCTCTTGCAGCTTGAACTGAGAGCCGCTTTCATCTCTCAAGTCCAGTTGAGCTCTGGGAATCAAACACACGGGCTGCAGAGGATTCTGGGAAAACAACAACAACTAGAGATCAAACAACAAAGTTACTGAGTATGTGGGTGTGTGGTTTGCATGTGTGTGTGTAGGTGTTTGTGTCTGTGGGTGAGTCTGTGTGTCTGTGTGTGTTAGTGTGTGTGTGTGTGTGTTTGTATCTGTGTGTGAGTCTGTGTGTTAGTGTGTTAGTGTGTGTGTGTGTGTGTGTGTGTGTGTGTGTGTGTGTGTGTGTGTGTGTGTGTGTGTGTGCGTGCGTGTCTGTGTGTCTCTGTGTGTGTGTGTGTGAGTGAGTCTGTGTAGGTGTGTGAGTCTGTGTGTTTGTGTGTTAGTTAGTGCATGTGTGTGTTAGTGAGTCTGTGTTTTACCGTTGTAAAGACGTCGTTGTTGTCGTCATGTACCTGTGAAGGATAATCTTCTTCAGGCAGCGGAGGCTTCAATTAATGACACAAATCAATTAAAAAATCAATTAAATGTTTTGTGACAGCCTGTTCTAATCCAGACTCATGTCAGTAATATTAAACCAGACATAATCCAGACTCATGTTAGTAATCTTAAACCAGACCTAATCCAGTCTCATGTTAGTAATTTTAAACCAGACATAATCCAGACACATGTTAGTAATCTTAAACCAGACCTAATCCAGACTCATGTCAGTAATCTTAAACCAGAGCTAATCCAGACTCATGTTTGTAATCTTAAACCAGACCTAATCCAGACTCATGTCAGTAATCTTAAACCAGACATAATCCAGAATCATGTCAGTAATATTCAACCAGACGTAATCCAGACTCATGTTAGTAATCTTAAACCAGACCTAATCTAGACTCATGTCAGTAATATTAAACCAGACCTAATCCAAACTCATGTCAGTAATCTTAAACCAGACCTAATCCAAACTCATGTTAGTAATCTTAAACCAGACCTAATCTAGACTCATGTCAATAATATTAAACCAGACCTAATCCAGATTTATGTCGAGATCGTACCGGGCCATCGTCGCTCCTCCCCCTGGATGTGGATCCGTGGGAGGGGGAGGGTGGCCCCGGGGCGGCCCATGACGTGGCTCCCGAGGTGGGGTTGTGGTAGTAGAACTTCCCTGAGACTTCGTCCACCAGCTGCTCCCAACCAACAGAACCCTGAGAGGAAGCGGCTCCGTGTCACTTCATCTGTTATGCTTTAATCTGGTAATTTGATCCTAGAAATTGGTACCTGAGAGGAGGCGGGGGAGAGCAGAGGGGAGGGGGAGGTCAGCTGACCCCCCTCACTGCCTCTGGACTGGTCCAAGTCTCCATAAGGTGGGGGTGCAGGCCTGCGGGGGTCGGACCAGGTGGTCTGTCTGGTTACAGGGTGGAAATAAAAATCCTTCCCGCTGTCCCGGTCCGTGTGAACCTGGACACAGAGACAGAGGGACACATTGGACATGGAGACAGAGGGACACATTGGACATGGAGACAGAGGGACACGTTGGACATGGAGACAGAGGGACACGTTGGACATGGAGACAGAGGGACACATTGAACATGGAGACAGAGGGACATGTTGGACATGGAGACAGAGGGACACATTGAACATGGAGACAGAGGGACATGTTGGACATGGAGACAGAGGGACACGTTGGACATGGAGACAGAGGGACACATTGGACATGGAGACAGAGGGACACGTTGGACATGGAGACAGAGGGACACATTGGACATGGAGACAGAGGGACACGTTGGACATGGAGACAGAGGGACATGGAGACAGAGGGACACGTTGGACATGGAGACAGAGGGACACATTGGACATGGAGACAGAGGGACACATTGGACATGGAGACAGAGGGACACGTTGGACATGGAGACAGAGGGACATGGAGACAGAGGGACACGTTGGACATGGAGACAGAGGGACACATTGGACATGGAGACAGAGGGACATGGAGACAGAGGGACATGGAGACAGAGGGACACGTTGGACATGGAGACAGAAGGACACATTGGACATGGCGACTGTGGCTCAGTGGTTAGCAAGTCAGTCTTTCAATCAGAGGGTCGGTGGTTCAAACCCCGGCTCAGCCAGTCCATGTCGTTGTGTCCTTGAGCAAGACACTTAACCCTAATTGCTCACCGTTGCTGTGTCTACGGTCTACTGTATACTGTATATCATGTAAGTCGCTTTGGATAAAAGTGTCAGCTAAATGAAATGTAATGTAATGTAATGTAATGAGACAGAGGGACATGGAGACAGAGGGACACGTTGGACATGGACACATTGGACATGGAGACAGAGGGACATGGAGACAGAGGGACACGTTGGACATGGAGACAGAAGGACACATTGGACATGGAGACAGAGGGACATGGAGACAGAGGGACACGTTGGACATGGAGACAGAGGGACACATTGGACATGGAGACAGAGGGACATGGAGACAGAGGGACACGTTGGACATGGAGACAGAAGGACACATTGGACATGGAGACAGAGGGACATGGAGACAGAGGGACACGTTGGACATGGAGACAGAGGGACATGTTGGACATGGAGACAGAGGGACACGTTGGACATGGAGACAGAAGGACATGGAGACAGAGGGACACATTGGACATGGAGACAGAGGGACACGTTGGACATGGAGACAGAGGGACACGTTGGACATGGAGACAGAGGGACACGTTGGACATGGAGACAGAGGGACACGTTGGACATGGAGACAGAGGGACACGTTGGACATGGAGACAGAGGGACACGTTGGACATGGAGACAGAAGGACATGGAGACAGAGGGACACATTGGACATGGAGACAGAGGGACACATTGAACACGTTGAACACAGAGGCAGAGGGTTCACACCTTTAGTTCACACCTGTGGGTCACACCTACAGTTCACACCTGTAGATCACATCTACAGTTCACACCTATAACTCACACCTGTAGTTCATACCTATAACTCACATCTGTAGTTCACACCTATAACTCACACCTGTAGTTCATACCTATAACTCACACCTGTAGTTCACACCTATAACTCACACCTATCAGAGGTCACCTTACCTGCCAGCCGTTCTGTGGGCTGAGGGGGGAGGCCGGGCTCATCATCCCAGTGGAAGAGATTGAAGAAGATGAACTATGACTGGGGATGAAGGGGGCGAGGCCAGGAGGAGGTGATGATGGGAGGGCGGAGCCAGAGACCGAGATCTGAGGGATGTTTGTTTTCCTCACAGAGGAGATGTTAGCGTAGATCGGAGACTTTGGGTCAACAGAGCCAACGTCCTGCAGAGATTGTTTTAGTCATCAAGAGTGAGTGAATGAGAGTCAATGAGTGAGTGAATGTGTGAGTGAGTGAGTGAATGAGTGATAATCAATGAGTGAGTGAGTAGGTGAATTTGTGAGTGAGTGAGAGCCAATGAGTGAGTGAGTGAGTGAGTGAGTGAGTGAGTGAGTGAGTGAGTGAGTGAGTGAGTGAGTGAGTGAGTGAGTGAGTGAGTGAGTGAGTGAGTGAGTGAGTGAGTGAGTGAGTGAGTGAGTGAGTGAGTGAGTGAATGGAAGGACAGACAGATGAATGCATTGACAGAAAATTAATCTGAACCGTTTTTAAGATCAATTATTGAATGGCTCACTAGCTTTTTGTTCTCCTCATGAAGTCTACTAGTTTGTTTCTGAGGGACAGGAACAGGAAGTAGTCCTCCCATGTTTTATTCACACACACACACACACACGCACACGCACACACACACGCTGTGTTGTCCATGAGAACCTCCTCAACCTCAAACACTGAGCCTCAATCCACAATCAATACCACTAAAACTGTTCAATGTCAACGAATGATTCAGCAACTTTGAATATTATCAAACTTCCCTTGAATTTCCTCACTAACTCCTAGAACCTGGAACCTAGAACCTCCTCCAGGTTCTGTCCATCTGTTTGTTTCAATGTTTCTCTGTCTGATGTCTCGTGTTCAGAACCCATCGTCCAGTAAAAATCAGCGTTTCAGTCCTGAAGACAGCATCCCGCTGGTCCAGCTGCCGCCTTGCTGGTCCCTGCTGCCCCCTGCTTGTCTCTGCTGGTCCTTGCTGCCCCCCTGCTGGTTCCTGCTGCACCCTTGCTGCCCCTGCTTCCCCCTGCTGGTTCCTGCTGCCCCCTGCTGGTCCTGCTGCCCCTGCTGGTTCCTGCTGCTCCCTTGCCCCCTGCTGGTCCTGCTTGTCCTGCTGCCCCTGCTGGTTCCTGCTGCTCCCTTGCTGCCCCCTGCTGGTCCTGCTGGTCCAGCTTCCCCCTGCTGTGCCTGCTGTCCCCTTGCTGGTCCCTTCTGGTCCTGCTGTCCCCGCTGCCCGCTTGCTGTTCCCTGCTGCCCCCTGTTGGTCCCTGCTGGCCCCTGTTGGTCCCTGCTGGTACTTCTGCCCCCTTTCTGACCTCTGCTGCGTCCTTTTATCAGTTTCCTGTCCGACACTGAACACATCATGCCGGCTGTGACATCACTACATCCTGCTGGCCTCATCACATCCTGCTGTTGTATTTCCAAATATTTCTAAATATTAAAGATCATAAATTATAAACATTAAAAGTGTATAAAGAAATAAAATCAACACAAATAAAATATAAATTCAAATTCAAATCACAAACCATATTAAACAGAATGTGAGTCATGAAGCGGTGCTGGAGGTCAAAGGTCAGCAGAGAATGACGATGAGAATAAAAAGAGGAAACTACTTTTTCTTCTCTGTCTTCCTGTGTGTACACCGCAGGAAGTGACACATTGGAGAGGCTTTTATTTTGTAAAAAGGCCACTCTGAAATCTGGGTCTCTCTGGGTCTCTCTGGGCCTCTCTGGGTCTCTCTGGGTCTCCATAGGCATCTCTGGGCCTCTCTGGGTCTCTCTGGGCCTCCCTAGGCCTCTCTGGGCCTCTCTGGGCCTCTCTGGGTCTCTCTGGGTCTCTCTGGGTCTCTATGGGCCTCTCTGGGCCTCCCTAGGCCTCTCTGTGCCTCTCTGGGTCTCTCTGGGTCTCTCTGGGCCTCTCTGGGTCTCTCTGGGTCTCTCTGGGCCTCTCTGGGCCTCTCGGGGTCTCCCTAGGCCTCTCTAGGCCTCTCTGGGCCTCTCTGGGTCTCGGTGGTCTCTCTGAGTCTCAACTTTATTAATATTACATTACATTTCATTTAGCTGACGCTTTTATCCAAAGCGACTTACAATAAGTGCATTCTACGGTTACAAACAAGAATCAGAACAACAAGAATCAAGAAGGTACAATTTCATCAAAAAGTTCAACTACAAAGTGCTATCAGTAAGAGCTATTCCAGTGCTACTAAAGTGCTACTTTCTTTATTCAAGATATAATATACCGTGCATCCGGAAAGTATTCATTATCATTATGTCATTATAGGGTGTTGTGTGTAGAATTTTGAGAAAAAAAATGAATTTAATCCATTTTGGATTAAGGCTGTAACATAACAAAATGTGGAAAAAGTGAAGCGCTGTGAATACTTTCAGGATGCACTGTACTCATCTTTATGTATAATCTAAACATGACGTGTGTATTTATTAATATGTATTAATAATCTAAATATGATGTGTATATTTATTAATCATTCTTCAGAAAACTAGAAAAACACTGATGAATGATGTTGAATCAGAGAATCAGAAAAGAAACCAAAGAAAAAAGATGAAATTATAGAATCTCAACTTAACCAAAACCCAGCTTCCATCAGCTAATCGAAGAAAACAGAGTCTGACTGAAAGCTCAGGAAATGTGGACTTTGAACTGGGCCAGAACTCCGGAAGCTTTGACGGAACTCTCAGGTCTTACCTGGGAAAAGGTCGGGGTAGGTGCAGGTGCAGACGGCGCTCCTGGACGTTCTTTTCCTTCGACCAGAGCCTCAAAGTCCAGGTTCAGGTCCTGGATGGACTCGTAGATATGGTTTGAACCTTCCTCTTTTAGTGGACCTTCCTCGCCGCTGCTGTCCTCCTCCAGTGCCTCCTCTGGCTCTATAGAGGACTCCCGGTGGTCACTGTGGCCCACCGGGACCACCGGTGTCTCTACGGGGATGGGCTGGATCTGGGATCTGAGTGTGGAGACGGGGTCTGCTGGACTGAAACTGGGAACTCGGGATTTGTCAGAGTCCTTGTGATCCTCTGGGAAGCGCGAAAGGTGTTTTTTGCTCACAACATCGTCGGCCATGTTTGTAGTCCCAGTCTCTCCTGGGCCCGCAGGATGGTGTATGGGATGCCGTGGTGCTGGGTTCACCAGAGACGACATGTCATGGAAGTCCAGCGGGACCCCGAACGTGGACATGCGGTTCTCAGTCTTGCGGTATCCTTTGGAAGCTTCGGGTCTGAGTCGGATCATCACCTCATCTCCCGGTATGGTTCTGGGCTCCTCCAGAATCTTTGGAACGGGGACGGGGACGGGGATGGGGACGGGGACGGGGGACGCCACAGGAAGGAGCACTGGTTCAGGACCTGGCGGATCGAAGTCCAGGGGCGAAGGGAAGTCCGTCGGCAGCTCCTTGACATACTTGGCGGGGATGTAGAAGGGCTTTGAGCCGCGGTCCCTCTGGACCTGCCACCAGTGGTCGTTGGTCTTTGCCAGCAGGACGTAGCGCTCGTTGGGTTTGATGGCGACCGCCACACCGTCCCGACCCTGGTACTCATAATGAAACTCCACCAGGACCAGACCCAGACCTGCAGGACCCGGACCAGACCGGAGGATCAGAGGAAATAATGAGAGTTAATAAGAGTGTTATGTTGACTGCAAGTGCGAATGATGACGGTAAAGACAGAACTCACCGGGACACAGCAGGGAGGAAGTTGTTGCCATGATAATGACCCCCCTCAGGTAGATGGGAAGGTGACTCAGAAGGTGAAGGGTCAAAGGTCACATCTGATCATCAGCCACCTTAGAGAGAGAAATAGTTTAATTATTTTCAGTATTTAGAGTAGCAGCAGTGTGCTGATGCTAACATGATGCTAATATGATGCTAACATGATGCTAACATGATTATAACAAGGTGCTAACATAATGCTAACAGTGAATAGTACAATATATACCTCTGAAATGTAATATATATATATATATATATATATATATATATATATATATATATATACTTATACTAATGTACAAGTACACTTGACACTTTCACACAACACTTACACTCATGCACATTCCATGCACTTTATCTTATTTTTGGTATTTTGATATGCTACTGTTTCAATGTAAATATTCATTCATCCTCATTTATTGCACTGCGTTAACTGTTAAATGTGTATTGTTAAATGTTAAATGTATGCACCTTCCCGCCAGGACAAATTCCTTGTATGTGTAAACATACATGGCAATAAATGGTTCTGATTCTGATTCTTAAATTGCACAACGTTAAATTCCTCCACTTTATTTGTAGTTAAATTAGTTTCAGTATTGATTCATGTGAAACTTATTTTCTCAGAGTTGAGACTTAAGACAGAAACATAAGAATGAAAGGATGTTTCCTCTTGTCCGAACAAGTCAAGCTAAAGCTAATGCTGAAGCCAAAGCTAGTTCTGAAGCTAAGGTTAATGCTGAAGCTAAAGCTAGTACTGAAGCTAAAGCTAATTCTGAAGCTAAATCTAGTACTGGAGCTAAAGCTAATACTGAATCTAAAGCAAATGCTGAAGCCAAAGCTAGTACTGAAGCTGAAGCTAGTACTGAAGCTAAAGCTAATGCTGATGCTAAAGCTAGTACTGAAGCTAAATCTAATGCTGAAGCCAAAGCTAAAGCTAGTACTGAAGCTAAAGCTAATGCTGACGTTAAAGCTATAACTGAAGCTAAATCTAATGCTGAAGCCAAAGCTAAAGCTAGTACTGAAGCTAAAGCTAGTACTGAAGCTAAAGCTAATGCTGATGCTAAAGCTAGTACTGAAGCTAAATCTAATGCTGAAGCCAAAGCTAAAGCTAGTACTGAAGCTAAAGCTAATGCTGACGTTAAAGCTATAACTGAAGCTAAAGCTAATGCTGAAGCCAAAGCTAGTACTGAAGCTGAAGCTAATGCTGACACTAAAGCTAGTACTGAAGTCAAAGCTAGTACTGAAGCTGAAGCTAATGCTGAAGCCAAAGCTAGTACTGAAGCTAAAGCTAATGATGACGCTAAAGCAAATGCTGAAGCTAAAGCTAATGCTGAAGCCAAAGCTAGTACTGAAGCTAAAGCTAATGATGACACTAAAGCTAGTACTGAAGCTAAAGCTGAAGCCAAAGCTAGTACTGAAGCTAAAGCTAGTACTGAAGCTAAAGCTAATGCTGATGCTATAGCTAGTACTGAAGCTAAAGCTAATACTGAAGCCAAAGCTAGTACTGAAGCTAATGCTGAAGCTAATTTTTCTTGTCTTATATAAATCGTGTTTTTAGGCTGAAACGCTGTTTTCAAACACTACACAGCAGTAAACAGCAGTACACAACTCTTACTCCAGCAGTACACATAGTACACACAGCTATTAATCCAGTAGTACACATAGTACACAGCTCTTACCCCAGCAGTACACCCAGTACACAGCTCTTACTCCAGTAGTACACACAGTACACAGCTATTAATCCAGTAGTATACATAGTACACAGCTCTTACTCCAGCAGTACACACAATACACAGCTCTTACTCCAGCAGTACACACTGTACACACAGTACACAACTCTTAAACCAGCAGTACACACAATACACAGCTCTTACTCCAGTAGTACACACAGTACACCGCTCTTAAACCAGCAGTACACACAATACACACCTCTTACTCCAGAAGTACACACAATACACAGCTCGTACTCCAGCAGTACACACAGTACACAGCTCTTAGTCCAGCAGTACACACCTCTTACTCCAGTAGTACACACAATACACAGCTCGTACTCCAGCAGTACACACAGTACACAGCTCTTACTCCAGCAGTACACACAGTACACAGCTCTTACTCCAGTAGTACACAAATTACACAGCTCTTACTCCAGCAGTACACACAGTACACAGCTCTTACTCCAGCAGTACACACAGTACACACAGTATAAGGCTTCCAGGAAGTCAACAGGTTCTAAGAGGTTCTTTAGAGAGACGACACTGCAGCTCTTCTTTCCACACCGCAGACTCCGCCCACTCTGCAGGTAGAGGGGCGGGGCCTTGCAGACTTCGTCTCAGTGTTCACCTGCACTTTACTCTGAAGGAACCAGGCGTAGTATATACATATTAAAGTACTACTACTATAACTGACCAGTTTGACACACACACACACACACACACACACACAGAACAATAGCAGGAGGCTGATCTTAGGCCTGTTCTGTTTATGGAGGGAAGTGTCTGCTCTTCCTGTCTGCTGGAAGCTCCGCCCACACAACTGCATCGACTCCACCTCTCGATGACATCACACGCTGGTCTGTGTGCGTGTGTGCGTGTGCGTGTGTTTCCTGTCTTTGTAGAGGAACAATACTTAGACTGCAGAACATTCACTGTTGGACTTTTCTCCTCTTTGGGCTTTTAATTTTACCAGGATGCTAATCAATAACTAATCAATGCATAATCAATATATAATCAGTACATGATCAATAACTAACCAATACATAACCAATAACTAATCAATTCATAATCAGTACATGATCAATACATAATTAATAACTAATCAATACATAATCAACAAGTACCATTTAAGGTACTTGTACTTCACTTGTTGTATTTGTATTGCTCTTCAGTCATCTGACCGCTGATACAAATATATAAATATATTTAATAAACATGAATGAGACCATCAGAGAGAAGAGTCCAGTAGAGACAAGTCCACCGAGACCCAGAGAGTCCACCAAGACCTAGAGAAACCACTGAGATCAGAGAGACCACCGAGACCCAGAGAGACCACTGAGACCAGAGAGACCAGAGAGACCAAAGAGACCAAAGAGACCAGAGAGACTCAGAGAGACCCAGAGAGACCAGAGACAACCGAGACCCAGAGAGACCACCAAGGCTGGAGAGACCACCGAGACCCAGAGAGACCCAGAGAGACCCAGAGAGACCCAGAGAGACCCAGAGAGTATCAGAGAGACTCTGAGAGACTCAGAGAGACCACCGAGACCAGAGAGACCAGATAGACCAGCGAGACCCCCGAGACCCAGAGAGACCCAGGGAGACTCAAAGAGACTCAGACTGACCCAGACTGACATAGTAAACATAATACCCTGGTACCCGATAGTAAACATCGGCTGCTCGAAGGATAAATACAGTTTTACTGAATTGAACAGGATCTCCTGCAGGCTACCGGCCCTTTAAGAGTCTCCACCTGAGGCAGGTATAATTCATGTGTGGGAGAGAGTCGGACATACTGGAATGCACCCCTTCCCCCCCTCCTCTAGGTTTGTCTCTCGGCCACACCCTCCACATCAGGAATGTAACAGACACACACACACACACACTCTCCTCCATGATGTGTGCGAGAAAAGAAACTGTCAATCATTAAACATGCTGAGGGTTTGTGGCAGAAGAAGTTCACCAGAAGGATTTTTGTTCCACATCACGTGACCTCAGAGACCCGACAGCCAATCAAGGAGAGGTTGTAGCAGTGAAGTGGGTCCAACCTTTACCCTCAGTGTGAGCATGGGGTGTGGTCACACACACACAGCAATAACCGAGTTTGAATCATGAAACTATCAGCTGACTCCGCCTCCTGGAGGCTGAACAGGAATGTGTTGTCTGAACACTAGAGACACGGAAATTACATCATTTCATTTATCTGAGGCTTTTCTCCAAAGCAACTTACATGCTATATAGTAGACCATAGACACAGCAACGGTGAGCAATGAGGGTTAAGTGTCTTGCTCAAGGACACAACAACACGGACTGGCTGAGCAGGGTTTGAACCACCGATCCTCTGATTGAAAGTCAGACCTGCTAACCACTGAGCCACAGTCGACCCACTGCAAAATCCTGCTCTCTGATTGGCTGTCAGCTGTCCGTTAAAGTCAGATATCAAACACTTTGACACTTCAAGGACTCCCAAAACCTCAAAGACACCTGGAACCTATAACCTATAAACCAGGGCCTCTTCACCTCTTTAATGACCTCTTCAAGGACCTCTTCATCTGTTCAAAGACCTCTGCACCTGTTCAAGGACCTCTTTGCCTGTTCAAGAACCTCTTCACCTCTTTAATGACCTCTTCAAGGACCTTTTCATCTGTTCAAAGACCTCTGCACCTGTTCAAGGACCTCTTCACTTGCCCAAGGACCTCTTTGCCTGTTCAATAACCTCTTCACCTGTTCAATAACCTCTTCACCTCTTTAATGACCTCTTCAAGGACCTTTTCATCTGTTCAAAGACCTCTGCACCTGTTCAAGGACCTCTTCACTTGCCCAAGGACCTCTTTGCCTGTTCAATAACCTCTTCACCTGTTAAAGGACCTCTTCACCTCTTTAATGACCTCTTCAAGGACCTTTTCATCTGTTCAAAGACCTCTGCACCTGTTCAAGGACCTCTTCACTTGCCCAAGGACCTCTTTACCTGTTCAATAACCTCTTCACCTCTTTAATGACCTCTTCAAGGACCTCTTCATCTGTTCAAATAGCCCTGCACCTGTTCAAGTACCTCTTCACCTCTTAAAGGACCTCTTCATCTGTTCAAAGACCTTTTCACCTGTTCAATTACTTCTTCACCTGTTCAAGGACCTCTTCACATCTTTAATGACCTCTTCAAGGACCTCTTCATCTGTTCAAAAACCTCTTCACCTGTTCAAGTACCTCTTAACCTGCTCAAGGTCCTCTTCACCTGTTCAAGGACCTCTTCACCTGTTTAAGGACCTCTTCATCTGTTCAAAGACCTTAATGACCTTACTTAATGACCTTTTTCCAGCGATACAGAAATATGACTTACAATAAGTGCATTCCACCATGAGTACAAACAAGAATCAGAACAACAAGAATCAAGAAGGTACAATTGCATCAATAAAGTTCAACTACAAAGTGCTATCAGTAAGAGCCATTCCAGTGCTACTATAGTGCTACTTTCTTTATTCACACGCCATTTTGGTCTCTACGTGACTCTCTGAGCCCTGCGAAGTCTCTTGGAGGTGTTTCAAGTTACAGTCAGCAAGGTTGGTTTGAGTCTCAGCATATTCAATTCAGTTGGTTTTGTATTGACCAAATTCACAAATTGGCTTCAAAGGGCTTTACAATCTGTACACGTACCTGTACAGGTACAGAGGACCTCACATCGGATCAGGAAAAACCTGAAAAGCATATCTAATCCTACACTTCACAAAATTTGGAACTTGATGATTTTGTGTGGCTAAAAGTGCTCCCATGGGTTCTATTGATTAAAAGGAGTGTTCTTAGACTCAAATAGATAGAAGATATAAATGACATTATGGAAAATTCTGATACATGTGCAAATACTTTATGATGATTTGTGAGCCCATTATCTTTGGTTTATTTAGTGCATGTTAATGTGGATGTGTTGAACACCATTCGTGATATAAAAGTGAAAATAATAGCATGTTACATGAGAAAATGTAAATAACACACAGAAATCATGAACGCTCCGTTTGGAGATTCAAGTGAACTGTCTGTACTAAAACCTCTCTAAAAATGTTCTACTTCCTTTATCAAAGTCAGACTTTGCAGAGAGACTGTTAACATATTGTGCTATGATACGGTAATGTTTAAAGCTTTCAGCTTTGTCATTTAAAAGATATATTCATCCTCAGGTACCTTCTTAAGAACCAGCATAACCCCTCAAGTATCTCAGGTACCTTCTTAAGAACCAGAATAACCTCTCAAGGATCTCAGGTACCTTCTTAAGAACCAGCATTACATTACATTACATTTGTCATGTGTTAAGTATGTAATGTATTTATTTAATGAAAAATAAGGTGTGCAAAATGTATTATACAGTTCTTTATTAACTTAAGTTAAGTCATTCTTTTACTTTTACGCAGGAGTACTGAGTACTTCTACCATCACTTCCCAATGTCATACTACATAATGAAAGTATACAACATTTATACTATATGTAGAAATCCTGTTAATTTATAAGAAATATACTTTACTGATTCGTATTATGAGAAATGCAACAATGTTGCAACGATGTGTCAATGTGCTCGATACTGAGCTTCACTTGTGAGATTAACTTTCATCACAAAAGACAAACGCTGGCACACACACACACACACACAGACCCTCTCCTTACCAAAAGTCAAGTCGTGGCCCTGAACTCAGAGTCCCCTTAATGTTGGTGTGCAACAGATCCACGTCCCCATAACGGAGGTTTACAAACCTTTTTTCCCTCCCAAAACACCAGCAGGAATAAGACGAGAAAGGTTTGTACACCTGCAACGCAGGCAGGCAGGCAGGCAGGCAGGCAGGCAGGCAGGCAGGCAGGCAGGCAGGCAGGCAGGCAGGCAGGCAGGCAGGCAGGCAGGCAGACAGACAGACAGACAGACAGACAATGTTTTACCAGGAGTAAACGTCAGATCCAACCATCCTTCTCTTAGTGTTTTCCTCTTGTATTCCTGGAGGGCGAGTCCAAATCACTGAAACAGGTTCCTCTCTCTCTCTCTTTGGCCCTGCCCCTCCCTGACATGCCAGTCTCAGCTTGTCCTCCTCTTCCTCCTCCCCTCCCTCCCCTCATCCTCCTCTTCCCCCTCCTCCTGTCTGACTATTTCCTGTTGGATAGTAGAAGTCAGCCCTGCAGATCCCTAAGCAGACAAACAGCGCCCTCTGGCTGCATTGACTCAGTGGTGCATCATCACAATACATTACATTACATTTTATTTCATTTAGCCGTGAGTACAAACAAGAATCAGAACAACAAGAATCAAGAAGGTACAATTTCGTCCAAAAGTTCAACTACAAAGTGCTATCAGTAAGAGCCATTTCAGTGCTACTAAAGTGCTACATCCTTTATTCAAGGTATAGTCGAAAAAGATGTGTTTTTAGTTTATGACGGAAGATGTAGAGACTTTCTGCTGTTCTGATGTCAATGGGGAGCTCATTCCACCATCGAGGAGCCAGGACAGAGAACAGTCGAGACTTTGTTGAGTGTTTAGCTCTCAGTGACGGAGCTACAAGGCGATTGGCAGAAGCCGAGCGGAGCGCACAAGCTGGGATGTAAGGTTTAACCATGACCTGGTTCCCAGTTCACCCTCACTACCCGTTTGGACTTGCCAGGTCTCTCTAGCCGGCTCCCCGATCTGATCCAACTCACCACCAGTTGGTGACCAGTTGGTACCACCACCTCCTGCTCCAGCTCCTATACCACCTCCTGCTCCAGCTCATATACCACACCCTGCTCTACCTCCTATACCACATCCTGCTCTACCTACTGCTTCAGCTCCTATAACACCTCCTGCTCCAGCTCCTATACCACACCCTGCTCTAGCTCCTATACCACACCCTGCTATACGTCCTGCTCCAGCTCCTATACCACACCCTGCTCTACCTCCTATACCACACCCTGCTCCAGCTCCTATACCACACCCTGCTCTAGCTCCTATACCACATCCTGCTCTACCTACTGCTTCAGCTCCTATAACACCTCCTGCTCCAGCTCCTATACTACACCGTGCTCCAGCTCCTATACCACACCCTGCTCTACCTCCTATACCACATCCTGCTCTACCTACTGCTTCAGCTCCTATAACACCTCCTGCTCCAGCTCCTATACCACACCCTGCTCCAGCTCCTATACCACATCCTGCTCTACCTACTGCTTCAGCTCCTATAACACCTCCTGCTCCAGCTCATATACCACACCCTGCTCTAGCTCCTATACCACACCCTGCTTTAGCTCCTATACCACATCCTGCTCTACCTACTGCTTCAGCTCCTATAACACCTCCTGCTCCAGCTCCTATACCACATCCTGCTCTACCTCCTACTCCACCTCCTATACCACCTCCTGCTCCACCTCCTATAACACCTCCTGCTCCAGCTCCTATACCACACCCTGCTTCAGCTCCTATACCACACCCTGCTCCAGCTCCTATACCACATCCTGCTCTACCTCCTACTCCACCTCCTATACCACCTCCTGCTCCACCTCCTATACCACCTCCTGCTCCAGCTCCTATACCACACCCTGTTCTAGCTCCTATACCACATCCTGCTCTACCTCCTACTCCACCTCCTGCTCCACCTCCTATAACACCTCCTGCTCCAGCTCCTATACCACACCCTGCTCTACCTCCTATACCACCTCCTGCACCAGCTCCTGCTCCACCTACTACTCCACCTCCTAAACCACCTCCTGCTTCACCTCCTATACCCACTTCTGCACCACCTCCTGCTCCAGCTCCTACAGCACCTCCTTTTTACTTATCTACTTGTTTACAGTGATGTACAGTACTGTGCAAAAGTTGTAGGCAGGTGTGAAGAAATGCTGTAAACTAAGAATAATTTCAAAAATAGAAGTGCTAACAGTTTATTTTCATCAATTAACAAAATGCAAAGTGAGCGAACAAAAGAAAAATCTAAATCAATTGATGAAATTAAACTGTTAGCACTTCTATTTTTGAAAGCATTATTAGTTTACAGCATTTTTTCACACCTGCCTAAAACCTTTGCACAGTACTGTATGTATCATTTTAATGTTTTTACTTTTTAACATCATGTCATCATCTCTTTATCTCCTCCTGCTCCTCCTCTTCCTCCTTCTTCTTCTCCTGCTGCTCCTCCTCCTCCCCATCCTATACCAGCTTCTGCACCACTTAAACTCCTGCTCTACCTCCTGCTCCTCCTCCTCCTCTTCCTGCTGCTCCTCCTCCTCTTTCTCCTCTTGCTCCTCCTCCTCCTGCCCCTCCTCCTCCTCCTCCTCCCTCAGCTGTCCTTGCTGCTGTTTCAGATGCAGGCTGCAGTATTCTACTGAGTAGCGGTGAGCCAGCATTCGCCTCCAGCAGCCTGCCGGAGGAAACTACAGCACCCACCGTCCCCCAACCGCAGCCCAGACCATCGCCTGGCCTGGAGCGAAGCCCCGTGGAACCCTGGGAGTCGCAGTCCTAGCTAGCCGACTGGTGGTGGAGGCAGTGAGAGAGGGAGAGAGAGACAGAAAGAGAGAGACAGAGAGAAAGAGAGAGGGGGGGAGGGAGGGAGGTAGAGGGTGACGTGCCATGACCACCGTCAGAGAGAGAGGAAGGTGAGTTTATCTGTTTGTTGGTGTTTTGATGTTCTTTTTCCTTGCTGGTATTCCAGCTCCTCTGCCTCCTCTTCTCTCTCTCTTTGTGGTAATTTGTCCTCTCTTTCTCTCTGTTTTCTCTGCCTGTGCATCTCTATCATCACTCGTTCAATCTGTTTTTCATCCTCCATCTTTCCATGTCTTTTCTTCTAACAAACATCTTCCTGGTCTGACGTTGCATTTTCCTGTTGGAGCTCCAGTCTCCTGGGAATATTAATGTGTTTGTCTCATTAGATCTGTGTGTGTGTGTGTGTGAGAGAGAGAGTGTGTGTGTGTGTGTGTGTGTGTGTGTGTGTGTGTGTGTGTGTGTGTGTGTGTGTGTGTGTGTGTGTGTGTGTGTGTGTGTGTGTGTGTGTGTGTGTGTGTTTGTGTGTGTGTTTGTGTGTGTTTGTGTATGTGTGTGTGTATGTGTGTGTGTGTGTGTTTGTGTGTGTGTGTTTGTGTGTGTTGTGTGTGTTTGTGTGTGTGTGGGTTTGTGTGTGTGTCCATCTCCACCCAGTCTGAGAAGCAGCTAACAGATCAATCTCATGTTCACTACACGTCTCTGTGCTCAGGTGTGAATGAAGCAGCAGAGTTTTGTGTAACATAACATAAAATGAAACATCATGACACCCCTTTAAGTGAAGAACAACAAGATATGAAACCCCACAACAAGATAAGACGGGATATTCTATTACACAGGAGTGTAAGATAGAAGTCATGTTGTGATATGATGAAACAAGATACATCACAATACAAGATATATCACGATACAAGATATCAGTGCCGTCTGATATCATATAAATAAATACACGCATGACGGGATTCTGCGTTATTAACGGACAATGCATGTAGTCCACATCAACAATAACCAGTCACATTTCCCCCTGCCTCTCCAAACACCAAACCACGGCTAGCTGCCTGGCCTGGCACGTCAAAGAATGAGAGCTCTCCTTAACAAGCTGCAAGCAGCGCTGCAGGATTGAAGCAGAGCAACAGACGAAGACAGGAGCTGTGCAATGAGAAAATAAGCTAATAGGGAAAAATAGTTGATACATGTAATGTATTTGTAAAAAACAATTAAATTATTAAATAGCTATAACTTTGTGATTCTGTTTAGGCCCTGACGGCCCACCTCTGCAAGATATATCATGATACAATATACAAGATATACCACGATACAATATATTTCACGATACAAGATATATCATGATACAATATATAACACAAAATAAGATACAAGATATATCCCAATACAATATATATCACGATACAATATATCACGATCCAATATTAATCATGATACAATATATAACACAAAACAAGATAAAACATATATCACGATACAATATGAAACACGAAACAAGATACATCACGATACATTATATATCACGATACAAGATAAAAGACATATCACGATACAATATATATCACAATACAAGATAAAAGACATATCACGATACAATATATATCACGATACAAGATATAACACAAAATAAGATACAAGATATATATACCAATACAATATATATCACGATACAATATATATCACGATACAATATATATCACGATACAAGATATATCACGTTACAATATATATCACGATAAAAGATAAACCACGATACAATACATATCACGATACAAGATATATCATGATACAATATATAACACAAAACAAGATAAAACATATATCACGATACAATATGAAACACAAAACAAGATACACGCTACATCACGATACATTATATATCACAATACAAGATAAAAGACATATCGCAATACAATATATATATCACGATACAAGATAAAAGACATATCACGATACAATATATATCACGATACAAGATAAATCACGATACATTATATATATCACGATATAATATATATCACAATACAAGATGAATCACGATACATGACGATATAATATATAACATGAAAAAATAAAAAGATCACAATATATATATATATATATATATATCACGATACAAGATATATCACAATTCAAGATATAAGATACATCACAATAAAATATACAATATATATCACGATACAAGTTAAATCACCATACATTATATATCACGATACAAGATTAATCACGATACAAGGTTAATCACAATACAAGATTAATCACGATACAAGGTATATCACAATACAAGATTAATCACGATACAAGAAATATCACGATACAATATATATCACAATACAAGATATAAGATTAATTCTGATACAAGATATATGTAATATCAGAATCAGAACCATTTATTGCCATGTTTGTTTACATATTCAAGGAATTTGTCCTGGCGGGAGGTGCATAACATTTAACAATAAACATTTAACAATAAACAGAGTGCAATAAATGTGAATGAGTATTTACAATGAACAGTAGAATATAAAATAAAAAAATTAAAGATAAAAAAAGTTTTTAAAAAAAGTTAAAAACAAAAGAAAAAGATAAAGTGCGAAGAAAAAGTGTAAAAGTGACAAGTGTAATGGGAAGTGGCGAGTGTATTTAAATATGAGGCATGGGGGGGTGTGCGGGGGAGTGACCAGTGGGAAATTGTCTGGGGGGTGACAGTGGAGTCAGTCAGTGGGGGACCCGGGCTCTGTTAGGGGGGGACCCGGGCTCTGTTAGGGGGGGACCCGGGCTCTGTTAGGGGGGGACCCGGGCTCTGTTGATGACCCCGACTGCAGACGGGAAACAACTGTTGGTGTGGCGTGAGGTCTTGGTCCTGATGGACCGCAGCCTCCTGCCAGAGGGGAGTGACACCAACAGTTTGTGTCCAGGGTGAGAGGGATCAGCTACAATCTTCCTCACCCGCTTCAGGGTCCTTGAAGTAAACAAGTCCTGGAGGGACAGCAGATTGCGGCCAATCACCCTTTTGGCAGAGCGAATGATGCGTTAGAGCCTGGCCTTGTCCTTGGCAGTGGCTGCAGCGTACCAGACGGTGATGGAGGAACAGACGATGGACTCGATGGTGGTAGTGTAGAAGTGCACCATCATTGTCTTTGGCAGGTTGAATTTCCTCAGCTGCCTCAGGAAGAACATCCTCCGCTGCGCCTTCTTGGAGATGGAGCTGATGTTTAGCTCCCACTTGAGGACCTGGGTTATGATGGAGCCCAGGAAGCGGAAGGACTCCACAGCTTTGACGGGGGAGTCACACAGGGTGAGAGGGGCTGGTGGGGCTGAGATCTTTCTGAAGTCCACAACCATCTCCACTGTCTTCAGAGCGTTGAGCTCCAGGTTGTTTTGGCTGCACCAGGTCGCCAGGTGGTCAGTCTCCCACCTGTAGGCGGACTCGTCTCCACCAGAGATGAGCCCAATGAGGGTGGTGTCATCCACAAACCTCAGGAGCTTGACGGACTGGTGACTGGAGGTGCAGCTGTTGGTGTACAGGGAGAAGAGCAGAGGGGAAAGAACGCACGACCAGGAGTGGGTCGGTGAGGGTTTTGAGTTGGAACAGGACTAGGCGTTCTAGGACTAGGTGTTCTAGGACTAGGACTTCATGACCACATTACATTACATTACATTTCATTTAGCTGACGCTTTTATCCAAAGCGACTTACATGCTATACAGTAGACCGTAGACACGGCAACGGTGAGCAATGAGGGTTAAGTGTCTTGCTCAAGGACACAACGACATGGACTGGCTGAGCCGGGGTTTGAACCTCCGACTCTCTGATTGAAAGACTGACTTGCTAACCACTGAGCCACAGTCGCCCCACAGAGGTCAGGGCGACGGGCCTGTAGTCATTGAGTCCTGAGTCCTGCTTCAGGGTGGAGGGGGAGACAGAGTCCAGGCCAGCTGCTATACGGGGGTTCTGCTTTTTACATCCAGAGAGCCAGTCTGAGATGCCAGGGCTCTGCACACCTGCATCCCTGCCTTTGCCTGCCACCCAGTTCACATGGCACCCCACCCCTGGGGGACACCAACCCCTCCACCACGTTAAGGGGGAGATTCCCTGGGGGAATAACATGCCGTAACATGAGGAAATATAAATGAAAGATCATGAGTATCAAAATAACACAAACCTACAGCCTTGCTTCTGGATAATTCAGCAGGTTGACTACTTGTGTATTTGTACCTTTTCTCAGATTCAGTTTGTTTCAGTACTGGAGGCCCACATTGTCATCTGTTGATGGCTCACACAGAGTCCACAGGTTGAACCTCTCTCTCTCCTATTCCCTCTCCCTTCCGCTTCCTGGGCTCCATCATTACCCAGGACCTCAAGTGGGAACTAAACATCAGCTCCATCTCCAAGAAGGCGCAGCAGAGGATGTTCTTCCTGAGGCAGCTGAGGAAATTCAACCTGCCAAAGACAATGATGGTGCACTTCTACACTGCCATCATGGAGTCCATCCTCTGTTCCTCCATCACCGTCTGGTACGCTGCAGCCACTGCCAAGGACAAGGCCAGGCTGCAGCGCATCATTCGCTCTGCCGAGAGGGTGATTGGCCGCAATCTGCCGTCCCTCCAGGACTTGTTTGATTCAAGGACCCTGAAGCGGGCGAGGAAGATTGTAGCTGATCCCTCTCACCCTGGACACAAACTGTTCATGTCCCTCCCCTCTGGCAGGAGGCTGCGGTCCATCAGGACCAAGACCTCACGCCACACCAACAGTTTTTTCCCCATCTGCAGTCGGGCTCATCAACAGAGCCCGGGTCCCCCACTGACTCTAATGACTCTGTCACCCCCAGACAATTCCCACCGGACACTCCCCTGCACATAGCCTTATACTTAAATACACTTGACACTTTCACACAACACTTACACTCATGCACATTCCATGCACTTTATCTTATTTTTGGTATTTTGATATGCTACTGTTTCAATGTAAATATTCATTCATCCATTCATCCTCATTTATTGCACTGCGTTAACTGTTAAATGTGTATTGTTAAATGTTAAATGTATGCACCTTCCCGCCAGGACAAATTCCTTGTATGTGTAAACATACATGGCAATAAATGGTTCTGATTCTGATTCTACCTCTCTCTCTCTCAGCTACATGGTATTCCTTTACTTTACTGCATCTTTCTGTCTTTAAGGTTCTCTATAGTTCTTCAGGGTTTTTACAAGTTATTTACGGTTATGTAAGGTTCTTTAGAAATATTTAAGGTTCTATAAGGTTCTTTAGGGCTCTTTAAGGTTGTTCATTCTGTCCTTTTCTGTCTCGAACAGGAACTGAGTCATGATGTCTGAAGATACGGACAACGTGTTCGGTGAGTCCCCACACACACACACACACACACTTCCTCTGGTCATGTGACAATGTGGGTTGTGACCTCTGACCTCACCTGTAAACGTTTATCAGCTCAGCACTCCTAACGATCGGAGTGGATCAATAACGGGGTTCATCCCCCACAATGCTGTGCGTGGTGTTTCAGATCTGAACGAGGTCCCAGAGACGGAGCTGCTGGACAACAGCATCCAGAAGGGCCGCGCCCAGCTGTCCGTCAAAGCCCGGAGGTCCCGCCCATCCAGGTCCCGCTACAGAGACAGCGTGAGCTCCACGGAGGGCGACGACAGTCTGGAGATGAAGGTCAGAGTAACGAGAGTCTACAAGTACAACGTGTACTGCATTATTATTATATATATATAAGAAACTAAAAACACATCTTTTCAGACTATACCTTGAATAAAGGAAGTAGCACTATAGTAGCACTGGAATGTTTCTTACTGATAGCACTTTTACTTTTTGACGAAATTGTACCTTCTTGATTCTTGTTTGTAACCGCAGAATTGTTTGTAACACTTATTGTAAGTCGCTTTGGATAAAAGCGTCAGCTATATGAAATGTAATGTATGTATATATATATATATATATATATATATACATATATATTATATAATATTTAAGATGGAGCTCTTTTTCATTACAGGTAAATAGTCACATCTTTAAGCACATCCTCCAGTTTGATGAGATCACTGTGACATCATACAACTCTGTCTGTCTGTCTGTCTATGTGTTATCAGGACAATCCGTTACACTCTACCCGCTCACCTCTCCACCTGGACATGCAAGGCTCCTCCCCCTCTCCTGAATCGCTGCTGTTGGCTCAAAGCCCCGCCTTCTCTTTCGACTCCTCTCTGGTGAGACCAATCAGAGCTCAGCTCCTGTGATCGAAGGGGAAGAAGGTCATGTTCACAATAAAACAATCTCCATCCACCCGCCGTTCAGCATCGTTTTCTAAATTACTTTTAAAAGTTTTAGAAGTTTTGTTTTTCAAACTTAGTTGCAACGCTTTCTTACTCTCTTTCACACACGTTCATATTTTCTTCAAAATAAACACAAGTCAAAATTTACTAGATCTTGGATCAATAAACTCGTCTTGTCTCTCTTGTATCTCTGGAGGCAGAAGTCTCTGTTTTATTGGAGGTAATTTATGTTTTTTTTGTTCCTTTACAGTTTATCTATGCGTCTCAGTCATGCAGAAAGAAGTAGTCCTCCTCAACCTCCTCAGCTCGCTAACCGCTCCGCTTTCTAACCGTGAATCTCTTCGCTTTGGCTCCTCAGGTGCATTGCTCTCCAGAGGATGAAGGAGCCTCATTGGTTGCCCCCCCAAGGGGGCGGTACCGTCAGCTGACCAATGCCACGTCTCAGGAGGCCCTGGTGACTCCCAGCAGCTCACCCTCACGGTCCTGCCCCTCCTCCGACTGCTCCCGGGTCTACATGAGGAGGAGCAAGAGGCCCGACAGCGAAGGTAAACACCTGAGACACACTTGAGATACACCTGAGACACACCTGAAACACACTTGAGATACACCTGAGACACACCTGAAACATCCCTGAGATACACCTGAGACACACCTGAATTATACTTGAGATACACCTGAAACACACCTGAGACACATCTTTCTACATGAGAAGGAACACAGGGCGAACAGGTCGGACTTCTCACCTGTTGATACACACGTCTATGACAGTATGGGTGTGACCCATTGACTGTGTGCGTGTGCGTGTGTGTGTGTGTGTGTGTGTGTCAGTGTTGGTTTCTGATTCAAGTCGGGACACGAGTCCAGGGGATTCCGGCAGTCCGACTGTCGTCTTCGACAAGAAAACCAAGAGACGTTTCCTGGACCTCGGGTGAGAGACACACACACACTGTCTTTGTTTCTGTGTCACAGGACCAAAGGCCCGCCGCTTTGGGAGGATTCATCCCTGGTAGAGAGAACAGAACGCTCCTATTGGTTGTTACCAATGTTCACCTCACAGTGTAGTTTCATATTTGGGCCACCGGGTTCCATCTCGACAGGAAGTGACCAGAAAGCTGATCAGACGGGTCGGACGAACCCGGTTCCTCCAGACTGATCGATACCTTTGTCCAGTTTGCTCAGTAGTTCTGTCTCTTAGGGTGACGCTCAGACGGTCCTACATCCGAGTGCGGAAAGACAAATCCAACCGGCTCTCCGTGGGCAGCCGGTGGGTCCTCGCAGTAAACAATAAACAACAATAATAAACAACATACATGTGGTCTATGTGTCCTCACCTGGTCCTCTGGTCCACAGGGAGCCGTCTGAGAGTCCATCTAGGATCTCGGGGTCCTTTGTCCCGTTCTCCTGGTTCACTGAAGGGCGGGGGTCGCTCTCTTCCTCCGGGACGCCCCCTGGCTCCCCCAAAGCCAACCCGCTGAGCTCCCCGAGGCCCCCGAGACCTCGCAAGTCTCACTCCCAGGTACAAAACTAACTCCTTCACCATGATACCTAATTACCACAAGTCACATGTTGTTTCTACAAGTCACATCATGTTTCTACAAGTCACATGTTGTTTCTACAGGTCACATCATGTTTCTACAAGTCACATTGTAGCAGGGTTCGACGTTACCGTGGGTCTCCAGAGGCTCGGCACAGAATGACGACACCAGCGCTGCTCGTTTACTCTTTTTATTTGGCATCTTTTACACAGGCATTCACGTCCACATGCCCTGCCTAGCTCCCCTGTCTGCGTGGCTCTGGGAGCTTTTATAGCTCCCCTCCTGCCCACGCAATCCCACGATCATGTGGATCAGCTGTGCCTCCTTACGAGACACAGCTGATCCCCATGATCATCCCCCTCTCTCTCTCTCTCTCTCCCTCTCTCTGTGCCGCAGGCGCGCTAGCCACGCCCCCGCCCACATACCCCCACCGCCCGACTTAGGCCGGGGAGCCACCAGTCTAACCAACTCCCCCCCCCCCCCTCCCTCCCACTGGGAGCGGGAGTCAGCCCCGACCATCTGCACCCCCGACCTATGGACCACCATGGAATTAACTTTGCGTTTCCGCCAGATGCCAACGGGTGGTCCGGGCGTTGGCATCCTCCATCCGTGGGGGTCCGGGCGCGGGACGTGGCCCGAACAGAGGGCGATCGAGCGCCCCGGGAGGCAGGTCCCTCGCTCTCTCCGCCGGCCCCCTCCCGGGACCAAAACCGGCTCTCACCCTCCGTCCGCCGCGGCAACCTGCAACACAAGAGAGAGAAAGTTAAGGAGGCGGGACCCCTACTGGTCCCCACTGTGCCCCGGTCCATGGACCCCATACGCGGGCCCGAGCCGCGGGCTCGGCCCTCCGTCTCCGGCCCCACCGTGTCCCGGCTCCCGGGCCTGTCAGCCAGTCCGGCCCGGCCCCCTCATCTCGCCCGACGATGAGGACCGGCCGGCCCCAGTCTCTCCCCCAGTCTGGCGGGGACGGTGGCGCTGCCCAGAGTGTCGCCCCTGGGTTCATCGGGTTGCCCCAGGGTCGGCCGCCCTGCCTCCCTGGGTCAGTCCTCCAACCCGGACAGGACCTCCGCAGATGGCACCTTCCCCCGCAGCCCCAGCACCGCTTCGTGCCCAACGACGTCTGCGCCGACGCTTCCGCCATCGTCGTCGCGCCCAACGACGTCTGCGCCGCCGCCTCTGCCGTCGTCGTTGCTGCCGCGCCCGCCGACGTCTGCGCCGCCGCCTCTGCCGTCGTCGTTGCTGCCGCGCCCGCCGCCGTCTGCGCCGCCGCCTCTGCCGTCGTCTGCGCCGCCGCCTCTGCCGTCGTCGTCGTACGGGCCGTCGGCGCTGGCTTGCCTGGGTCCTCCGCCGGTCCGACATCCCGCTCGGTGGCGGGCCTCCCGGCCAGGTGGACCCCTGCCAGGGAGATGGCGTCCCCCAGCCTGGCCGGGCCCCGGGCCCGAATCCCGTCGGCCATCCGGTCCGGCAGTCCCCCCAGGAACTGCTCCAGGACCACTCGTTCCACGGCCTCCCGGACTCCGCCCATGCCGCCCGACTGCAGCCATTGCCTCGCGGCCTCCTGCAGCCGGACGGCAAACATCGCCGGCCAGTCCCCCGGCTTCAGCCGGTCCGCCCGGAACCGCTTCCGGGCTTCCTCCGGGGACAGCGGCGGCGACTCCCACCCCGCCGTCATTGGTGCCGTCGGGACCCGCACCGCCTGCGCCACGTCCCGAACCTCCGGGGACACAGGCATTCACGTCCACATGCCCTGCCTAGCTCCCCTGTCTGCGTGGCTCTGGGAGCTTTTATAGCTCCCCTCCTGCCCACGCAATCCCACGATCATGTGGATCAGCTGTGCCTCCTTACGAGACACAGCTGATCCCCATGATCGTCCCCCTCTCTCTCTCTCTCTCCCTCTCTCTGTGCCGCAGGCGCGCTAGCCACGCCCCCGCCCACACACATGTTGTTTCTAAAAGTCACATGTTGTTTCTACAAGTCACATCATGTTTCTACAAGTCACATTATGTTTCTACAAGTCACATGTTGTTTCTACAAGTCACATCATGTTTCTACAAGTCACATGTTGTTTCTAAAAGTCACATGTTGTTTCTAAAAGTCACATGTTGTTTCTACAGGTCACATCATGTTTCTACAAGTCACATTATGTTTCTACAAGTCACATGTTGTTTCTACAAGTCCCATCATGTTTCTACAAGTCACATGTTGTTTCTACAAGTCACATGTTGTTTCTACAAGTCACATGTTGTTTCTACAAGTCACATCATGTTTCTACAAGTCACATGTTGTTTCTACAATCACATCATGTTTCTACAAGTCACATGTTGTTTCTACAAGTCCCATCATGTTTCTACAAGTCACATGTTGTTTCTACAAGTCACATGTTGTTTCTACAAGTCACATCATGTTTCTACAAGTCACATGTTGTTTCTACAAGTCCCATCATGTTTCTACAAGTCACATGTTGTTTCTACAAGTCACATGTTGTTTCTACAAGTCACATGTTGTTTCTACAAGTCACATCATGTTTCTACAAGTCACATGTTGTTTCTACAATCACATCATGTTTCTACAAGTCACATGTTGTTTCTACAAGTCCCATCATGTTTCTACAAGTCACATGTTGTTCTACAAGTCACATGTTGTTCTACAAGTCACATGTTGTTTCTACAAGTCACATCATGTTTCTACAAGTCACATGTTGTTTCTCTAAGTCCCGTTTCTTTTCTACAAGTCACATTAAAGCTTTTTCAATCATCACAAATATCAATCATCACATCTGTCCATCATGACATCTAATCAGACTATAGTGTGTTCACAAACAGGAAGTAAAAGAAGGAGAAATCAATGACTACTTCCTGTGTTGGCCCTTCAGGAGTCGGCTCTCAGTGAGGAGTTCTCTCCTCCTCTTCCTCACACCTCCTCCTCTTGCTCTCCTCCTGTTGACTCCTCCTCCAGATCTTCCCACCCGTACCACACGCTGTCCCAGTCCTCTGATGAGGTAGCACACACACAAATACACACACACACACACACACACACACACACACACACACACACACACACACACACACACTCTTCCTCCTCCTCCTCTTTGTCTTCAGGACACACATGTTAATATCATTCAGAGGAAATCTTCATCATCTGATGTTTATCAACAATAAACGTCTTCTTCAGTTCAACAATGATGTTATGATTTGTCCTCTTCCTCCTCCTTTTTTTCTTTTCCTCCTCCTTTCTTTCTCTTCCTCCTTCTCTCTTCCTCCTCCTTGTTGTTCTTCTTCCTCCTAATCCTCTTATTCCTCCTTGTTCTCCTTCTTCTTCTTCTTCTTCTTCTTCTTCTTCCTCAGCCTTTTGAGGACACATCCTGTCTGGTGTCCTCATGGACGACTGAGCAGGTCTGTCATTGGCTGAGAGGACTCAACATGGAGCAATACGTCCCAGAATTCAGTGCGAGAGACGTGGTTGGAGAGCAGCTGCTGCAGATGGACAGCAACAAGCTGAAGGTGAGGAAGTGGAGGCTAAACTCTCTTTTCTTTACTTATATTTAAATGTTTGCATTCAAATTGAATGTTTAATATGTGAGACCTCTGTCCAAACCTGAATGTTGTAGTCTATTTAAGGTTTAATAAAACATCTGATCGTTGCAGTATATTTAAAGTTTAATAAAACATCAGAGTGAGACCTCTGTCCTCGTCCTTGCAGGCTCTGGGCGTGCTCAGTTCATCCGATCGCAATGTTTTGAAGCGTCGCATCAAAGATTTTCACTCTGCAGCCGAGAAAGAAAGAAAAGCTCTGAGACAGAAAGAAAAACAACGAAGAAGAGACAACGAACAGCACAGAAACTGAGAGGGGGCGGGGGGGGGGGGGGGGGGGGGGGCGAGCGGGGGCATGGGGGGGCATGAGGGACATGGTGGACATGACGGACACAGAAAAGTTTAGTTTTTGACCAAATAGATCAAATTCATCATTTTAAATATTAAAATGTCACTTTCATGAGCAGTTTCTGCATTGATTGATTGAAATATTTTTAAAGAGAAACAGGAAGTTGTTACTGCAGAAGAACGACTGGAAGTGATTTATTGTGAAAACAAGTGAAGAAAATAAACAAGTCTGAAGTGTTTGTTTCAGACTTTTGACCTCAAAATCATTTAAATAAATAAATCTGTGAAAAGCTTTTTGTAGTTTTCTTTAACTCCAAATCATAAAGGGATGAACAGCACGGTTGAACTTAGCTAAAGACAAGTTAGCTAACTAGCATGCTCTAGAGACGGACTAGTTAGCTAACTAGCATGTTCTAGAGACGGAATAGCTAGCTAACTAGCATGCTCTAGAGACAGAATTTTTAGCTAACTAGCAAGCTCTAGAGACGGAATAGTTAGCTAACTAGCATGCTCTAGAGACTGACTAGTTAGCTAACTAGCATGCTCTAGAGACGGAATAGTTAGCTAACTAGCATGCTCTAGAGACGGAATAGCTAGCTAACTAGCATGCTCTAGAGACAGAATAGTTAGCTAACCAGCATGCTCTAGAGACCAGCTAGCTAACTAGCATGCTCTAGAAACGGACTAGTTAGCTAACTAGCATGCTCTAGAGACCAGCTAGGTAACTAGCATGTTCTAGAGACGGACTAGTTAGCTAACTACATTACATTTTATTTAGCTGACGCTTTTATCCAAAGCGACTTAGATGATATACTACAGTAGACCGTAGACACAGCAACGGTGAGCAATTAGGGTTAAGTATCTTGCTCAAGGACACAACAACACGGACTACCGGAGACTGGGATCAAATCACCAACCCTCTGATTGAAAGACAGACTTGCTATCCACTGAGCCACAGTTGCCTCCTAGAGACGGAATAGTTAGCTAACTAGCATGTTCTAGAGACCAGCTAGCTAACTAGCATGCTCTAGAGACGGACTAGTTAGCTAACTAGCATGCTCTAGAGACCAGCTAGCTAACTAGCATGCTCTAGAGAGGGACTAGTTAGCTAACTAACATGCTCTAGAGACCAGCTAGCAAACTAGCATGCTATTGAGATGGACTAATTAGCTAACTAGCAGGTCAGGAATAAATAAATTAATTTACTGTTTCCAGTCACATGACACGATGTCGTCTCTAAATGATGAAGTGAGCAAAGCAGAATGGAACGCACCCCGAGACGCAGACATGATCAAACAAACAACAATATTAAGAAAACAGTGTTTATTATTATTGAAAACAAACAAAGGCTCCTTATTGGCTGTAAGAATCTCATAATAAAAGTAATTAAAAGACAAACAAAAGAAATACAGAAAATATATAACAATGAACACAATGACATCATCTCTGCTCTGACATAGAATAAAATAACATATTTACAGAAAAATTAATATTTCAGCATAAATAAATAAATAATGATAAATAACTTAAAATGAGTCAACATCATGTTTAATTAAACATCTGAAATGAGCTGAGAAATATTAATAAATAGTAAAAACTATTAACAATAAGTAATACATATTAACAAATATGAATATGTATTCATAAATATTAACAAATATGAATATACAGAAATGAAGAGGAGCAGCTCTGACAATTGTCAAAATTAATCTGATTGGTTATTGATAAGTCAACAGTCATTGATTAGTCTGATCGCTTATTGATGAGCTATTGGTTATTGATTATCAGTTGATTGATCACTGGATCCAGACTATCGTGTCTGTTGATTGATCACTGGATCCCGACTAATCGGTGACAGTTGATTGATCACTGGATCCCGAATGAGCGTGGCAGTTGATTGATCACAGGATCCCGACTGATTGGTGTCTGTTGATTGATCACAGGATCCCGACTGATCGGTGACAGTCCATTGATCGGTGACAGTTGATCGATAACTGGATCCCGACTGATCGGTGACTCGTGTTAGAGACTGGAGACACGTTCAGACTGGATGAGGAACTGAAGACCGCCGGACGGGTTCAGACCTGCAGACCTCAGACCAGTTTGCTCGGTAGAAGCTTGCTCACATTCCTCACACACACAAAGCTGCAACTACTGATCAGCCCTTCACAATTAAATGTCCTCAGTTGGAAAACAAGCACAGAAAGTAAACTCTCAATGATCGTCTATGCAGAAGGATGTCTCACTCAAAGGTCAATCTTCTTTCTCAGGGAGCTGCTTCACTGAGCAGAGATCAGAAACTGAGCTTTTATTCTGTCAGTTTCAAGTCCAGATCCTCATCATCCTCATCATCACCATTATCATCATCATCTTAGTTTTAGATTTCTTTCCTTGCTTTCCTTATTTCCTTCCTTCCTTCCTTCCTTGTCTTATTTCGATGAGGGCTGATGCTTGATGAACAGATTCATTTGAATAAAGGATACATCTGCGTAGGAAAATCTTTCTTTTAGGAACACTTTCAAAAACTCTCTGCCGTGATGCGCTGCAGAGAGATGCACGCGGCCGGTCATAAAGGTCACAACCTTTGGACGGCAGCTTTGTTTTGTTTCACCACTTTATTTTCTGCTCCTGGTGGGCGGGGCTTAGCGTGCACCTGCAGGGCGGGGCCTGTAGGTAGCAACGGCTCTCAGGCTACGGATGAGGTCGTGACTAAAGGAGCGGAGCTGTGTCAGCGTCAGGTGGGCCGCCACCTGACGCTCGTAGTTACCGTGGAGACGGGAGGCCAGGTCCAGGCTCTGATTCTGATCCGACTCGTCGACGACAAGCTGAGCCGCCTCCTCCATCTGAAGCACAAACACAGAGTCAGTGGTGAGGTCATGCAGTAAGGTCATGACGTGAGGTCATGTGGTGAGGTCATCAGATGAGGTCATGTGGGGAGGTCATCAGATGAGGTCATGTGGGGAGGTCAAGTGATGATGTCATGTGGTGAGGTCATGTGGGGAGGTCATCAGATGAGGTCATGTGGGGAGGTCAAGTGATGATGTCATGTGGTGAGGTCATGTGGGGAGCTCATGTGGGGAGGTCAAGTGATGATGTCATGTGGTGAGGTCATGTGATTACATTACATTTCATTTAGCTGACGCTTTTATCCAAAGCGACTTACATGATATAGAGTAGACCGTAGACACAGCAACGGTGAGCAACGAGGATTAAGTGTATTGCTCAAGGACACAACGACATGGACTACCAGAGGCTGGGATCGAACAACCGACCCTCTGATTGAATGACAGACTTGCTAACCACTGACCCACAGTCGTGTGATGAGGTCATGTAGTGAAGTCATGTGATGAGGTCATGTGGTGAAATCATGTCAGGTGTGTGTGTCACCTTGCTGATGTGCGTCTGCAGGTCTCTTAGGTCGGCCTGCAGGTCGCTCAGTCCACTCAGCCGGTCGGATAAAACTCCCAGCAGCCTTTGGTACAGCCGGCTGCCGGCGGACATACGGCTCACACAGACATCCTGCAGGAAACGACACACAGATTAAGTTCTGTTCATGCTACCACTATAACCTCTGACGGGACCTAGAGAACCTCCTGAAAAACATATAAAACATATAAAACGCCAGACTGACCAGCGTGAAGCTCTCGGACGGCGGCTTGAGGATGGGGGCAGCGGGGATGCCCAGTGATGTCACCATCATCTGCAGGTGTGTCGTGTGGGCGGAGTCGGGGGTTAAACCCTGAGGAGACATGGAAGAAGTAATCACATGAAGAAGAACAACAGCGAGGACCCGCAGCAGCAGCCAATCACGCGCCTTATTTACCTCAATGGTGACAGTGGCGGCGTGCGCGGCGGGGACGTCCCTCAGGATTTTCTCCACCAGTGTCTTTGCTCGCTCGGCAGCCGTTCTAAACACCACCGACAAGTCGGACGACGAGATGGTGGGAGCTGATTGGATTAAATCTGCCAACAGGAAGCAGTGCAGCAGAGCGGAGACTGTAGGGAGAACCATCTTCATCATCATCTTCATCACTATCATCATCTTCATCTTCACCACCACTACATCATCACCACCACTCATAACCCTCCACAAAGGGCACTAATAACCGTCCACATACGTCCATACGTCCTAATATTCGTCCATTATTGGCACAAAGAACCCTCCAAATTGGGCACTAATATTGGTCCACATCCGGCACTAATAACCCTCTACATCTGGCACAAATAACCGTTGACATCCGGCACTAATAACCCTCCATACCCAGCATTAATAACCCTCTACATCCAGCACAAATAACCGTCCACATCCGTCACTAATAACCCTCCATACTCGTCACTAATAATCCTCCTTACTCTGCACTAATAACTGTCCACATCTGACACTACTAACCCTCATTACTCTGCCCTCCACATAAGGCAGTGGACTTTAGGCTCAGGAAGTACAACCTGGTCAGGAGCTGCTGATCCTGTTTTACTCCGCCATCATCCAGTCTGTCCTCTGTAGTTCCATCACTGTGTGGTTTGGATCACTAAACAGGACAGAGGCAGACTACAGCGGATAGTCAGGTCTGCAGAGAGAACTATTGGTTCCAGCCTGCCCTCCATCCTGGACTTGTACACCTCCAGAGTCAGGAAGCGGGCTGGAAAGATCACTGCAGACCCCTCACACCTGGACACCAGATGTTCCACCTCCTCCCCTCTGGTAGGCGCTACAGAGCACTGTATGCCAAGACCACCAGACAGGAACAGCTTCTTCCCACTGTCCGTCACTCTGATGAACAATTAATCAGACTCCTACATCTGCACTAATCAGACTCTGTTGTCTTTAATATCTTTTTATATTTATCTTGCTTATTGTAAATGTGTATATATGTACAACGAGAGCTACGTGCAACCGGAGTCAAATTCCATGTGAGTGTAAACACACATGGCCAATAAAGCTGATTCTGATTCTGATACTCTGCACTAATAACCCTCCATACCTGTCACTAATAACCCTCCTTACTCTGCACTAATAACCCTTCATACGTCACTAATAACCCTCCATACATGTTACTAATAACCCTCCTTACTCTGCACTAATAACTGCCATATTCGCACTAATAACCCTCCTTACTCTGCACTAATAACCCTCCATACCTGTCACTAATAACCCTTCATACTCACACTAATAACCCTCCTTACTCACACTAATAACCATCCTTACTCTGCACTAATAACCCTCCATACCTGTCACTAATAACCCGTCATATTCACACTAATAACCCTCCTTACTCTGCACTAATAACCCTCCATACTTCACTAATAACCCGCCATATTCGCACTAATAACCCCTCATACATGTCACTAATAACCCGCCATATTCACACTAATAAACCCTCCTTACTCTGCACTAATAACCCTGTATACATCACTAATAACCCTCCATACCTGTCACTAATAACCCTCCTTACTCGCACTAATAACCCTCCTTACTCTGCACTAATAAACCTTCATACTCGCACTAATAACCCTCCTTACTCGCACTAATAACCATCCTTACTCTGCACTAATAACCCTCCTTACTCGCACTAATAACCATCCTTACTCTGCACTAAAAACCCTCCTTACTCTGCACTAATAACCCTCCTTACTCGCACTAATAACCATCCTTACTCTGCACTAATAACCCTCCTTACTCTGCACTAATAACCCTCCTTACTCCCACTAATAACCCTCCTTACTCGCACTAATAACCATCCTTACTCTGCACTAATAACCATCCTTACTCTGCACTAATAACCCTCCTTACTCGCACTAATAACCATCCTTACTCTGCACTAAAAACCCTCCTTACTCTGCACTAATAACCCTCCTTACTCGCACTAATAACCCTCCTTACTCGCACTAATAACCATCCTTACTCTGCACTAATAACCCTCCTTACTCTGCACTAATAACCCTCCTTACTCCCACTAATAACCCTCCTTACTCGCACTAATAACCATCCTTACTCTGCACTAATAACCATCCTTACTCTGCACTAATAACCCTCCTTGCTCTGCACTAATAACCCTCCTTACTCACACTAATAACCATCCTTACTCTGCACTAATAACCCTCCATACATGTCACTAATAACCCACCATATTCGCACTAATAACCCTCCTTACTCTGCACTAATAACACTTCATACTTCACTAATAACCCGCCATATTCGCACTAATAACCCCTCATACCTGTCACTAATAACCCTTCATACTCGCACTAATAACCCTCTTTAGCTCTACTAATAACCATCCATACATGACAGTAATAACCCTCTACATTCGGCACTAATAACCCTCCATAGCCGGCACTAATAACTCCCTACATCCGTCACTAATAAGCCTCCTTATATGGATGTTCATCAACGGGACTGTTAAACTTTGTTTTTAAATCTAAATTGTCTCCTACACCAAACTCCATGCATGTTTCTCCTGATTTAAGCTGCATGCAGACAGTAAAAGTTCGTCCTCACCGATCGCAGTGTTCATGTCAGGGCGGCTTTCGGGGTCTCGGTCGGGGTCTCGGTCGGGGTCTCGGTCTCGGTCCGCCGGTGAACTCGCTCACGTCGCCTTCAGCTTCCATTGGCAGCCGGTTGGGCTCTTTATCTGCAGGCGCTCCGGCGGGGTTTTCCGTTGACGGACTCCTCCGTCGAGTCATGACGAAGAATCCCGAAGTGACGAAGGTGTGTTGCGCCACAAGCGACCGGGATCCGACACGAGGGTCTCACCTGCAGCTGGGAACCACGTGACCACACCTTGACGTCACCATGAGGTCCGGATCCGTTTAGCGGGTTGTGAAACTTTCGTCATTAGTTAATTATCATAATTATTAGGAATTATGCATTATGTCGCTAATATATATTAATATTGTATTAGTTATTATTAGTAATATCATTATTAGTGTTGTTATTATTGACGTTATTCATTTGTAATTATTTGTAAGAATCAGTAATGTTATTATTATTCATTATTATGTTTTCATATTTGTATTGTTATTAATATTCATAATTCTTATTTAATTTGTACTATTATTAATAATTTGTAAAATTATGAATTCATATTATTATTGCTGATGTTATTAATATGTCATTTTTATTATTATATTATTACGCAGCAATAGAGACATTTTTTTGCTTCATTAAAGTAATACTGCAATAAAAATACTCCATGACATAAGTAATCTTATGTACTCCTTATTTTGATATTTGATTTGTTTGCCACTTTCACACAACACTTACATTCATGCACATTCCATGCACTTTATCTTATTTTTGATATTTTTATATTCTACTGTTCAATTGTAAATATTCATTCATCCATTTATTCATTCTCATTTATTGCATTGCGTTTATTGTTAAATGTTAAATGTATGCACCTTCCGGCAGGACAAATTCCTTGAATATGAAAACAAACATGGCAATAAATGGTTCTGATACTGATTGAGTTGTTTAATATGTCAGATCTGGTCCAGTCTACATCCAGGACATGGTAAAACCTTAGACCCCATCTCGTGCGCTCCGCTCGGCTTCTGCCAATCGCCTTGTAGCTCCGTCACTGAGAGCTAAACACTCAACAAAGTCTCGACTGTTCTCTGTCCTGGCTCCTCGATGGTGGAATGAGCTCCCCATTGACATCAGGACATCAGAAAGTCTCTACATCTTCCGTCGCAAACTAAAAACATATCTTTTCCGACTATACCTTGAATAAAGGATGTAGCACTATAGTAGCACTGAAATGGCTCTTACTGATAGCACTTTGTAGTCGAACCTTTGACGAAATTGTACCTTCTTGATTCTTGTTGTTCTGATTCTTGTTTGTAACCGTAGAATGCACTTATTGTAAGTCGCTTTGGATAAAAGCGTCAGCTAAATGACATGTAATAATATTATATTATTGATAACTGATCATACTCTGTTAATACTACTGTTGTAGTGTTTCTCTATATATTTAAACATATTTTATCAACTTCTTCATCTCAGTTAAAAAGCAAAAATGAAAATACTAGAGTAAAGTACATTATCATCATTGTTACGTCTCATTACAGTTATCGACTTTCTAAATATCGAACATAGTCTTAATCTCAACAAGGACACCTATTGATATATATTCAGGATTCAATTAACGAGCACCTGAACGCACCGCCAGGATTCAATGAATGACTAACCTGAACTCACCACCAGGGTTCAATGAACGAGCAACTAAACGCACCATCATGATTCAATGAGCAAGCACCTAAACGCACCATCAGGATTCAATGAACGAGTAACCTGAACGCACCATCAGGATTCATTGAATGACTAACCTGAACACACCACCAGGGTTCAATGAACGAGCACCTAAACGCACCACCAGGATTCAATGAACGAGCACCTAAACGCACCATCATGATTCAATGAGCAAGCACCTGAACGCACCATCAGGATTCATTGAAAGGAAGACCACGAGGAAGACTATGAGAAAGACCATGTGGAAGACCATGTGGAAGACCAAGAGGAAGATCAAGAGGAAGACCATGAGGAAGACCAAAAGGAAGACCAAGAGGAAGACCAAGAGGAAGACTAAGAGGAAGACCATGAGGAAGACCAAAAGGAAGACCAAGAGGAAGACCAAGAGGAAGACCAATAGGAAGACCAATAGGAGGACCAAGAGGAACTCTATGTGGAAGAACACGTGGAAGACCAAGAGGAAGACCAAGAGGAAGACCAATAGGAAGACCAATAGGAAGACCAATAGGAAGACCAATAGGAGGACCAATAGGAGGACCAAGAGGAAGTCTATGTGGAAGAACACGTGGAAGACCAAGAGGAAGACCATGAGGACACACTGACTTCAGTAAGGGGAGGTTTAGCAAACACCAAATTTACTCTGGTTTGTTTCTACTTCCTGTGACTCGAAGGCGGCAGTTTGGTGACTCAGAGGGCTTTCTGCTCTGATGTAACAGAGCCAGAAGTAAACAGATCCAGGAGCAGTTTCCCAGCAGCCTCTTGGGTCAGAACTGCAGAAATGTTTCATCAGAGCAGAAAAACCTCTGAGTCACAAACCTTCCAGTGAAAAGACATCGCTTTTGACTGAATCTCATGGTCTGCCTCATCTTTCTTATATGAATCATTACGTTGCATACACATATTTAAATATATATACAGTGGAAGAAATAAGTATTTGACTCCTTTCCTATCTTGTACAGTTTGCACGCTGACAAATAAATTAACGACCTATAATTTTAATGGAAGTTTTATTTGACCAGTGAGAGACAGAATATTAAAAAAGAAATCCAGGAAATCACATCATATAAAATGTATGAATTTATTTGCATTTGAAATAAATATTTGATCCACTCATAAAACATGACCCAGTACTTGATGGAGGAACTGTTGCTGGGAGCACAGAGGTCAAAGGTCAGAGGGTTCTTGTAGTTGCTTTCCAGGTTCTCAGGAGGGATTGTGGTCCACTATGAGACCGATCTGACCCCATAAATCCAGGTCAATAGTTTTGTTCATTTGAAAAAAAGATTTGAACCTGAAAATTCAAGTTTTGGTCTTGAACTTTGGAAATTCAACAATAAGTAAAAAATAAGTGTATGAATGTATGGAAGTTCTGGGTTTATTTTTTATAAAATATATTTTTTCAGTTTACAGATTTAATATTATTTGTTAATATGTTTTGCTCTTTGTTCTTGTGGTCCATTCCAGCCTATTGCAGGTCTACGTCTGATCCCTGAGGTCCTTAGACAGCTCTTTGGTCTTGTGGTCCGATCAACCCATTGCAGGTCTACATCTGGTCCCTGGTGTCCTTAGACAGCTCTTTAGTCTTGTGGTCCAGTCCAGCCTATTGCAGGTCTACGTCTGGTCCCTGGAATCCCAGATCATGTTCTTGCACATGGTCCATGGTGGAGAGGTCTGAATCTGATTGATTCTGTGGTCAGGTGTGTTTTATACAGGTAACAGTTGAGATTCAGTTGGAGCCAGAATTCTTGCTGGTTTCGAGGATCAAATACTTATTTCAAACAATCAAATGCAAATACATTCATAACTTTTATATGATGTGATTCCCTGGATTTTGTTTTAATATTCCGTCTCTCACTGTTCAAATAAACTAAAATTATAGGGAAAACTTACAAAATCAGAAACGGATCCAATACTTATTTCCTCCTCTGTATTTATATATAATATAAGTCATGGTTCATACACATACCTCACCTCTGGTGCAGCAGCATCACGGCAGCTGACAGGAGGAGACTGGACAAACTGGTAAAGAAGGCCAGCAGCGTGCTGGGGTGTCCTCTGGATACTGTGGAGGTGGTGGGAGACAGGAGGATGATGGCCAAGCTCTCATCCCTGATGAACCACGCCTCCCACCCCATGCAGGACACCCTGGCAGCTCTGCACAGCTCCTTCAGCCACCGGCTGATTCACCCCCGGTGTGTGAAGGAGAGGTACCGCAAGTCCTTCCTCCCTGCTGCTGTCAGGCTGCACAACAAGCTGACCTCCCAGTAGCCCACAAACATTCTGGACTCTCAATACTTGAACACTTTTTATCACTCTGGTCACTTTAATCCATTCTGGTGCAATATTTTGTAATTTGTATATTCAATATTCTGGTCACTTTAATCCATCCTGGTGCAATATTTTGTAATATTTTGTAATTTGTATATTCAATATTCTACTGTACATTCAATTTCTTCTTTACTGTTTATTTTTTTATTATGTTTATTACTGTTTATCTATATTAATTGATTTTTATTTTATCTTTACGTACTGAGCAATGCTGCTGTAATCCTGTAATTTCCCCACTGCGGGACTAATAAAGGATTATCTTATCTTATCTCTTATTACATTTATCTGAGGCTTTTATCCAAAGAGACTTACATGATATACAGTAGACACAGCAACAAATGAGGGTTAAGTGTTTTGATCAAAGACACAACAACATGGACTACCGGAGCCTGGGATCGAATCACCGACCCTTTGATTGAAAGACAGATCTGCTAACCACTGACCCACAGTCACCCCTCATGTTAGGAGAAACACTGGAGAGCATATGCTCTCCAGTGTGACTGTGGCTCAGTGGTTAACAGGTCTGTCTTTCGATCAGATGGTCGGTGGTTCAAACCCCGGCTCAGCCAGTCCATGTCGTTGTGTCCTTGAGCAAGACACTTAACCCTCATTGCTCACCGTTGCTGTGTCTACGGTCTACTGTAAGTCACTTTGGATAAAAACGTCAGCTAAATGTAATGTATGCCTGCTTATATTTTTAGTCTTTCTTCTAAAAGAATATTAATTATTTCAAACTCAGCGTAAATGAACGACATGAACACATGAATATAACACATTTCCATGACTTTTCCAAAACCTTTGGGATTTATTTTTTTCAAGGACTTTTCCAGGCCTGGAAATGACCATTTTAAAATTCCATGACTTTTCCAGGTTTTCCATGAGCGTATGAACCTGATATGGACATTAAATATTACACTAATTATATTCGGTTCTATCGTCTCTATGAAGCAGTGATTGTATTTTTTTTAATGCTAAATGACATGATTTCTTCATATTTGTGTCATATGATCTGATATTAGTTTCCTGAGCTCTGATTGGTCCGTCAGAAGGGTTGCTCTCTGATCAGTTACCATGGCGATCCACCAGGTAAGACTGTGTGTGTGACTACATTACCCAGAACACCACAGGAGCAGACGCTGTAAACAAACGCAAAGTGTATTTTATTTATTCAGAGGTTACAGCAGGAAAATAACCAGAGAGAAGGAAGAGAGGAGAGGGGTATTGTGGGTAATAACATCAGCGTGTAGACGCAACACACACACACACACACACAGGAAGTCAGCAAAGAGGATCATGGGAAGCTGTCATCGTCATCTTCTGCCATTTCTTTGGCGAACTCCAGATCCTGCTGCTCACGCTCCCGACGCTCCTGAACACACACACACAAAGTATTAATAATAATAATAACTAGAAAATTTCGCAAGAAATTTTGATGTGTGGCGCCTACTGCCGTAAGACGTCGCAATCTATATATTACCGGTAGTGAGATGTGTTGTTGAGGTTATTGAGGAGTCATTTCTGTATTTGTGATGGACTTGAGAGCAGCGTTGGAGTGCTAAAAGCTGAAGCTTACATTTTAAATATAAAAAAGCTTAAAAAAGTTAAATTAAGCTGAATATAGCTCAATATAGCTAATAGCTGAAAATAGTTGAATATTGCTGAATAAAGCTGAAAATAGTTGAATATTGCTGAATAAAGCTCAATATAGCTCAATAAAGCTGAAAATAGCAGACTATAGCTCATTTTAGCTGTAAATTTCTGAATATAGCTCAATATAGCTCATTATAGCTGTAAATTAATGAATAAAGCTGAATATGGCTGAATATAGCTAATAGCTGAAAATAGTTGAATATTGCTGAATAAAGCTCAATAAAGCTCAATAAAGCTGAAAATAGCATAATATAGCTTGATATAGCTCATTTTAGGTGTAAATTGCTGAATAAAGCTGAATATAATTATAGAATATAGAAACAGACAGACAGACAGACAGTATGTGTGTGAAACTGCCCTGATTAGCTCATTTGAAGCACCTGTGTCACCAGGGTGAAGAGCAGACGAGATCTTAAGACTCGTATGTCTCTCTATGTATCTATAACAAGTATATGTGCATGTATATGTCTGTTAATGTAGGTTAAATAACTAAGTGTGTGTGAAACTGAGCAGTTATCTTCCCCAATCGCCATGGTTACCATGGCGATTGGGGAAGCACAGCTCTGTCCCTTAGTGAGAGAGATTTAACAAAAACAACCTGTCAAACTAATGAATTTGATAGGAAAACCGTAACTCCGTATGAAAAAACGAAGACATCGTGAGAAGCACAAGACTTTTGTGAACGTTTACGTGTACTTACATGTTTGGGGGTTTAGAAATGAGCGCTTAGAGGCAGTTCAGAAAGAGCCCCCGTTTGCTCCATGAGAGAAAACTGTGCTCTGATTTAACATTGGGCTGAATGGAGCAGTTGGCTGACTTCATGTCGCTTTCTTGCTTTTTGAGAAAAAAGTAAATGTTTGTGGGATTCCACGACACATTTGTACAAGCAAGCACAAGATTTCCTACGTTTATATGTAAAAATTATGCCTGAAGAGTGAGAATTGTGGAGTCAATGGCAATTTACAATTATTTTTTTCTCGAGATCCTGACGCTTCTCTGCACTCTAGCGATGACATCACGCACTCTGAGCTGCGCCATACACACTCATGTTAAAGGCAGAAGAGGATCTTAAGATTTATTAAATTCAAAAATTCATAGTTTAAAATTCTTAAAAGATAGAAAATATCTAAAAATATGCAGTCATAGATGAAAAATATGTCTACATTTTAAAGTTGGAATGGTGTCTTTAGCTGAAGGTATGCTGAACCTATAAGCGTTTAAAGTTGAAGATTTTCTCCATAGAAAGCCCATTTTAAAAAAATGCATAAAAAGATTAATATTAAGGACATTTGAAAAGATAGAAATATGTTGAGATATAGCCATCGTGTCCTGAAGTAGCTGAATTTTTTAATATTTGAATGGTTTCTGTAGCTGAACATATGAAGGAGTTTAAGAGTTCCAAAATACGTACGGAATAAAAATAATAATAAGTTGAATAAAGATTCGAAGAACAATAGTTGAGTGCTTCATGCTGAAGCACTCCAACTAATAATAAGCCCGCAGGAGAATATGCAGTGGGCTTGCAGCAGGGCTCTATGAGCCCTTGCTGGCAGCGCCACACTAATAAAATGTATTTATGTTTCCAGAAGTCTGAGTCTGATTCATGGACTACAGGGCTGATGGGAAATGTAGTTCATTGAAACAACTTGCAGCTGCTGAATGTGTAGTTCTTTCTGCATCATGTGACTGAAGAAGACTGCAAACCTCCAGACAGACAGGACAACCCTTATACTACAAGCTGTAGAAATAACATCCCATAATATGAGTCAGAGGTACTGACGCACATATTCGGCTGTGGGTAATCGTCGCTTTAGTTAAAACACTGACTGACTGGTGTGTGTGTTATGTGTGTGTGTTACCTGTGTGTGTAACCTGTGTGTGTGACCTGTGTGTGTGACCTGTATGTGTGTGTGACCTGTATGTGTGTGTGTGTGTTACCTCTGTGTGTGTGTGTGTGTGTGTGTGTGTGTGTGTGTGTGTTACCTCTGTGTGTGTGACCTGTGTGTGACCTGTGTGTGTGTGTGTGTTACCTCTGTGTGTGTGTGTGTGTGTGTGTGTGTGTGTGTGTGTGTTACCTCTGCTGACTCCAGGTCTTTGTTATAAGCTTTTGGAGGAAACCTCATGGCCTGCAGGAAGACACAGGTATCAACAATTATTAAAAGGTATTAACCGTTATTAACAATAAACCAAGACAAAGCAACAACAAGGTTATCCAGGTGTGTGTGTACAGGTGTGTGTCTCACCTTGACAGACATGTTGTGGATGTCCAGGCAGAAGGATATTCTCTGGTGGAACGCCAGTTGAGGCTCTCTGGTCCCATAAATGTCCATAGTCTCTTTTGATTGGACAAAGCCTTTCTCGTGGTTGATGCTCGCCTCGATTACTCCGTCACGGATCGCCTGGATGACGACATGCACACGCACACACACACACGCACACACAAACACAGTAAAGATCTAGAGGAGTGACGTCTCTGTTATCAAAGCTTCCCTTTGCTTTGGTGCATGTGAGCTCCCTGGGTTAACATCGTTAGCTCTGTCAGCATCATTTGCACCGTTAGCTCTGTTAGCATCATTTAGCTAATAGTGAGCATGACCGGAAGTTTTCACATTACCTTGGCGACGATGAACTCGGCGTCCTCTGGACTGTCGAGCTGCAACTTCTGAGCAATGTCGGCCAGAGAGATGCGAGAGTACGACAGGCTGATCATGCGCACACCTGCACGCACACGCACACGCACACGCACACGCACACGCACACGCACACGCACACGCACACGCACACGCACACGCACACACACACACACACACACACACACACACACACACACACACACACAGTTAATCACCCCAGGTCCACCAGAAGACATAATGCTGTGAGGTCACAGCTGTCCACTGATTGGCTCACCGGTCTTGATGACGTTGTGTCTCAGGCGGATGATGAGCGTGTACGTCCCGTCGGTCTGGAACTTCTCCCCGAACTGCTCCAACACCTGGTTGAACTTGGCCAGGTTACCTGCTCTCACCGCTACACACACAGTACACACAGAGTACACACAGAGTACACACAAAGAGGATAAAAACACTGTTTTGAAGGGAACAGGAAAAAAGGGAACAGGAAAAAAGGGAACAGGACTCAAGGGAACAGGACTCAAGGGAACAGCAAAAAAGGGAACAGGACTCAAGGGAACAGGACTGAAGGGAACAGGAAAAAAGGGAACAGGACTCAAGGGAACAGGACTCAAGGGAACAGGACTCAAGGGAACAGGACTCAAGGGAACAGGACTCAAGGGAACAGGAAAAAAGGGAACAGGACTCAAGGGAACAGGACTGAAGGGAACAGGAAAAAAGGGAACAGGAAAAAAGGGAACAGGAAAAAAGGGAACAGGAAAAAAGGGAACAGGACTCAAGGGAACAGGACTCAAGGGAACAGGACTCAAGGGAACAGGACTCAAGGGAACAGGAAAAAAGGGAACAGGACTCAAGGGAACAGGACTGAAGGGAACAGGACTGAAGGGAACAGGACTCAAGGGAACAGGACTCAAGGGAACAGGACTCAAGGGAACAGGACTCAAGGGAACAGGACTCAAGGGAACAGGACTCAAGGGAACAGGACTCAAGGGAACAGGACTCAAGGGAACAGGACTCAAGGGAACAGGACTCAAGGGAACAGGACTCAAGGGAACAGGACTCAAGGGAACAGGACTCAAGGGAACAGGACTCAAGGGAACAGGACTCAAGGGAACAGGAAAAAAGGGAACAGGACTCAAGGGAACAGGACTCAAGGGAACAGGACTCAAGGGAACAGGACTCAAGGGAACAGGAAAAAAGGGAACAGGAAAAAAGGGAACAGGACTCAAGGGAACAGGACTGAAGGGAACAGGACTGAAGGGAACAGGACTGAAGGGAACAGGACTGAAGGGAACAGGAAAAAAGGGAACAGGAAAAAAGGGAACAGGACTCAAGGGAACAGGACTCAAGGGAACAGGACTCAAGGGAACAGGACTCAAGGGAACAGGACTCAAGGGAACAGGAAAAAAGGGAACAGGACTCAAGGGAACAGGACTCAAGGGAACAGGACTCAAGGGAACAGGACAAAAGGGAACAGGACAAAAGGGAACAGGAAAAAAGGGAACAGGACTCAAGGGAACATGAAAAAAGGGAACAGGACTCAAGGGAAGCCATCAGAGGTTAACAACTGACCCTGAGTCAGCAGAAAGTACGGCATTAGGGACCTCTTCAGTGACGGCTGTCTGAACTGAAGTCTGTCAGGAATCTCTCCCAACAGCAACTCCACCACGATCAGCAGCTTGTGGACCTGATCACGGATCAATACATCTATTATCACTTACAGGACTCTTGTTACGAAAAAGGGAAAAGCATGCGTTAGAACACATGTATTAACATACATTTGTTTTAAAACATGTAATAACATACATATGTTGTAACACATGTAATAACTTGCATTATAACACATGTAATAACATACATATGTTGTAACACATGTAATAACATACATATGTTGTAACACATGTAATAACTTGTATTATAACACATGTAATAACTTGTATTATAACACATGTAATAACTTGTGCATCAATGTGGAACAGACCGTCTGTTTGAAGCCCACGGCAGTGTGCTGAGGTGCTTTCCTCAGAGCGTTGGTCAGAGTCCTGCGGGCCTCAGAGTACTCCAACTGGATCGCCTTGATACGACCTGCAGGAGGTCACATGACACAGGTGAACACACCAATACACAACATGACCTCCATTCAGAAACCCAACCCTATGTTGATTAAACACAGGAACACAGGTGAGACAGTCATCAGTCTTACCTCACCTGCTAGTACTGGTGTCAGTCTCACCTGTGTAGTACAGGTACCAGTAGTACAGGTATCAGGCTCACCTGTGTAGTACAGGTACCAGTAGTACAGGTATCAGGCTCACCTGTGTAGTACAGGTACCAGTAGTACAGGTATCAGGCTCACCTGTGTAGTACAGGTACCAGTAGTATGGCTATCGGTAGTACAGCTATCAATAGTACAGGTACCAGTAGTACAGGTATCAGTAGTACAGATACCAGTAGTACAGGTATCAAGCTCACCTGTGTAGTACAGGTACCAGTAGTACAGGTATCAGGCTCACCTGTGTAGTACAGGTACCAGTAGTACAGGTATCAGGCTCACCTGTGTAGTACAGGTACCAGTAGTACAGGTATCAGGCTCACCTGTGTAGTACAGGTACCGGGCCCACTCGTTGTTGTTGGCGAGCTCAGGGAACACAGACTTGGACACCAGCTTCTCGGCCTGGTCGTACAGGTTGAAGTGCAGGTAGTTCCTGAGCAGCAGGTTGAGCAGCACCGCCTGGCCGTCAGCGTCGTGACGAAGAGTCGCCGTGCGAAGACGAGTGTGCAGGAAGCTGGAGAGATGATGAAGGTTAGGTTTAGTAACACCTGGTCTTAACGAGTGTGAGAGTGTGTGTGAGCGTGTCTGTGTGTGTGTGCACTGCGTACCTGCGCATGCTGTCCTCCTGCTGCAGCAGCTCGTACACCCTGACGTGGTAATAATAACATTTGGCAGCCACCAGGTCCAGAGCTCTGCGGTTCTTAGAGCCGATCTTCTGCAGCAGGTCGTCTGACACCTTCTGAGCCTGGAACACACGTCACCTTCATCACCACCTTCATCATCATCAGCACCACCTTCATCATCATCACTACCATCTTCATCACCACCACCATCATCATTACCATCTTCATCATCATCACCACCACCACCATCATCATCATCACCACCACAACCAACATGAAAACAGCTGATTAATTAATAATTACATAATTCATAAGGCACAGACCTCGGTGCATCTCTTGTTGGTGGTGAGGTGAACCACCAGCAGCAGCTGCAGATAAGCCTCCACCTCCGGCAGCAGAGGAGCCGACGCTGCTTTACCCGTCCTGGGGCGGAACGGGGCGTCTCCGTTAGCCATCTCCATCGGCTGGGGGGAGAGGCGGGAGTCAGAGGGGGTCAGGGGGAGACGGGGAAGTCAGAGGGGGACAGGGAGAGACGGGGGAGTCAGAGGGGGACAGGGAGAGACGGGGGAGTCAGAGGGGGACAGGGAGAGACGGGGGAGTCAGAGGGGGACAGGGGAGACAGAGGGGGACACAGGGAAGTCAGAGGGGGAGACAGAGAAGTCAGAGGGGGAGACGGGGGAGTGGGGACAGTGTTTAAACATTGAACTTATTATCGGGTCTTAAAACTTAATTATATATCTTATTAAACACTGGTTCTGACTTCAACGGGTTATTAAACACAGGTTCTCCATGAGCGTAATGACTACAGGGCTTAATAGAGCATCAGTCGGACCTCATCCAGGAAGCCCAGCAGGAAGTCCCTGGTGGGGATGTTGTTGGTGAAGAAGCCCAGCACAGCCTTGTGCAGCACGTTGGTGTTCAGGCGCCGGCTGGTGGACGGCAGCGCCCGCAGGGCCCGGAGCACGAAGCGGGGCTCCTTCCCCGACACGGCCTTCTCGATCTGCTTCACATGTTCCTTGATGTCTAGTGGGGGTGGGGGGGGAGGAGAGACTCAAAGCTCATTCAACAGTTCTACATTTGAACTCCTTGGAGCTCCAGTTTGAGTTTGAGTTTCATTACATTACATTTATCTGAGGCTTTTCTCCAAAGAGACTTACACACTATACAGTAGACCGTAGTCACAGCAACGGTGAGCAATGAGGGTTAAGTGTCTTGCTCAAGGACACAATGACATGGACTAGCGGAGCCGGGGATCAAACCACCGATCCTCTGATTGAAAGACAGACCAGCTAACCACTGAGCAAACACAGGGTCTGGTTGATTTCTAGCATTTATACACCAAACTGGGTTCAGTCTCACCTGGACCTGGTCTGATGGGGTCTAATGGGTCTGATGGGGACTAAGCTGTCTCACTGTTTACTAGCTGCCTCCTAGATGTTAACTAGATACTAACTAGCTGTTAACTAGATACTAACTAGCTGTTTACTAGATACTAACTAGATGTTTACTAGATATTAACTACATATTTACTAGCTGTTTACTAGATACTAACTAGATGTTTACTAGATATTAACTACATATTTACTAGCTGTTTACTAGATACTAACTAGATATTAACTACATATTTACTAGCTGTTTACTAGATACTAACTAACTGTTTACTAGATATTAACTACATATTTAATAGATATTTACTAAACATTAACTACATATTTACTAGCTGTTTACTAGATACTAACTAGATGTTTACTAGATATTAACTACATATTTACTAGCTGTTTACTAGATACTAACTAACTGTTTACTAGATATTAACTACATATTTAATAGATATTTACTAAACATTAACTACATATGTACTAGCCGTTAACTAGATACTAACTAACTGTTTACTAGATATTAACTACATATTTAATAGATATTTACTAAACATTAACTACATATTTACTAGCTGTTTATTAGATACTAACTAACTGTTTACTAGATATTAACTACATATTTACTAGCTGTTTACTAGATACAAACTAGCTTTTTACTAGATATTAACTGCATATGTACTAGCTGTTTATTAGATACTAACTATTTACTAGATATTAACTACATATTTACTAGCTGTTAACTAGATACTAACTAACTGTTTACTAGATATTAACTACATATTTACTAGCTGTTAACTAGATACATTACATTTCATTTAGCTGACGCTTTTATCCAAAGCGACTTACATGATATACAGTAGACCGTAGACACAGCAACGGTGAGCAATGAGGGTTAAGTGTCTTGCTCAAGGACACAACGACATGGACTGGCTGAGCCGGGGTTTGAACCACCGACCCTCTGATTGAAAGACTGACTTGCTAACCACTGCGCCACAGATACTAACTAACTGTTTACTAGATATTAACTACATATTTACTAGCTGTTTATTAGATACTAACTAACTGTTTACTAGATATTAACTACATATTTACTAGCTGTTAACTAGATACTAACTAACTGTTTACTAGATATTAACTACATATTTACTAGCTGTTAACTAGATACTAACTAACTATTTACTAGATATTAACTACATATTTACTAGCTGTTAACTAGATACTAACTAACTATTTACTAGATATTAACTACATATTTACTAGCTGTTAACTAGATACTAACTAACTGTTTACTAGATATTAACTACATATTTACTAGCTGTTTATTAGATACTAACTAACTGTTTACTAGATATTAACTACATATTTACTAGCTGTTTACTAGATACAAACTAGCTTTTTACTAGATATTAACTACATATGTACTAGCTGTTTACTAGATACTAACTAGATGTTTACTAGATATTAACTAGATGTTTACTAGATACAAACTAGCTTTTTACTAGATATTAACTACATATGTACTAGCTGTTTACTAGATACTAACTAGATGTTTACTAGATATTAACTACATATTTACTAGCTGTTTACTAGATACTAACTGTTTACTAGATATTAAATACATATGTATTAGCTGTTTATTAGATACTAACTAACTATTTACTAGATATTAACTACATATTTACTAGCTGTTAACTAGATACTAACTAACTGTTTACTACATATTAACTACATATTTACTAGCTGTTTACTAGATGTTTAGTTACTAGATACGAACTAACTGTCTACTAGATACTAACTAGCTGTTTACTAGATACGAACTAACGTTAGCTGTTTACTACGTAGATCAGTATTCAGTTCCATCACATCGTTTGTTAGCCGCTGATGCTAACATGCTAACGTTTAGACCTCCTCTCCCGGACTGTACCGGACTGTGCTGGTGGTTTTACCGAGAGTGACCAGAGTGAGCGGAGGGACCGGAAGTAAAGCCCTTACCGTCCAGCGTGAGGCTGTCCAGCTCTTTGGGCTTAGCCGCGTTAGCTGCCTCCTCCTCCGGCATTTCTACGTCCTGCGGCTCCGGGCCCGGGTCCTTCAGTTCCTTCGGGTCCTTCGGCTTCTCGGCTTTGGAGTCCCGGTCCCGGCCTCCCGCCTTGTCCCCCCGTCGCTTAGCCGCCGTCTCTTTCATGGTGTTCGGCAGAAAAACAGCTCAGAGTCAGAAACAGAAAATCTCCGTCTGGTCCGCTACGATGACTGGCAACTCCTGAGAGACGCAAAGCATTGTGGGATGCTTCAGACAGTAGTAGACGAAGGCAGAACCAGCGAATCGATAACAGAGAGATTGACCGTTGATTAAAACTATATAGTACTAAGTACTATGAATTATTTATATTGGAATAATTATAACTAATTAAATACAATAATAATATGTAAAATTATACAATGATGATAAGAATAATACGAATTAAAATGATAATACTATTAGTAATGTCAAACATATTTATTATAGTTAGTTATGAGTTAAGGATTAGTAAATAATGAGTTGTTTAGTACTTATTTATTAGTTAATTATTAGTTACTTACGTGTTCACTTGTTTTGAAAGTGAAACATTCGTTAGCTGAAGGTTGTGACGTACATCCGGTGTTTTATCAGGCCAGGTGACAGGTGTCCAGTGGGCTGGGCTTGCTTGTGCCGCCTGCTCCCCGCTGATAGGGCTCGTGCTCGCTCCCGTGATGCTGAGCGCGAGCCCTCTGAGGAGGAGAACTTTAAAACAACACGAAGAAGAAGAGGAAGACTTTAAACTCCAGGAGGACCGCGGAGGACCGCGGTGGACCGCGTTAGGACCCGGACTCTGGGATCCTGCACGGAAGCTGTACTGGTTTCTGTTGTGGGTTACTGGTTCAGCCCCAGTGCTGACACACAGTGAGTGCACTTAACATAATATATAATATTATCATAATAATAATAATAATGAAGAGACACGGTGAGTCTACTTTACTCTGTACATATGTAATATATTATAATAAATATATATAATATAATTATATACTGTAAAAAATTATATGGTATACTATAATATACTACTATATAATATAATACAATATAATAATAATTGAGAGACGCAGTGAGTCCACTTTACTCTCTAAAATATGTATGCTATAATATCATTGTATAATATAATATAATAAAATATAATAATTATATAATATATAATATAATAATGATATATGCTAATATCATAGTGATATAATACAATTAATATGCATGTAATAAAATAATATAACAATAGAATTTAATATGAATAACATAATATAATAATAATATACTATAACAGTAATAACATGTGTAATAAAAATAATCATATGACAATACAATGATTTAATAATATAGTTGTAAATTACACAATTCATATATTCATATATTAACGTGCAGAAATATTGTCACAAAAAACATATCAACACAAAACATATTTATTATAGTTAGCTTTGAGTTAAGGATTAGTTAATAATTAGTTTTTTATTAATTATTTATTAGTTAATTATTAGGTGTTTATTAGGTATTTGTCAGTTTATGTATTAGTTGTATTTAATAGTTAGTTAACTACTTGTTATTAATGAGTTATAGTACTCATTTAGTAATTATGTGTTAGATTTTGATTAGTTATGTATTGTAGTTATTTATTACACTATTTTTTATTTCAAAGTCTAAAGACGTTTCAGATAAAACTTCTGCTGCAGGAAAAAATAACGAATATAAATAAAATAAGAATTAATAATAAAATGTCTAGTTCTTATGGTGGCTCCTCAAGCTTCTCTGACATCACAGCAAGGGACACAAAGAGACTACAGGAGCAGGAGGAAGAAGAGGAGCAGGAGGAAGAAGAAGATGCTGCCGTGGACCACTGACGACCGAACCAGGAGAAGACCTGAAGAAGAGGAAGAGGAGAACAAGTCTATTCTTACTCCTCCTCTTCCTCCTCCCACCATGACCACCTCAAAGGACAACCCTCTGGCCAATTGGGACATCAGCTCGGCATCGGGGGAGGACACCAACAAGGAAGTGTTACCGTGGCTGCGTAAGGACAAGGTGGAGTGGGAGGAGGAGCATGAGGAGGAGCGTGAGGAGGAGGAGGAGCGTAAGAAGGAGGAGGAGCGTAAGGATGAGGAGGAGCGTGAGGAGGAGGAGCGTGAGGAGGTGGAGCGTGAGGAGGAGCAGCGTGAGGAGGAGGAGATGCAGGCGGTGGCCTCGTCTCCGGACGGCCGCTTCCTCAAGTTCAACATCGAGATCGGACGAGGATCCTTCAAGACGGTTTATAGAGGACTCGACACCGAGACCACTGTGGAGGTGGCCTGGTGTGAGCTACAGGTAACAGTACCCACATTATACCCACTATACACAACAGTAGAACGCATGGAGGTGACTACCTGCATTCTCTCTCCTGACTGGGGCGACTCCTCTGGTTGTATAGAAGTCTATGCTTCATGTGTTGAAGCTGCATTCTCTCTCCTGACCACCAGGGGGCGACTCCTCTGGTTGTATAGAAGTCTATGCTTCATGTGGTGAAGCTGCATTCTCTCTCCTGACCACCAGGGGGTGATTCCTCTGGTTGTATAGAAGTATATGCTTCATGTGGTGAAGCTGCATTCTCTCTCCTGACCACCAGGGGGCGACTCCTCTGGTTGTATAGAAGTCTATGCTTCATGTGTTAAAGCTGCATTCTCTCTCCTGACCACCAGGGGGCGACTCCTCTGGTTGTATAGAAGTCTATGCTTCATGTGTTGAAGCTGCATTCTCTCTCCTGACCACCAGGGGACGACTCCTCTGGTTGTATAGAAGTCCATGCTTCATGTGTTAAAGCTGCATTCTCTCTCCTGACCACCAGGGGGCGACTCCTCTGGTTGTATAGAAGTCCATGCTTCATGTGTTAAAGCTGCATTCTCTCTCCTGACTGGGGCGATTCCTCTGGTTGTATAGAAGTCTATGCTTCATGTGTTAAAGCTGCATTCTCTCTCCTGACCACCAGGGGGCGACTCCTCTGGTTGTATAGAAGTCCATGCTTCATGTGTTAAAGCTGCATTCTCTCTCCTGACCACCAGGGGTGACTCCTCTGGTTGTATAGAAGTCTATGCTTCATGTGTTAAAGCTGCATTCTCTCTCCTGACCACCAGGGGGCGACTCCTCTGGTTGTATAGAAGTCTATATAAATGACTCTACTTCTCTCTTGATGTATTCCCTCAGTAAACATTGTAAACATGAGTTTATGTCTCAATCTCTAGTTTCAAGTCTTCTTCAATACAGCATGATGTTCATTTAGTAGATTATGCTCATTTAGAGTCAAACAGACATCTTGTGCTTAAAGTTGTGTGTTTGTTGCTCTTTACTTCTACTGGACGTGACTGTGAGCTCTGATTGGTCCAGAAGGAGGAAGTGATACATTTATGACTCTTGGAGAGAATCTGATCTTGTCACATGACTTATGGACATAATGTTATTATCTTAGACTCCTCCCACTTTGTATGGACACTTCATGGTGTTATTATCTTCATAATCAATGTTTCACTTGAATAAGAATTATTTCAGCTCAAAATCCAGATGAGACGTGTGAGTGTGTTAGTGTGTGTTGTGTGTGTGTGTGTGTGTGTGTGTGTGTGTGTGTGTATGTGTGTATGTGTGTGTTAGTGTGTTAGTGTGTTCGTGTGTGTGAGGTGTAACAGTGACTCAGCAGTCTTCTCCGTACAGTATCTGGGTCTCACAGACGCTGTTACTTGATGTTGATAACACTTTTCTCGAGTATTGAGGTCAAAGTCTCTGAAATTAACTTTGTTGTGTTTTTATGGGTCTTCAGTTGTATTAATAGTAAAAAAAAATTATGTTGTTACCATTTAGTTTTGTATTACTGTAACGAGATCCTGTAACTTCAGTGAGTTTCCCCTCTGCACAATAAGAGCAGGTTCGTAACGTGTTTCATTATCTCCGTCACTCTTCCCAGCGTCTTGCATACTCATTACATTACATTATGTACTTCTGCTTCTGTTGGGGACAAACACAATCAGCTGAGGCCAATACTTGTTGTGGAAGTCCCTCAAACGTCGGACCATCAAACTCCTCTGTGTCTGGGTTCATAATATTATCCGTAGTCGCACAACTGCGTCTGAATGACAAACGCTTCCAGAGCTGCTTCAGCAACGGCAGGACGGTAGTGATGTGATTGGTTGAAAATGAGGGCGACATCTGATTGGCTACAGATAGGTCCATGTTGAAAAACGCATTTGTGGATCTGGCGACGTCAGGGGAGTCTCATAAACCCCACACAGGAATGTGTAGCGACTCACACACGAATGTGTAGCGATTCACAAACAAATGCAGTGCGATCCACAAATAAATACATACAAATCTACATTTGTGCATTGGAATGTATTTGTGAATCGTTCTGTGTGCATTTGTGAATTATGAGACCGATCTGACCCCATACTCTTCCTATGAGTTTATTTACCGTACCGTTATAAAATCATGGTTTCTCCCTTTAGTCATCCTGATTACTGAAGTCTCGTTCAAATTAACCAGATCGTTTGAGGATCAGCCTTTGAGAAACCGAGATAGCCTGATTTCAATCATCGGGTTAACTTAAGCTGGCTAATAGGACATTTCATCGACTTACTGAACCACGTATGAGGAACGGGGCCCAGGCCTCTTCCAGGCACCGTCCCCTGAGCCATCCACAACCACACCCCTCTGCAGCTGCGCCTAACCACACCCCTGTCACCACAATTACCTATTATTGTGACTCAACTTCATTTTCTTAACTGATCATTTCAGTTATTTGTTGTGCTTCTGATTTCCCATGATGCTTGGCAGCAATGTGTCCTTCATGTGTCCCGACATGATCAATAAATTAACCTTTAACATCTTTCAGACTCACCGGCTCACCAAGTCGGAGCGCCACCGCTTCACGGAGGAGGTGCAGATGCTGAAGGCTCTGCAGCACCCCAACATTGTCCGCTTCTTCGACTCCTGGAAGTCCACACTGAGGGGCCACAAAGGAATCATCCTGGTGACGGAGCTCATGACCTCTGGGACCCTGAAGACGTAAGTCCACTATAGAGCACACTAAGACCTGAACCCTGAAGACATGAGTCCACCATAGAACACAAAGACAACTTAGTCCCTGAACGCCCCACAACATCTTAGTCCCTGAACACCCCAGAGCTCACCAGACTTAACCAGGTGTGTGTTTCTTTAAACCCCTTCAGGTACCTGCGCAGGTTCCGTCAGATGAAGCTGAAGCTGCTGCAGCGCTGGAGTTTCCAGATCCTGAAGGGGCTCCAGTTCCTGCACTCACGCTGCCCCCCCATTCTGCACCGAGATCTCAAATGTGACAACGTCTTCATCACCGGACCCACCGCCTCGGTCAAGATTGGGGACCTGGGACTTGCCACGCTGAAGAAGGCCTCGTTCGCCAAGAGTGTGATCGGTAAAAACGCCAGCGGGGTAAAGAATGTTGTTACCTCAGTGGTTTGAAGGTACTGATGCGATGTGTTCAGGGACACCGGAGTTCATGGCTCCAGAGATGTACGACGAGAAGTACGACGAGGCCGTGGACGTTTACGCATTCGGCATGTGCATTCTGGAGATGGCAACATCCGAGTATCCGTACTCAGAGTGTCAGAACGCCGCCCAGATCTACCGCAAGGTGACCAATGTAAGGCTCCGCCCACCTGAGCACCTCTACTTCCTGTCTTTGGTCACGCAATTCCTTTGTGTTTGTTTTTTCAGGGAATAAAACCAGACAGTTTTCTCAAAGTCACAGTCCCTGAACTGAAGGAGATCATTGAAGGCTGCATCCGCACCAGCAGCAGTGAGAGGTACCGTGCACGGACCAGCGTGCATCAGTCCATCCTGACGTGCAGTTGAGCAGTGTTACCTAGCGCCACATCTTTCCTTACACCATGAAGCACTCTGAACCTCCTCTGCTGGGCCTTATCCTTGGCGTTTTGGTTGTCCTGCTGCAGGTTCACGGTCCAGGACCTGCTGGATCACCGGTTCTTCCAGGAGCAGCTGGGGGTCCACGTGGATCTGGCCGAGGACGACGACGGCTCCAAGGCGGCGCTGAAGCTCTGGCTCCGGATGGACCCCAATAAGAAGCTTCATGGGAAGTACAAGGACAACAAGGCCATTGAGTTCCTGTTCGAGCTGTACAAAGACGTCCCCGAGGAGGTCGCCCAGGAGATGGTACCGACACCGCCACGCCCTTGACCTCGTGTTGATGACATCACCGAGCCGAGGAGGTCTCATCTGTCTCTCACCTGTCTCTCTCTCAGGTGGTGCTGGGGTTCTTGTGCGAGGCGGACTACAAGCCGGTGGCCAAAGCCATCAGACACCGAGTGACGGCCATCAAGCGTCAGCGGGAGAAACAGCGACGCCTCCTGGAGGAGTCTGACCCCGCCCCCCAAACACCAGAACCACCCAATCACAGACCCGCAGCTGCTGCGAGGTCGGCCAATCAGGTGCGTCTAAAGTTGCTGACATAGAATAAGTGAATAAAATGATTATAGTTTTCTGATTCACAGTTGCTGAGCGTTCCTTCATGTCAATAACTGTGAAGATATATCTGAGATTTATATATATATTTATATATATATATATAAACTATACATATGTATCAGTGGCGAGCCGTGCATGTTCTGGGCCTTCAGTGCCGTCTGAAATCGTTTACATAAATACGCACATGACGTGATGCTGCGTCATTATCGGACAATGCATTTAGTCCACATCAACAAGAACCAGTCACATTTAGTTAACTACTGTAAAGTTGCCCACCACACTCACCCGAGGAAGCCTCCCCCCCCCCCCTGCCTCCCCCCCCCCCCCCCCCCCCCAGCAGCGCAGCTCGGCCCAGCTAGCTCGGCCCAGCTAGCTGAGTTTGACCTCAAGTAAACAACACTGAAAATTCAGCAGCGGTAGCAACAGCAACATCAGCTTTTTATATATGATTAAATACGACTGCAGATGTAAAAACACAAACAGCAGTTCACTCACCAGATGCAGTGAGGACAGCGAGCCTCACAGTTGCGTTGGTTTCTGGAATAGGAAGAACTGAAAATGTCCACGCCACCAAGTCCGTTTCTCCTCCTCCTTCAGCCATTGAATATGAAAAACACTAAAAAACAAAAAATGTAATTACTTCTCTAACTTATGTTTCAACAGCCTGAACTGTTCTTTCTAGCCATAGTTTTCCATTTGGCCCACTGACCAATCACAGTGCATGTTAATGGTCACACTGACCCCCCTGACCAATCACAAATCCAGGAAGCTAGCCGGCCCTGGCACGTCAAAGAATACGCCCAACATGTCAAACTAAAGATCTGATTGGTTGAAGTCTATGACGATCCAGGATACCGTCCTCATGTACTTTAATCTGAAAGGCCAGCTAGACGGCCTCTGGCCGCTCTGCTTCCATAGAGACAGAGAGGTGAGATCTGATTGGATGAGAGCTCTCCTTAACAAGCTGGAAGCAGAGCAACAGACGAAGACAGGAGCTGTGCAATGAGACAATAAGCTAATAGGGAAAAATAATTATAATACATGTAGTGTATTTGTGAAAAACAATTAAATTATAAAATAGCTATAACTTTGTGATTCTTTGTGTGGGGCGACTGTGGCTCAGTGGTTAGCAAGTCGGTCTTTCAATCAGAGGGTCGGTGGTTCGAATCCTGGCTCCGGCAGTCTGTGTCGTTGTGTCCTTGAGCAAGACACTTAACCCTAATTGCTCACCGTTGCTGTGTCTACGGTCAACTGTATATCATGTAAGTCGCTTTGGATAAAAGCGTCAGCTAAATGTAATGTAATTCTGTTTACGGCAGCAGAGAAGGCTTAGCTGGCCCTGACGGCGCACTAAATATATGTATAATTTATATATATTTAAATATATCTTTTAAATATATTCAAGATATTTTATTTGTTTTGATTCATTAAGTAAAAGTCTGTTTATATTTTAATGACGCTTCAACAACTAGCTGGTTAAACGATTTAACAACTCACAGCAGGACTCAGCTGCTGTTTCAGGCCCCGCCCCCTCCTGGATACAAGCCCCGCCTTCGGCAAGCAGAGAGGATTCTGGGATTGGCAGCATCTCCAGCAGGATGGAGGGAGACGGAGACGAGGAGGACATGACAGCCGCTACATGTCAGGGTTATTCATATTCCATTATTCTTATTTCATCTCCAAACTATCCAATTCTATAATTGTTTTCATCATTTCAGAATCAGAATCAGAATCAGAACCATTTATTGCCATGTATGTTTACACATACAAGGAATTTGTCCTGGCGGGAAGGTGCATACATCATTTCATTGTTTTGTCATTAATTATAATAATTATGTTATTTTATTCCTGTTGGCAGCGGACTGTGAGATTGACAGGTCCTTCAGCTACACAGCTATGCCAGAGAATGTTGAAGCCACGCCCCCTCCAGTTACTCACCACACGCCCATCTACTCTGGCCCTGCCCCTGCTCCGGTGGCTCAGGAAACCCCTCGACCTCAGGCTCCTCCCCCGGTTAACCGGACTCCATCCAAGGCTCCGCCCCTTCCTGTGTTGCGTTTCCCCAAGGTGGGGAGGGGCGTAGCTAATATAGGCAAGGGGTGGGGTTAAACTAAAAACAAGAGCTTTTTAACTTTAATAATAGTAAAATAGATTGTTAATTGTAATATTTGAGTCCTCTAGAGGAGATTAGAGACCAATCAGATCTAGAGGAGATTAGAGAGACCAATCAGATCTAGAGGAGATTATAGAATCATGGGGAAATCTAGATCTTCTGGTTTGTGTCTTCACCAGAGCATCGCTGTGTCCCACAATGCAGAGCGACAGCCATCTGGATCAGTATGCGGCTTCTCCTCGCCTCTTGAGAGGTAACACACACATTCATCTCTACATTTTTGACATCATCAATGTGACTTTAACTTAGTGACAAACATCCGGTTTGTTAAAGGTAGTCCTCATAAACATTCATAAACATAAACCTTCATTTTTGTAATTTGTATATTCAATATTCTACTGTACATTCAATTTCTTCTTTACTGTTTATTTTTTTATTATGTTTATTACTGTTTATTACTGTTTATTTATATTACTTGATTTTTATTTTATCTTTATGTACTGAGCAATGCTGCTGTAATCCTGTAATTTCCCCACTGCGGGACTAATAAAGGATTATCTTATCTTATCTTATAAACATAAACCTACATAACATAAACATTCAGAAACATTCATGAAGATAAACATTCATGAACATAAACACACATCAGTGTTTCTTCACATAAATTCTTTGTCTCTTCACTTCCTGGGTTTCTAGCTACGCCTCCGATGTGACCTCAGGTTTGAGTGATGGCAATGACGGCCAATCAGACAAAGGCAACCAGGAAATGAGCCGGCGGGCGGCGACGAAGCAGTTCAGGCGGCGAGTGAGAGCTCGTCTGAGGATCACAGGGGTGATGCGACACCACATTCATAAACATCATACAAAAAGTTATGAAATTAGTGTTTGGTAGATTATTTCTTTGTAACAAAGCTTATTGGCAAAAACTTTTATACCGTTGGAAATCTGTTTATTTCTCTTAAACGGAGCCACATCACAGAACATGCATCAGAGATGAGCAGCTCAGCCGAGTAACTCTTGTTTGGTGGATTGATGATTGAAGTCTATCAGTAACCAGGAAGTAACCAGGAAGTAACCAGACATGCTGGTCACCAGCCTGGTGAACACTGTGGGATGGTCAGGACTGCTGGGGGCTTCCAGTCTCTCTCCCGGACTCTGCAGGTCTCGTCTCATACTCAACCCTCTCAACCCTCATACTCTGATTCATGTTCCTCTCACGGGGTCTGAGGATTCAACGCTATAAACATTATTGCCAAGAAGCTTTGTTACATAATAACAATATAAATATAAAATCATCTACCAACACTAAGTTCACAACCTTTTCTTTGATGTTTATATATGATCCACACACACACACACACACACACACACAGACACACACACTCACAGACACACACACACACTCACAGACACACACACACACACAGACTCACTCACACACAGACACACACACACACACACTCACAGACACACACACACTCACCGTGCGTGGTGCCTTCAGGTGTCAGACATGGCGGACCGCGTGGTGGAGTGTCAGCTGCAGACTCACAACATTAAGATGGTGACCTTTAAGTTTGACCTTGACGGAGACAACCCAGAGGACATCGCTTCGGTGATGGTGAGCACCAGCAGCCAATCAGAGCACAGCACCGGGATTCAGTTAAGAACAACACTGTTGTTGTTTATTTTAGATCCAGATAGATATATTTAATTTAATAACAAGTCATATTTGCTGTCTATGACTTGTGATTGATCTCCTCCATGTCTATTGATCTGGTATTATTGTGCTCTTATGGTTCCAGTTATTGATCTGTCTTGTAAATAATTTGTAATCAATATAAAAGACCAGACCATATATAATCTAAATGTTCTAGACTAATTACAAGACTTGAGGCAAGTTATTTATGTTCTATATGTAATAAATCTATAAAACTGTCCATACTTTGATGATATCAATATTGTATATAGTATCAATGTTGAAATGTCGTGTGTTCAGATCCACAGAGACTTCATCGTACCGTTGGAGCGGGAGGGGTTCATCCTCCGCATGTATGACATCATCAAGAGGGCGGAGTCTATGATGCACCCAAAGCAGCCGGCCGACACCGACAGGTCGCCTCACCTGTCCGACTCCTCAGTATGTGACCGCAAATCAATCAGTGGTCATGTGACCGCAAATCAATCATGTGTGTTCTCTGTGTGTGTTGTGTGTCCGTGTATCTCGTGTGTGTTACCTGTGTGTGTTGTGTGTCCCGTGTGTTACCTGTGTGTGTTGTGTGTCCCTGTGTCTCGTGTGTTACCTGTGTGTGTTGTGTGTCCCTGTGTCTCGTGTGTGTTACCTGTGTGTGTCCTGTGTGTCCCACAGTTCCTCCTCCTGACTCCAGGCCTCTCCAGGACTTTGTCCTCGTCTTCACTTCCTGGTAAGAAAAGACTGAAGTGAGTCAGGAAGTGAAATCTGAGATTTGAACCTCAGTTCAGAGACAAAAGATATTTTATATTTTAATATATTTAATATATATATTAATATTCTGATCCAGTCCAGACATTATTAAAAATTGTTTTTAATTCATTCATAATCACAACCCACAAGAAGCACAAGAAATATGATTTGAAAATGTTATCCCTGGGCTCTATGGGAAGAAGTAGTCATTTAAAACAATAATTAAATATATGTAGTATAAATATATATATATATATATATATTATAATACTTGTTGTTATTTCATATTTTGATGGAGGATGGGGACGTGTCACTGTGTACATACATCTACTGATGCCTAATCTGGACACATCTTCAGTGATGTTCCTGGTATCATTGGACGTTTCGGGTCTTTCAACATCATACGCCCTCCTCCAGGTGACCCAGCCGGGGCTGATCAGACCCCAGCTTGTGTCCAGATGGCTAGCTAGCTACCATGACTCCATGGCTCCCCTCTTTTGAGCCACAGCCATCTTGAGGCTCTCTCTGCCGCATCGATGGTACTGCGGATGGCTCTCCTCTTTCTCTCACCCTCGATGCCCAAACTACTGAAGGCTCTGGCCAAGGAACGGGCTGCAAATCCTCTGCATCCAACCTCCACAGGGAAACACCTTGCTCTCCAGCCAGCCTGCTGGCAGTCACTGACCAGTCCTGCGTATTTGGTGAGCTTCCTCTCAAAGGCTTCTTCCAAGCGATCTTCCCACGGGACTGTCAGCTCCAGCAGCACTACTTGCTTGGTGGACTCCGACACAAGGACCATGTCTGGTCGCAGGGTGGTGACTGCAATATGGCTGGGGAACTTCAGCTGATGTTCAAGGTCCACCAGCAACTGCCAGTCTCTTGCAGACGTCAGGATGCCTGCAGATGATGTTCTTCTGGCAGGAGTTGGCTTGTCCCCAGCTCTGACAAAGGCGATGGTTTTCTTGGAGGGTCGGAACTGCTTTGCCCACACCAGTCCTGCGCTGATGGCTTCAGCAATGGTCTTGAGGACTTGGTCATGCCTCCACCTGTACCGACCATCTCCAAGTGCCCTTGTACAGCAACTGAGGATGTGTTCCAGGGTTCCTCGCTTGGAACACAGTGGGCATGCTGGTGTCTCTGCTATGCCCCATATGTGCAGATTTGACGGGCTTGGAAGCACGTCATATACTGCCTGGATGAGGAATTTGATGCGGTGAGGCTCGGCTTTCCAAAGCTCAGCCCAGGTCACTTTCCTTTCAACCGCATTCTCCCACCTCGTCCAAGCTCCCTGTTGCTTCATTCCCACTGCCTTGCAGGTTCTCGTCTCCTCCACTGCTGCTCTCACCTCATCCTGAACAAGTCGTCGCCCTTCCTTCCCCCTGGTGTTCATTTGGGGAGTTGGAAAGAATCCTAGCCCTGCTCGACCTCGTGTGACCACTCCCACCAAGCTCCTGTGACGCAGCCTTGCATCTGCCTCTTGAACCGCTTCCTCTGCCCTCCATTTCCTGCCAGTCCTCACTTGGATCCCTGCTTTAGCCACCTTCGGATCACTTGAGTCCCTGTACTGAACCACTTCTCTGGCTCTAGTAGCCTTGAATTCCTCCTCCAAGGATTTGAAAGGCAGTTGCAGTTTGTTGGTGTTCCCGTAGAGTGCAATGCTGCTCAGGCTCCTTGGTAATCCAAGCCATCTCCGGAGATGTTTGCTGACTTTCCTCTCCAAGGTCTCAACTGTTGAGATAGGGACCACGTAGACAAGGAGGGGCCACAGGATCCTGGGCAGTATGCCATGTTGGTAGACCCAGGCTTTAAACTTACCAGGTAGGCCTGACTTGTCCACAGATTTCAGCCAGCCATCCAACTCAGTACAGGTCGACTGGATAGATATTGTGTCTCTCAGAGAGCAGTCAAAAACCTTGCCCAAGCTCTTAACTGGCTTATCTGTGATAGTTGGAATGGCTGTGCCTGTGATGTTAAACCGGAACTTGTCCTCCACCTTCCCTTTCCTCAACACCATTGATCTGGATTTGGCGGGTTTGAAACGCATCCGGGCCCACTCCACCAGCTTTACAAGTCCCTTCAAAATCCACCGGCAGCCTGGGACTGATTCTGTCATGACTGTGAGGTCATCCATGAATGCCCTGATGGGTGGTTGCCGTTGTCCGGAATTCGTGCGGGGACCTCTGCACTCTGGCTCAGCAGACTTAGTGAGCATGTTCATGGCTAGGGAGAACAATGTCACAGAGATAGTACACCCTGTGATGATACCGATCTCCACCTTGTGCCAACTGGATGTTATTGCTCCTGAAGAGACCCTCATCCTGAAATTGCTGTAATAATCAGCGATGAGGTCTCTACACCTGCTGGGTACATGATGTTTTCTCAGGGTGAGCTGAACCAGCTTGTGTGGAATGGAACCGAATGCATTTGCCAGATCAAGCCACAACACTGACAGGTTGCCCTTGTTTTCTCTGGCCTCCCGAATGAGCTGTGTCACCACACCAGTATGCTCCAGACATCCTGACACTCCTGGAATGCCGCCTTTCTGGACAGATGTATCGATGTAGGTGTTCTTTGCCAGGTAGGTACACAGCCGTTTGGAAACAGCGCTGAAGAAAACCTTTGCCTCAACACACAGCAGGGAGATGATGCGGAACTGGTCTAGCTGAGTGGAGTTTTCCTCCTTCGGGATCCATACCCCTTCAGCCACTCTCCATTGTTCAGGGATCCTCCCTCTTCTCCAGAAGACTCGCAGGATTTTCCACAGACGCAGCAGGAGTTTGGGACAGTTCTTATACACTTTGTATGAAGTGCCACTCGGTCCTGGAGCAGAGCTTGCCCTTGCTTTGCGGACAACCTCCCTTACCTCCTTTAGCTGCAGCTCCGACATGTCGAACTGCACTTCTGGTTCAGGGGGTTCTATGAGGTTGTTACACTCTCCCAACTCCTGCTCTCTTGCGGGGTCGCTGTACGTCTGCTTCAGATGTTGGTCTATGTCTTCCTGCGAGGAGGCCAGTTTGCCACTGCGTTTCTACCCCAGCAAATCCTTGGTGAACTTGAAGGGGTTAGCGATGAATGCAGCACGTTTACGTGCCCTCTCGCGCCGCCGCCTCCGATGCCACTCAGCCTGGCGGATAACTCTGATGTTTTTCCGAAGGATGCACATTAGCTGGGCCAGGCCAATGCGTTCCTCATGTCCTGCAGCCTTGTACTGGGATTTCAGCGCTTTCATCTCCTGCCTGATGTTGTGGATCCTTACAGCTCTTTGATTCTTTGAGTAAGATATTCCAGAGCTTTTCTTCTCCTCCTCGCCAAACCGTTCAGCTGCGATGCTGACAATGATTGTTGTCATAGCTCGTAGCTTCCTGTCGGCCTCTCCTTTCGCCATTGCCTCAAGAATTTGGTCGACATCGTCATCGAACTGCTTCCAGAGTGTGGTCATGCTAGCTGCAGGCCATTTGATCCGCCTCCTGTCAGACTTGATGCTCGAGGGATTAGTTTGCAACACTTGGAGGTTCTGGGCACTATGGGGTGACTCCAGGCCTGGCCCCTCCTGCGTCTCACCAGGTGTAACACCTGTGCGTTGTGTTGCTTCTGCTCCCAGCGGGCACTTCATCCTCGCTCGGTGGATCTTTAAGCCATGGATGTTCTTGCAGATTTTACCGCATGTACACTGCTTGCTCATAGTCGTTTGTCCGTTGCCTGGGTCTATTACCGTTGTATCCGTCCGACTGGGGTGCTCATCCTCCCCCCCTCTCGGGCACCCCTGGGGGTATTTTTCCATTAAGTACATCGTAGCTTGGTTGGGTTCCTCCTCTCAGAGGATGCAGATTGGGTTGCTGACCCGTTCTGCCCCGGTTGCCGTCTCTCCGAGCTGTCACTGACTCTCCAGTAGTCACCACACTCTTCATGGTTGTCATCCAGTCTTTCCTGGCTGTCACTGATCACCCAGAGTATTCACTGTGTACATACATCTACTGATGCCTAATCTGGACACATCTTCAGTGATGTTCCTGGTATCATTGGACGTTTCGGGTCTTTCAACATCATACGCCCTCCTCCAGGTGACCCAGCCGGGGCTGATCAGACCCCAGCTTGTGTCCAGATGGCTAGCTAGCTACCATGACTCCATGGCTCCCCTCTTTTGAGCCACAGCCATCTTGAGGCTCTCTCTGCCGCATCAATGGTACTGCGGATGGCTCTCCTCTTTCTCTCACCCTCGATGCCCAAACTACCGAAGGCTCTGGCCAAGGAACGGGCTGCAAATCCTCTGCATCCAACCTCCACAGGGAAACACCTTGCTCTCCAGCCAGCCTGCTGGCAGTCACTGACCAGTCCTGCGTATTTGGTGAGCTTCCTCTCAAAGGCTTCTTCCAAGCGATCTTCCCACGGGACTGTCAGCTCCAGCAGCACTACTTGCTTGGTGGACTCCGACACAAGGACATCAATAGTCGTGTTTTCCCATCAGACATTGCAGATGAAGACCCTTCCCCCTTGAAGGGCGGAGACTTCTACATCGACCGTGAGGCCACGCCCCCCGTCAGACCGCTGAGGTCACAGTCTTTGCACACCTCCTCAGGTACGTTGACACCGGATCTGTTCATTAATGTGTTCATGTTACACATCTGTCAATTATCATTTTAAACATAAACAACATTTATGTAACGCTCGTTGGGTTTATTTTATCCTGTGAGAAACCCCTTGTGGATGATCTTAACCCCCCTGCCCCTCTCTCCAGCTTCCTCCCATCAGTCTCTTCCCTCCCCCGTGCATTACCCCCGTCCAGACTCTGCCCCCCCTCCTCTCTCCAACCTCCCCATGCCTCCTCAGTACAACCTTCCGTCTCCCCCTTACTCCCCATACACCGCCCAGGGATCCACCCCCGGCCTCCACAGTAGCCCCTCCTTCCTCCCCTCCTCCTCCTCAGCTCCCACCCTCCCTCCTTACTGGCCCCCCCCTGACCAGCCTCTCTTCTCTCTGGCCAATGTGCTCTCTCTCGCCATGAGTGTGGCCCAGTCCTTAATGCCCCCACCCGGGACCCCCAACCAGGGCTTTCATCCCCCGTTCCCTTCCCTCCAGCCTCCCTCCCCGGGTCCTGAATTCCACCCTTCCAGCCATGGCTCCTTCTCTGAACCTTTCTCCTCCCAGCTGTCCTACAGCCCCGCCTCCCCTCAGACAGGCTCCGCCCCCAACAGCCAGCAGGGGGCGCCACACGGCCGAACCCACAACACTCCTGAGGCACAGGTGAGCTTCCTGATTTCTGTAGTCTAGGTCGAGAATGAGAGAAACCTGGTGTCACTCACTCACTCGTTCATTCACTCGTTCACTCACTCGTTCACTCACTTGTTCACTTACTTGTTCACTCACTTGTTCACTCACTTGTTCACTCACTTGTTCACTCACTTGTTCACTCACTTGTTCACTTACTTGTTCACTAACTTGTTCACTAACTTGTTCACTCACTTGTTCACTTGTTCACTCACTTGTTCACTTACTTGTTCACTTACTTGTTCACTCACTTGTTCACTTACTTGTTCACTCACTTGTTCACTTACTTGTTCACTTGTTCACTCACTTGTTCACTTACTTGTTCACTTGTTCACTCACTTGTTCACTCACTTGTTCACTCACTTGTTCACTCACTTGTTCACTCACTCGTTCACTCACTTGTTCACTCACTCGTTCACTCACTCGTTCACTCACTCGTTCACTCACTTGTTCACTCACTTGTTCACTCACTCGTTCACTTGTTCACTCACTTGTTCACTCACTCGTTCACTCACTCGTTCACTCACTTGTTCACTCACTCGTTCACTTGTTCACTCACTTGTTCACTTACTTGTTCACTCACTTGTTCACTTACTTGTTCACTTGTTCACTCACTTGTTCACTTACTTGTTCACTCACTCGTTCACTCACTCGTTCACTCACTCGTTCACTCACTCGTTTTTGATTTCTGTAGTCCAGGTTGAGAATTAGAGAAACCTGGTGTCACTCACTCACTCACTCACTCGTTCGTTCATTCATTCACTTGTACACTTACTTATTCACTAACTTATTCACTAACTTGTTCACTTACTTGTTCCCTTGTTCATTCACTTGTTCATTCATTTCAGCCTATCAGTCATGTTCAGCTGAAGGTCGACTCAGCTCCGCCCCCTCAAGGTGAGACCCTGCTGACATCACAAAGTGCTCCGAGTCCGTCCAGTCTTGTCCAGGTGTCCCCCCCAGAGAGAGAGAGACAGAGACAGAGAGAGAGAGATTTTTTTGATTTTTAGAAAACCTTTATTCAACTTTACTAACGAAACAGAACGTCATAGTTATGACACAGTGGTGTCATAACCAAATGCAGTGATGTCAAACAAAACACACAAAAAAACAAATAAAAACAAATAAATAAATAAAACCATAACAGTTGCTCCTCACATTGTGTTAAAAGGAGCTTTCAAAACTAGCTCTTCTCCAGTCACACAACATACTATATCATCGTAGCACCATTTTTCATTGAAATCTTGTATGTTGTTCATACTGTTAAAAAACCTAAACTCAACCCAGATCCTGGCTTTCACTCGTGAGAGGAAGATGGGAAGAGCTTCCTGCCCCGCTCTGTCCTCTACTCTGTTTTTCCTGCTTGTATAAATTGACAGTTTTGCCTCTCCAACGAGGTGGTTCAACAGCCTCCACATGGAGGAGTTTGCTTTTTTATAGTTGACTCCTAAAATGAAGGTGGTCCTGGACCAGGTCTCACCAAACTCTTTAAAAACATCCTGCAATGTATCAAAGAGGATACAGAGCCTCTTACAATAATAAAAACAGTGGAACACGGTCTCTACCTCCCCGCAGAATGGACACTGTTTACAAACGGTAGGGTTAATACATGAAATAAAACTGTTAACAGCAATAGCACCATGCAGGATCCTCCACTGCAGATCTCCAGTTCTCTTTTTTATGGGAGGTTTGTACAGCACCCTCCAAACTGGTTTCACCCCAATGTCTATGTTCAGCTCTTGCCTCCACACAGTGTCGGCTCTCTGGTCCAGTTTGTTCCTGTTGAGCACTTTTACACATTGCGCGTAAATCACTTTACCTTCCACCATGTGGAGGTCTAAGAGTTTGAAACCTGTTTCCTGGAATAGTGGCCCTGAGACCCCATTCAGCTTTGGCACACATCCTAGATCCGGAAATGGATCTGCAGAGTCGGGAGCTTCCTCTCCCCTTCCATACTCCTTCAGCATCTCGACCTCGTCCTCCGTCAGTCTCTCCGCCCAGCGATTCAGGATCCTTCTGCTCTGCCGGATGGATTTCAGTCCGAGCAGCGAAGCCACTGCAGACGCGTCTCCCAGTTCAGGCCCGGCTACTTCCACCAGTCTCCCCAGGGTGGTGTGTCCGGAGGAGCACAGCGCGCTGGTCAGACCTGGTGTCGTGCCGTCTTGGATGTCCAACCTGGATCCATATACCAGCGGTTCCTGAAGCAGCCAGTGTAGGGAGCACGTGGGTTCTGGTCTCTTCCATTCAAAATAGTTCCATGCCTTAAAAAGTGATTGGTAAAAAGGAGATAAACCGCTCAACTTAAAAAGGTTAAAATCCATTAGAAAAAGTGTAGAGTCTAGTCCCAACCCCGCTGCCTCCCTTAAGATGCAGTCTGTCACCTCCCTCCGTACCATTACATTACATTACATTACATGTCATTTAGCTGACGCTTTTATCCAAAGCGACTTACAATAAGTGCATTCTACGGTTACAAACAAGAATCAGGACAACAAGAATCAAGAAGGTACAATTTCGTCAAAGGTTCGACTACAAAGTGCTATCAGTAAGAGCCATTTCAGTGCTACTATAGTGCTACATCCTTTATTCAAGGTATAGTCGGAAAAGATATGTTTTTAGTTTGCGACGGAAGATGTAGAGACTTTCTGATGTCCTGATGTCAATGGGGAGCTCATTCCACCATCGAGGAGCCAGGACAGAGAACAGTCGAGACTTTGTTGAGTGTTTAGCTCTCAGTGACGGAGCTACAAGCTGATTGGCAGAAGCCGAGCGGAGCGCACGAGTTGGGGTGTAAGGTTTCACCATGTCCTGGATGTAGACTGGACCAGATCTGTTCGTAGCACGGTACGCCAGTACCAGTGTTTTGAAGCGGATGCGGGCGGCCACCGGTAACCAGTGTAGGTCGCGGAGGAGCGGAGTGGTGTGTGAGAATTTCGGGAGGTTGAAGACCAGTCGAGCTGCAGCATTCTGGATGAGCTGCAAAGGTCGGATGGCACCAGCAGGTAGACCCGCCAGGAGGGAGTTACAATAGTCTAGACGCGAGATGACCAGAGCCTGGACGAGAACCTGTGCTGCCTTCTGGGTGAGAAGTGGACGTATTCTCCTGATGTTGTGCAGCATGAATCTGCAGGAAAGAGTTGTTGCGGTAATGTTGGCAGTCATGGAGAGTTGACTGTCCAGAGTCACACCGAGGTTCCTGGCAGTCGGGGTCGGGGCCAAGACTGAGTTGTTGAAAGTAATCGTCAGGTCGTGAGTGGGGGAAACTTTCCCTGGAAGGAGAAGTAATTCCGTCTTGTCGGGGTTAATCTTCAAGTGATGTGCGGACATCCATTGTGAGATGTCAGTCAGACAGGCCGAGATTCGTGCTGCTACCTGTGTTTCCGATTTGGGAAACGAGAGGATCAGTTGGGTGTCGTCAGCATAGCTATGATAGGAAAAGCCATGCGAGCGAATGACGGAGCCAAGAGAGTTGGTGTACAGGGAGAAGAGGAGAGGACCGAGGACCGAGCCTTGAGGGACCCCAGTAGTGAGAGGACAAGGGTCAGACACAGATCCTCTCCAGGTTACCCGGTAGGTGCGATTGCTGAGGTAGGATGAGAGGAGGGAGAGCGCCTGAGATACCCAGGTCCTGGAGGGAGGAGATAAGGATCTGGTGGTTCACTGTGTCAAAGGCAGCAGAAAGGTCCAGAAGGATAAGGACAGAGGAGAGAGAGGCTTCTCTCGCAGTGTGAAGCTGCTCTGAGACAGCAAGGAGGGCAGTCTCTGTTGAGTGGCCTGCCTTGAATCCAGACTGGTGAGGGTCCAGAAGGTTGTTCTGATGGAGGAAGGAGGAGACTTGATTGAAGATAGCTCGCTCCAGGGTTTTGGAAAGAAAGGGAAGGAGAGAGACAGGTCTGTAATTGTTGAGTTCTGACGGGTTGAGAGTGGGTTTCTTCAGGAGAGGGTTAACTCTTGCCTCCTTCAGAGAGTTAGGGAAACAACCAGTTGAGAGGGTGGTGTTAATAAGATGGGTGAGAAAGGGAAGAAGGTCAGGAGCAATAGACTGGAGGATGTGAGATGGGATGGGGTCAAGGGGGCAGGTGGTTGGGCGGGCAGAGGTTACCAAGGTAAGAACTTGATCGGGAGACAGGGGGATGAAAGTGGAAAGCGAAGGGGAGGCGGATAGGGTTAGTGGAGATGTAGTTATGGGAGGGGGATCAGTAAATGAGGAGCGAATGTCATCTATCTTTTTTGTAAAGTAGTCGACAAAGTGGTTCGGTAGAAGGGTGGAGGGAGGAGGAGGAGAGGGGGGGTCAAGGAGGTTGGAAAAAATGGAGAAGAGTTTTTTGGGGTTAGAGAAAGAAGATTCAATTCTGGATTGGTAGAACAGGCTTTTGGCTGCAGAGATAGAGGCAGAGAAGGAGGCGACAAGAGAGTGATAGGCGTGCAGATCGTCTGCGTGTTTGGATTTTCGCCATTTCCTTTCCGATGCTCGCAAAGTGGCTCTCTGGGCACCGGGTCTGACAACCACGGAGCTGGAGGAGAGTTGCGGACCTTACGTGTCGTAAGAGGACAGAGAGAATCAAGAGAGGAGGACAGAGTAGAGAGGAGAGTGTCCGTGGCAGAGTTCGGATGCATGAGTGAGAAAGAGCCATGGCGCCTGCCACGCTACCGGCAGACGCCGGTGAGAAAGAAAAGAAAAGAAATAAACCCACAAAATACCCAAATGCTAAACTATAAACTACTGTGAACCTGTGATTATTAAACTATGTGAAGAATATATCATTAACTAACAAAAAACTAAGGACACACATGCTCTGCTACCACCACCTGCTCTCAGCTCACACACTCAGAGAGACAGAGAGAGAGAGGAAGCAGAGAGAACGGAATGAGTTGTTCATCTGATAAAGAGTGAAAGAAGAGTTTATTGATCAGTTTATTGATCAGTTTTTTCATCATGTTCCTGTAGCGCCGCCTGCAGGACAAACTACGTCTTCTTCTTCTCTTTCAGTGAAGAATTCTTCGGTCTTAAGCGTCGGCCGTTTTCAGGTGACACCCTCTAAAGTCACTACTGCTGTCCATCACCAGGAGCCCCGCCCCCTCAGTCAGACCACACCCACCACCACCCACTCCCCGCCTCCCTCCGGGGCAAACCAATCGGAAAGCTCAGAGAGCAGCACGACGGAGCGGAGCAAATCAGAGAGCAGCGTGGGCTCGGTGGTCAAGGTGTCCCCGCCCCTTCATATTCAGGAGGAAGAGGAGGAGAGGAGGAGGGGGAGGGGGGGTCGGAGGCCGAATGTCGGCCTGTGGGGGGGGCCAGCCGGCAGCTTCAGCCAATCACGGAGCCGCTCTGCAACTTACGTCAGCTCTGACGAATCAGAGAGTGACAAGGGGGAGATGTGGGTGGAGCTACAGGATCTCCGTGAAAGGTGATTGGTTGATGGAAATAGATTAAATAATCACTCTTCCTTTTTACAATAAATAAAGTGTGAACCTTTTTGGATCCCAGACACCATGCGGAGGTGCAGAACCTGCAGGCCAATCAGAAGCGAGAGATTGAGGAGCTGTACCTGAGGATGGGTAAAGTCCCGCCCCCTGGCATCGTCTCGCCGGCAGCCATGTTGAACAACCGCCAACGCCGCCTCTCCAAGACCGGGAACCATCCCCCTTCTCGCAAGAACAGCCTGCAGAGACCGGACATGCTGCCCCCTGCAGGTGAGGAGGAACCACTGCATGCAACAATTTATTAATACTGCTTATTAATGTAGTAATGTTTGTGCCTCAGGTATCATGAGGAAGAGCAGCACTGGATCTCAGGACAGAGTGGGCAGAGGCGTGACCTTTGCCCCCGAGCACCGCAGCACGATGACCTCATACAGGTAACCACAGGTAGAGTACTGCAGCACAGTTAGCGTCAGCTGATGTGACACTGACCTTTGACCTCCGCCTTCCAGAGAGAGAGGCGCTGCAGACTGGCCGAGAGACGAAGACGACGGCTGACGACGAAGAGGAAAAACGTTTATCTAGATTCCGGATTTTTTTGATTTTAAAGAGATTTTATTCTTATTAAATATTGAGCATTTTATCTTGGATTTAATGAAGGCTCTTATCATTTAGTCATATTACACATGTCACATGTTGTATGGATGAAGAGTCTTTCTCCTCATATCAATAATGTATTTATGATCAGTATATAAACATCTGATGTAATAACACGTTGAATAGGCTCCATGGTCTGTTATTAAGCTGTTTACATGTGTCCCATGTGTGCCTTGAACCAGAATCAGAACCAGAATCAGAATCAGAACCAGAACCAGAACCAGAACCAGAATCAGAACCAGAATCAGAACCAGAACCATTTATTGCCATGTTTGTTTTCACATTCAAGGAATTTGTCCTGGCGGAAGGTGCATACATTTAACATTTAACTATAAACATTTAACAGTAAACATTTAACAATAAACATTTAACATTTAACTATAAACATTTAACTATAAATTAGATTAGATTAGATTCAACTTTATTGTCATTACACATGTACAAGTACAGAGCAACGAAATGCAGTTTAGCATCCAACCAGAAGTGCAATAGCAGTAAATACCAATATACAGATAATAATAAGTATTTTACAGATAATAAGTTAGTGATATAGGTACGGGATATACAGATTGATTGCGGTAATATGTACATGTTATACAGGTTGATTTGTGCATTAAATGTAGGTAGACTATAAGCAGGAACTATAAACATAATTTACAAAAGGCAAATGGGCATATGATAAGTTAAGTAATACAGATTGAGTGAACGTTAAATAGTGCATAATAATAATAAACAGTAGCTGCCTAACGTTACTAGACTAGTGCAATGCTCAGTTTTTAGTGCAGACAGTTCAAAAGTGTTTGAGTGCAGGTGTAAAGTCTTTGGTCAGTGGGGGGAGATGACGAGGAGATGGGTTTGTGGGTGGAGGTGGTTGGGGAGTAGGGGGGGTGTCAGCATGGGGCAGAGTTCAATAAGGAAACAGCTCTGGGGAAGAAACTGTTCCTCAGTCTGCTGGTCCTTGTCCGGAAGCATCTGAACCGTCTGCCTGAGGGCAGGAGGGAAAACAGTCTGTGTGCAGGGTGGGAGGCGTCCTTGAGAATGCTGCGAGCTCGACGCAGACAGCGTTTCCTCTGGATTTCCTCAATGGCCGGAAGTGGAGTTCCTGTGATGCGTTGGGCAGTTTTCACCACCCGCTGCAGTCCCTTGCGCTCCGCAACAGAGCAGCTCCCATACCAGACTGTGACACAGTTGGTTAGGATGCTCTCGATCACACAGCGGTAAAAGTTCACCAGGATGGCTGAAGACAGATGGTTTTTCTTCAGTGTCCTCAAGAAGAAGAGGCGCTGGTGAGCTTTCTTGACAAGGCTGGAGGTGTTGGTGGTCCAAGACAGGTCTTCCGAGATGTGGGTCCCCAGGAACTTGAAGCTGGAGACACGCTCAACATCCATCCCATTGATGTGGATGGGCGCATGCTTGCTTCTTTTCTTCTTCCTGAAGTCCACGATGAGCTCCTTGGTTTTGCTGGTGTTCAGGAGCAGGTTATTTTCGGCGCACCATGTGGCCAGGTGCTGTACCTCTTCCCTGTAGGCTGTCTCATCGTTGTTGCTGATGAGACCAATCACCGTGGTGTCGTCTGCGAACTTGATGATGGAGTTGGATCCATGCATTGGTCTGCAGTCGTAGGTGAAGAGGGAGTAGAGGAATGGGCTGAGTACACAGCCCTGTGGCACACCGGTGCTGAGTGAGATGGTGGTGGAGCAGGTATGGCCTGACCTAACATGTTGAGGTCTGTTAGTCAGAAAGTCCAAAATCCAGTTGCAGAGGGAGGTGTTGGTGCCCAGGTCTCCAAGTTTAGTGATTAACTTGGAGGGGATGACAGTGTTGAAAGCCGAGCTGAAGTCAGCAAACAGCAATCGCGCGTAGGTGTCGGTGTTGTCCAGGTGTGTGAGCACAGTGTGCAGTGCTGAGGAGACTGCATCGTCTATGCTCCTATTGCTGCGGTAGGCAAACTGGAGTGGGTCCAGTGTGGGTGGGAGGGAGTCCTTCAGGTGTGCCAGGACCAGCCGCTCAAAGCACTTCATGATGATGGGTGTGAGTGCTACAGCGCGGTAGTCGTTGAGGCACGTCGGCTTGGAGTGTTTCGGCACTGGCACGATGGATGTGGTTTTAAAGCATGTTGGTACAGCTGCTTGGGTAAGGGACAGGTTGAAGATGTCCGTGAAAACCCCAGTGAGCTGTTCCGCACATGCCCTGAGCACACGACCAGGAATGCCGTCAGGTCCAGCCGCCTTGCGTGCGTTGATCCGGCTCAGTGCTGTGTGGACAGCAGTGGAGGAGAGTGTGGTGGGCTGGTGATCTGCTGGGAGAGTTGTCTTGGTGGCTCTGTCTCTGTTTTCCCTCTCGAAGCGAGCATAGAAGTGGTTAAGCTCGTTCAGGAAGGAGATGTCTGTGGCTGTGGGGGTGAGGTTGCTGGGTCTGTAGTCAGTGATGGCCTGGATGCCCTGCCACATGCGTCTGGGGTCGGAGTTGGAGAAGTGACCCTCTATTTTTTGCTTGTAGCAGTTCTTGGCCTTCTTGATGCCCCTCCTCAGGTTAGTCCTGGATGTGCTGTAGGCCTGTGCATCCCCCGATCTGAAGGCCGTGTTGCGGGCCTTTAGCAGGAGTCGCACCTCCTTGCTCATCCATGGCTTCTGGTTGGGGTATGTGGTGATCTGCTTCTCTGTGGTGACGCCATCAATGATGGTGGTGATGTAATCCATGACAGAGGAAGCATAGATGTTGATGTCAGTGTGTGAGCCACAGGTGGCCCGAGAAGCAAACATACTCCAGTCCGTGTGTTGAAACTTATCCTGGAGTACAGAGTCTGTCCCTGCTGGCCACACCTTGATGGTCCTCACTGATGGCTTCACACGGTTGATGAGGGGTGAATATTTGGGGGTGAGGAACAAAGAGAGGTGATCCGACTGTCCGAGGTGGGGGAGGGGGGTCGCGGTGTAGGCAGCAGCCATGTTTGTGTAAACATGGTCCAAAGTTTTGTTTCCTCTGGTGTGGCAGGAAACGTGCTGGTGGAATTTGGGGAGCACCGTCTTTAAGTTGGAATGATTAAAATCCCCCGCAACAATAAAGGCAGCCTCCGGGTGATCAGTTTGTTGTTTGCTAATGGCAGCGTGAAGTTCCTTCATTGCAAGCTTGGCATTAGCATCCGGTGGAATATAAGCAGCGGTGATAATGTTGGATGTGAACTCACGTGGCAGATAGAAAGGTCTACACTTAACCATGATGAACTCTAGGTTAGCTGAGCAGTGACTTCCAAGAGTAACAGAGTCCGTACACCAAGCCTTGTTGACATAAATGCACAGTCCCCCCCCTCTGGTCTTACCGGAGTCATCAGCTGATCTATCCGCCCGGTGTGTCTAGCGTCCGGCTAGCTCGATGGCACTGTCCGGTACGCCTCCGTGTAGCCATGTTTCGGTGAAAATCATGACATTGCAGTCCAAAAGTATCTTGCTGTTGTTGAAGCGGAGACATTAGCGAGGAAGATGCTGGGCAGAGAGAGCCGGTGTGGTGTTAGCCTTAGCTTAGCTCTCAGTCCTCCGCGCTTCCCTCGCTTTTGTTTACGATCTCGGCGCCGTCTTCGTTCACTTCCGCCCGGCCGGGTAGAGTGCGAAGCCTCCGGTGTTCTGGCGATCTCCGGGATGAGTGGCAGATCGGTGATAAAAGTGTCCGAAAGACGTAATCCAATGTCCAAAAGCTCCAGTCGGGTGTATGGTGTGAAACCCCTACTGTTTTGAACAAACAGACCTGAAATAAGCAGTAAAAGTACTACAAAATTGCAAACACTGGGGAGACGCTGGGCCTCGCGATCTGCTCGCGCCGCCATCTTGGTAGTGAAGTATCAACTAAGTATAAACTAGGTATCGGGGCCGATACTGCGTTAAAATACTCGTACTCGTATCGGTTTCAATTGCCGATACCAAGAACCGATACCACTCAACAGTATTTCGCTACAACAAACTGGTCGCGCTTTGTGGAGAAAAAGATTTGTTGTCCTACCTGACTTCAACGTCTAGGGCAGGGGTCGGCAACCCGTGATCCAGAGCCGCATACGGCTCTTTCATCGCTCTCTTGCGGCTCTTGCAGCAAGGTGTGTAGAGTTATGTGCGTCGCGTTCACACAGTAAAAAATGACTGCCGTCCTGCCGGTTTGAATCAAACGGCCGCTGATCCACCTGAAGTAGCGCTGGCAGCGGCCTCATTCAGACGCTGTTGTGCGGCTACGGATGATATTATTGTAGCCGAGTGTCTGTTGTGTGTCTATATTTGTAATTCTAATAAAATGAAAACACGCTGCAGGGTAACTTGAACCACTTTTTTATCTCCTTCACACACGTATATCCCACAATTCCACTCCTCTTCTCCTTTCCATTTCTCCCTCCACAATAAAAGCACCGGAAACATAACTTGGAACACAGCTTCCTATATAATTGCTCGATCCTTAATATTATCGCTTACATTATGAACCCGGACACGGGGCGTTTTATGGTCCGACATTAGAGGGACTTCCACAAGAAGTTTAAAGCTTGGGATAGCCTTCTGTTAATTTTGTACTATAGGCTTGACATAATCTGCAGAGGATAAAATAAAATCTGCCTCCAAATTAATTGCACTTTCATGGAGACCAAATCTAAGAAGTATCGGTATCGGTACTCGGTATCGGCAAGTACACAAATAAAAATACTCGTACTCGTATCGGTTTGTAAAAAGTGGTATCGTTGCATCCCTACTATAAACATTTAACAATAAACATTTAATAGTAAACATTTAACAATAAACATTTAATAGTAAACATTTAACAATAAACATTTAACAGTAAACAGAGTGCAATAAATGGGAATTAATGAATATTTACAGTTGAACACTAGAATATAAATTAAACTTTATTAAATTAAAGTTAAAAATAAATAAATACAAAAAAATAAAGTGTGAAAAAAGTGTGAAAGTGAAAAGTGTAGTGTTATTGTTGTAAGTGTTGTGTATTTAAATATGAGGCATGAGGGTGACCAGTGGGAAATGTCTGGACCCGGGCTCTGTTAGGGGGACCCGGGCTCTGTTAGGGGACCCAGGCTCTGTTAGGGGGACCCGGGCTCTGTTAGGGGGATCGGGCTCTTTTTGGGGGACCTGGGATCTGTTAGGGGGACCCGGACTCTGTTAGGGGGACCTGGGCTCTGTTGATGAGCCCGACTGCAGACCAGGTCCCGGTCCTGATGGACCGCAGCCTCCTGCCAGGGGAGGGATCAGAATCAGAATCAGAATCAGAACCATTTATTGCCATGTACAGTTAGGTCCATAAATATTTGGACATTGACACATTTTTCATTATTTTGGCTCTGTACACCACAACAATGGAGTTGTAATGAAAAAATCAAGATGTGCTTTAAGCTCAGACTTTCAGCTTTAATTTGAGGGTATTTACATCCAAATCAGGTGAACGGTGTAGGAATTACAACAAATTCAAATGTGGCCACCCTCTTTTTAAGGGACCAAAAGTAATTGGACAAATTAATATAATCATAAATGTAATTGTCACTTTTAATACTTTGTTGAAAATCCTTTGCAGTCAATGACAGCCTGAAGTCTGGATTCCATAGACATCACCAGACGCTGGGTTTCGTCCCTGGTGATGCTCTGCCAGGCCTCTACTGCAACCGTCTTCAGTTCCTGCTGGTTCTTGGGGCATTTTCCCTTCAGTTTTGTCTTCAGCAAGTGAAATGCATGCTCAATTGGATTCAGGTCAGGTGATTGACTTGGCCATTGCAGAACATTCCACTTCTTTGCCTTAAAAAACTCCTTGGTTGCTTTCGCAGTATGCTTCGGGTCATTGTCCATCTGCACTGTGAAGCGCAGTCCAATGAGTTCTGAAGCATTTGGCTGAATATGAGCAGATAATATTGCCCGAAACACTTCCGAATTCATCCTGCTGCTTTTGTCAGCAGTCACATCATCAATAAATACGAGGGAACCAGTTCCATTGGCAGCCATACATGCCCACGCCATAACACTACCTCCACCATGCTTCACTGATGAGGTGGTATGCTTTGGATCATGAGCAGTTCCTTTCCTTCTCCATACTCTTCTCTTCCCATCATTCTGGTACAAGTTTATCTTCGTCTCATCTGTCCATAGGATGTTCTTCCAGAACTGTACAGGCTCTTTTAGATGTTTTTTGGCAAACTCTAATCTGGTCTTCCTGTTTTTGAGGCTCACCAATGGTTTACATCTTGTGGTGAACCCTCTGTATTTACTCTGGTGAAGTCTTCACTTGATTTTCGACTTTGACACAGATACACCTACCTCCTGGAGAGTGTTCTTGATCTGGCCAACTGTTGTGAAGGGGTTTTTCTTCACCAGGGAAATGAGTCTTCTGTCATCCACCACAGTTGTCTTCTGTGGTCTTCCAGGTCTTTTGGTGTAGCTGAGCTCACCAGTGCGTTCTTTCTTCTTAAGAATGTACCAAACAGTTGATTTGGCCACACCTAATGTGTCTGCTATCTCTCTGATGGTTTTGTTTTGATTTTTCAGCCTAATGATGGCTTGCTTCACTGATAGTGACAGCTCTTTGGACTTAATATTGAAAGTTGACCGCAACAGATTCCAAACACAAATACCACACCTGAAATGAACCCAAGACCCTTTTATCTACTCCTTGTAAATGAAATATCGAGGGAATTACACACACCTGACCTTGAAACAGCTGATCAGCCAATTGTCCAATTACTTTTGGTCCCTTAAAAAGAGGGTGGCCACATTTTAATGTGTTGTAATTCCTACACCGTTCACCTGATTTGGATGTAAATACCCTCAAATTAAAGCTGAAAGTCTGCACTTAAAGCACATCTTGATTTTTTCATTACAACTCCATTGTTGTGGTGTACAGAGCCAAAATAATGAAAAATGTGTCAATGTCCAAATATTTATGGACCTAACTGTATGTTTACACATACAAGGAATTTGTCCTGGCGGGACGGTGCATACATTTAACATTTAACAATACACATTTAACAGTTAACGCAGTGCAATCAATGAGGATGAATGAATGGATATTTACAAATGAAAACAGTAGCATATAAGAATATCAAAAATAAGGTAACCAAAAATAAGGTAAAGTGCATGGAATGTGCGTGACTTCTTTTTTATGAAAGTGGCAAGTGTAATGTTAAAGTGTCGAGTGTATTTAAGTATAAGGCTGACAGAGTCATTAGAGTCAGTGGGGGACCCGGGTTGTAACTTTAAGGGTTAAACGATGAAACTTCACGTCCAGTCTTTCTTTTCATTTGGTGACACAAATATAATATAATATATAATATAATATATAGTATAATATATAATATAATCGCTCCTGTGTTTGGTGATCAGCTGACAACTTTGTATCCGGAGGTGGGAGGAGTTACACCTGTGCTCTGAATAGGAAACAGAAGGCTCCGCCCCCTCAGACAGGAGCTGAATATTTGATCCATGTCAGTTCGGAATATATATATATATATAAACACACACATAAACACACACATTCACATTGTGAATGAGGAGATAATTAGGATTTAGTATGAAATGCAAAACATTCACAATTTTCACCACAACATGGCTGAGGGTCAAGTATTGAAGTAAGTACGTCACCATTTTTCTCACTAAATTAATTTCTAAAGGTGCTATTGATATGAAACGTTCACCAGAAGTTGGTAACGGCCCAGGTGATCATACAATTGTTGTACATATTGTTGTTCTTCCCGTTTATTATAAAAATAAATGTTTTTAAATGATTCACTGAAACTATTTTAAATAAACGGGTCGATCCTGGTCGTTATTACGCAACAGTCCACTGCATGGGTTACCTTATATGGACTTCCTGTTTGTCCACACACACACACACACAGACACACACACAGACACACACGCACACACACATACAAACACACAGACATACACACAGACACACACGCACACACACACGCACACACACATACAAACACACAGACATACACACACACACACACACACACACACAGACACACACACACACACACATACACACACACAGAGGGAGGAGCTCTGCTGAAACATATGACTGAACTCATCTGTCTGTCTTCACTTCTGCCGGCAGGATGGAGCATCTCAGGGTTCTGAAAGTTCTCAGGGTCCTGGTCCTGGTCCTGGTCCTGGGGTCTGTGCGACGTTCAGGTCAGTCTGGTTTGTCCGTATATATATATATATATATATATATATATATATATATATATATATATATATATATATATACTCACATATACGTAAGTAAACATAGTAAATAAGTATAAGAGGAAATACATTTCTTAAAAACTCTGATCAGATTCTAATGCTTTTTATATTCCTGTATTTAAACATCCTCATGTCTCACTTTCTATAAGAGTGTTCTCTTGTTGTCTCAATGTGGGGTGAGCTGTGGCCTCAGAGTCACATGTTGGTGAAGGCAAATATCAGCTTGGTTCACGTTGCTTTAGAAAGAAGTCTCAGTCCGTCTTTAGAGAGAGACGTCTCACTCCATCTCACTCCGTCTTTAGAGAGAGACGTCTCACTCCATCTCACTCCGTCTTTAGAGAGAGACGTCTCACTCCATCTCACTCCGTCTTTAAAGAGACATGTATCACTCCTTATTTAGAGACATCTCACTCTGTCTCACAAGAGATATGTCTCACTCCATATTTAAAGAGACATGTCTCACTCCGTCTAGCTTTGTCTCACTCCATCTCACTCCGTATTTAAAGAGACATGTATCACTCCTTATTTAGAGACATCTCACTCTGTCTTACAAGAGATATGTCTCGCTCCATATTTAAAGAGACATGTTTCACTCCGTCTAGCTTTGTCTCACTCCATCTCACTCCGTGTTTAAAGAGACATGTATCACTCCTTATTTAGAGACATCTCACTCTGTCTCACTCAGTCTCACAAGAGACATGTCTCACTCCGTCTAGTTTTGTCTCACTCCGTCTCACTCCATCTTTCGAAAGTTGTCTCTTTTTTGTCTCCCTCCGTCTCAATCCTTTAGAGACGTCTCACTCCATCTTTTCTAAAGGTGTCTCACTCTATCTCACTCCAGAAAGACCCGTATTTAGAGTCCTTGTCCTGCTTTTACTCCAAAAAAACAAAACTTGTTTGAGTTTCTGGAAGTTTGCCTCATAATTGTGCAACTTTTGAAAACTTTGCCCTATGTCGAAACCCTGGACATTCTCACACACACACACACACACACACACACACACACACACACACACACACACACACACACACACACACACACACACACACACACACACACACACACACACACACACACACACACACACACACACACACACACACACACACACACACACACAGTGGAAGTTAAACTACATTAATCATCATTATTATTGTGCAGAGTGTGTGCAGTGTTTTGCACGTTTAGACCTGGTCCTGGGTCAGTGTGAGGAAGAGCTTGGTGAGGTGGCTGAAGAAGACTGCTGTCAGAACCCGCAGTACAGTTACCAGGCAACAGATGGAGTGTGTCGTTCCTGTGGGTCAGTGCACACACACACACACACACACACACACACACACACACACACACACACACACACACACACACACACACACACACACACACAGGTGTCCTCCTCATCAAACCAGTAACACCAGTATGTTCCCAGTCCTCCAGAGTGGTCTCCCTGGTCGCCATGGTCACAGTGTAACGTCCTGTGTGGAGACGGAGTGACGCAGAGAAACAGGAAGTGTTTCGGTATCGGAGTCTCAGAGTGTGAGGACCCTGAACTCACCCTGGAGACCAGACCCTGTAGCGGCACCTGCTGTGAAGGTACTCACGTACTCACTCACTCACGCACTCAAGCACACAAAGTTCGTCATTAATGTGTGTGTGTGTGCGGGCAGATAAGGGGTGGGGCTCGTGGCTCTCCTGGTCTCCCTGCTCAGTGACCTGTGGAGGAGGCGGAGTCAGGAGGAGAGAGAGAGTCTGTTCCAGTCCTCCTGAGTGTCGCTCGGCCTGCAGCGGTCCTTCAGAGGAGACAGACACGTGTGCAACACACACCACCTGTCCAGGTAACCTGTCTCTCTGACTCTCTCTCTCTCTCCACCTGTCTGACTCTCTCTCTCTCCACCTGTCTGACTCTCCCTCTCTCCACCTGTCTGTCTCTCAGTCCATGGTGGTTGGTCCAGTTGGTCCGGTTGGTCTCAGTGTTCAGGTTCTTGTGTCAGTGATGTAATTGTCCCCAAAAGGGAGCGAAGTCGTTCTTGCTCTAGCCCCGCCCCTTCCAAGGATACAGTGCCACCTGGCAACAGTTGCCCTGGAGATGAGACCCAGGACCAGAACTGCAGCGAGCTCCCCACCTGTCCAGGTGAGAGAAAGACCCGACGATGGAACAGGTGAAGTCTGAAGATGGAAACCTGATGTGTTCTGATTGGTTGACTCTGCAGTGGATGGCAGCTGGGGGGCGTGGTCTCCACCCGGGCCGTGCTCCGCCTCCTGTGGGGAGGGGCTCCAGCTGTCAATGAGGATGTGTGATGGCCCCGCCCCTAAATATGGCGGCCGACTATGTGATGGATCGAGCACTCGTAGCAATGTCTGCCAGAGACCCTGTCCTGGTAACACACACACACACACACACACACACACACACACACACACACACACACACACACACACACACACACACACACACACACACACACACACACACACACACACACACACACACACACACACACACACACACACACACACACACACACACACACACACACACACACACACACACACACACCCCAATACCTTGCATGCCTCTTTCTCTGTTTCAGTGCATGGGTTCTGGTCCGGCTGGTCCAGTTGGGGTGAGTGTTCCACTTCCTGTATCCCAGAAGGCCGAGCTTCCATCAGGTTCCGCCGACGCTCCTGTTCTAGCCCCGCCCCTTCAATCGAGCCACCCGGCTTGGGTTGCCATGGTGACGACAGCGAGACAGAAAACTGCAACCACCTGCCTCACTGCCCAGGTTTACCTGTCTCTCAACCTGTCTGACCACGACTCTACCATGAACAAACAAAATGGGACTTTACAGCTCTTAACAACTCCCAGGTGTCCTCTTACAGACATTAACGACTCCCAGGTGTCCTCTTAGAGACATTAACGACTCCCAGGTGTCCTCTTACAGACATTAATGACTCCCAGGTGTCCTCTTACAGACATTAACGACTCCCAGGTGTCCTCTTACAGACATTAATGACTCCCAGGTGTCCTCTTACAGACATTAACAACTCCCAGGTGTCCTCTTACAGACATTAACGACTCCCAGGTGTCCTCTTAGAGACATTAACGACTCCCAGGTGTCCTCTTACAGACATTAATGACTCCCAGGTGTCCTCTTACAGACATTAACGACTCACAGGTGTCCTCTTACAGACATTAACGACTCCCAGGTGTCCTCTTATAGACATTAATGACTCCCAGGTGTCCTCTTAGAGACATTAACGACTCACAGGTGTCCTCTTACAGACATTAACGACTCCCAGGTGTCCTCTTATAGACATTAACGACTCACAGGTGTCCTCTTAGAGACATTAACGACTCACAGGTGTCCTCTAAGAGACATTAACTCTGTGTTTCTGTCTGTCTCTGGACCAGTTGACGGAGGTTGGGGGTCTTGGTCTCCCTTCTCTTCCTGTCCTGTTACATGTGGGGTGGGGCTTCAGGAGTCATTCAGGAGTTGTGATAGCCCCGCCCCCAAAGCTGGCGGCCAACCATGTCCTGGAGAGCAACGTAAAACCAGCATCTGTCAGACCAATACCCACTGTCCAGGTACCAGGTCTTTTTCTTACATGTAAAGTCTTTGTTTTCAGCAGGTGTCTCAGGCGTCTCTCTGATGTCTCTGGTGTCTCTGGTGTCTCTGGTGTCTCTGGTGTCTCTCTGGTGTCTCTGGTGTCTCTCTGGTGTCTCTCTGGTGTCTCTCTGGTGTGTCTCTGGTGTGTCTCTGGTGTGTCTCTGGTGTGTCTCTGGTGTCTCTCTGGTGTCTCTGGTGTCTCTCTGGTGTCTCTCTGGTGTCTCCGGTGTCTCTCTGGTGTCTCTCTGGTGTCTCTCTGGTGTCTCTCTGGTGTCTCTCTGATGTCTCAGGTGTGTCCCAGGTCAGGTCACGTGACTCGTCTCTGTGTTTCAGTGGACGGACAGTGGTCAGACTGGTCGGCATGGGGACAATGTAAGTACCCGTTCGGGGACCGGGACATTCGCTGTAAGAAGCTCGGCGGCTTTCAGGGTCGAGAGCGCCAGTGTCTCTACCGAGCCCACAACGGGTCCATCTGCAGCGGGAGCACCCTGGAGGAGAGCCGGGTCTGCTACGACGTCAACAACTGCTACTGTGGGTGTGATATTATGGATTACGGATTATAGATTGTATAGATTGTATAGGTTATCACCTATACGTGTGTGTGTGTGTGTGTGTGTGTGTGTGTGTGTGTGTGTGTGTGTGTGTGTGTGTGTGTGTGTGTGTGTGTGTGTGTGTGTAGTGAAGGGCAGCTGGGATGGCTGGGAGACGTGGAGTTTGTGTTCTTCGTCCTGTATAGGACAATCCCAGCGCTTCAGGAGGCGACACTGTGAACCTGATTACAGCGGCTACAAGTAAGTTCCCTGTCTGGTGTGGGGGGCCACTGGGGGACGACTGGGGGCCACTGGGGGACGACTGGGGGCCACTGGGGGACGACTGGGGGCCACTGGGGGACGACTGGGGGCCACTGGGGGCCACTGGGGGCCACTGGGGGATGACTGGGGGCCACTGGGGGACAACTGGGGGATGACTGGGGGCCACTGGGGGACGACTGGGGCCCACTGGGGGATGACTGGGGGATGACTGGGGGCCACTGGGGGATGACTGGGGGATGACTGGGGGCCACTGGGGGGCGACTGGGGGCTACTGGGGGACGTGTAGAGGACATGTAGAGAACATGTAGAGGACATGTAGAGGACATGTAGAGGACATGTAGAGGACATGTAGAGAACATGTAGAGGACATGTAGAGAACATGTAGAGGACATGTAGAGAACATGTAGAGGACATGTAGAGGACATGTAGAGAACATGTAGAGGACATGTAGAGAACATGTAGAGGACATGTAGAGGACATGTAGAGGACATGTAGAGAACATGTAGAGGACATGTAGAGAACATGTAGAGGACATGTAGAGGACATGTAGAGAACATGTAGAGGACATGTAGAGGACATGTAGAGGACATGTAGTGGACGGACAGCAGTTAGGAACAGAAGCCTGAAAACACTGAAGAGATCAAATGAAAAGATGATGATGAGACTTTAACTTCCTCACTACTCATCTGTACTAGCTTAGATTCTAATTACCGCGTGTGTGTGTGTATCTCTGTGTATCTCTCTGTGTGTGTGTGTGTGTGTGTGTGTGTGTGTGTGTGTGTGTTACAGTCCTACCATTGGTCGTCGGAAGGAGCCGGCAACGTTCTTCGGGAAGCCACTTTCCGGCTGCAGCTCAACGCCCGACGAGGAGCCAGGGTTTCAAACGCAGCTCTGCCACAACGTTCCTCCCTGCACCAAACAACCAGCTCACCGATGACTTTAACAACACCATAACTGTCTCACCGATGAGTTTACAACAGCATATCTCTCACCGATGAGTTTAACAACACCATAACTGTCTCACCGATGAGTTTACAACAGCATATCTCTCTCACCGATGAGTTTAACAACACCATAACTGTCTCACCGATGAGTTTAACATCATCCTTTAACTGAATTGGGTTATTGTTGAACCTGTGATCTGTGATGTATATGTTTATATAATTTTGATACGTTAAATAAATAAATCATATCCACTCACCAATGAGTTGCTGTTCAATTCAATTTAATTAAATTTTGTTGATTTTGTATAGCCCAGAATCACAAATTACAAATTATTACAATCTGTACACATACGACATCCCTGTCCCGCGACCTCACATTGGATCAGGAAAAAACAAAGAAACTGTAAAAAACGTTTCACAGGGAAACAAGGGAAGAAACCTTCAGGAGAGCAACAGAGGAGGATCCCTCTCCCGGATGGACAGAAGCAATAGATGTCATGAGCCGGGGACCGAACCACCGATCCTCTGATTGAAAGACGGACCTGACCACTGAGCCACAGTCACATAGTATATAAGGTGAATAAAATTGGTCCAAGCACAGATACTTTATTTCGACAACAGTGACTAAAAGAAGTTGTGAAAGAGGAACCACTGAGACCAAAGTGAATAAAGAGTTGAACTCAACCTGAAGCCAGGTGGACCACCTCTCTCTCTCTCCCAGGGGGAATCGTCTCTCTCCAACTATAGACTGGGTGGTGCTGAACCAGGGTCTGGATCTACAAACACGTCAACATGTCAAGGACGGTCCATGTGGCTCATCTGTCCTCTGCTTGGACGGGTAGCAGCAGAACGCCAAGGAGGACGTGGAGACAGTCCCATAACCTGAAGGTCTGCGAGTGTCGGGAGGACGTAAGGTTGTTCAGAGTCGTGTGACGCCAACCCAACCGCCATCTGAGGCCAACTGAGAGGAGCACTCAACCAAACATCTCAACATCCCATAATCACAGAGAGAAAGTCAAACTGGTGACCAAGAAGCTCCAGAGATCCAGATGTGAAAGAGAGTTAGCACCGTTAGCTCTGTTAGCTCTATTAGCACTGTTAGAACTATGAGCACCGTTAGCTCTATTAGCACTGTTAGAACTTTGAGCACTGTTAGCTCTATTAGCACTGTTAGAACTATGAGCACCGTTAGCTCTATTAGCACTGTTAGAACTATTAGCACCGTCAGCGATGAGCCACCATCAAAACCTTGAGATTATCTGCATTAATCTCAGATCTGTCTCCTTTAAAAAAAAGATGAATTCAGAATTAAAGACTCGACAATAAACAAGTCATTCATCCATCCATCCATCCATCCATTTTCCACCGCTTATCCGGGGTCGGGTCGCGGAGGCAGCAGGTCCAGCAGGCTGACCCAGACTTCTCTCTCACCCGCAACATCTACCAGCTCATTCTGGGGGATCCCGAGGCGTTCCCAGGCCAGCTGGGAGATATAATCCCTCCAGCGTGTCCTGGGTCTTCCCCGGGGCCTCCTACCAGTTGGACGTGCCTGGAAAACCTCTAAAGGGAGGCGTCCTGGAGGCATCCTAATTAGATGCTGAACCACCTCAGCTGACTCCTTTCGACACGAAGGAGTAGCGGCTCGACTTCAAGCTCCCTCCTGATGTCCGAGCTCCTTACCCTATCTCTAAGGCTGAGCCCGGCCACTCTACGGAGGAAACTCATTTCGGCCGCTTGTATCCGCGACCTCGTTCTTTCGGACACGATCCAAAGCTCGTGACCATAGGTGAGGGTTGGGACGTAGACCGACCAGTAAATTGAGAGCTTTGCCTTTCGGCTCAGCTCCTTCTTCACCAAGACGGCCCGGTGCAACGCCTGTTTTACTGCTGCAGCCGCACCGATACGCCTGTCGATCTCCCGCTCCATTTTACCCTCACTCGTGAACAAGACCCCGAGATACTTGAACTCCTTCGCTTGTGGTAGGCACTCTGTCCCCACCCGGAGGGAGCAATCCACCGGTTTCCGGCAGAGCACCATGGCCTCAGATTTCGTGGTGCTGACTCTCATCCCCGCCGCTTCACACTCGGCTGCAAAACGCCCCAGTGAATGCTGGAGGTCATGGTCCGAGGAGGCAAACAGGACCACATCATCTGCAAACAGCAGAGAGGCTATCCTGAGATCCCCGAACCTGACATTCTCCGCCCCACGGCTGCGCCTAGATATCCTGTCCTTGAAAGTCACGAACAGGACCGGTGATAAAGGGCAGCCCTGGCGGAGGCCAACACCCACCGGGAACGTATCTGACTTACTGCTGAGGATACGAACACAGCTCCTACTGCAGGCGTACAGAGACCGGATGGCCCGTTGCAACGGGTCCGGCACACCATACTCCCGCAGCACCCCCCACAAAAAGCCCCGAGGGACCCGGTCGAAAGCCTTCTCCAAGTCCACAAAGCACATGTAGACTGGTTGGGCAAACTCCCAGGACCCCTCCAGTATCCTTGCAAGGGTAAAGAGCTGGTCCACTGTTCCACGACCAGGACGAAACCCGCACTGTTCTTCTTGAATCCGAGGTTCGACAAACGGTCGGAGCCTCCGTTCCAGCACCCTGGCATAAGCTTTTCCCGGGAGGCTGAGTAGTGTGATACCCCGATAATTCGAGCACACTCTCCAGTCCCCCTTCTTGAAGATGGGAACCACCACCCCGGTCTGCCAGTCCATGGGCACTGTGCCCGACCCCCATGCGACATTGAAGAGACGTGTCAGCCAAGACAGCCCAACAAAGTCCAGCGCCTTCAGCATCTCAGGGCGGATTTCATCCACCCCCGGCGCCTTGCCACCAAGGAGCTTTTTGACTACCTTAGTGGCCTCTGCCAGGGATATGGGTTCATCCAACCCCAAGTCTTCAGGCGCTGCCCCCTGTTCAGGGGACATGTTGACCGGGTTTAGGAGTTCCTCAAAGTGCTCCTTCCACCGCCCGACGATATCCTCTGTCTGGGTCAGCAGCCCCCCTCCCCCGCTGATAACAGCCTGGGGAAGGCCCTGCTTTCCCTTCCTGAGTCGTCGGATGGTTTGCCAGAACCTCCTTGAGGCCAACCGAAAGTCCTTCTCCATGGCCTCCCCGAACTCCTCCCATGCCCGAGTTTTAGCATCCGTGACCACCGCAGCTGCAGTCCTTCTGGCCTGCCTGTACCTGTCAGCTGCTTCAGGAGACCCCTGGGCCAACCAAGCCCGAAAGGCCTCCTTCTTCAGCTTGACGGCTTCCCTCACCCCCGGTGTCCACCACCGGGTTCTCGGGTTGCCGCCACGACAGGCACCGATGACCTTCCGACCACAGCTCCTAGCCGTTCTTCCCAATCACTCCCCGCCAGGTTTCTCTGTCATTGCCCACGTGAGCGTTGAAGTCTCCCAGGAGAACTATGGAGTCGGCAGGCGGCGCCCTTTCCAGGACCCCTCCCACCAACTCCAAGAAGGCCGGATACTCCGAAATGCTGTTTGGTGCATAAGCACAAACAACAGTAAGAGCCTTACTCCCCGAAACTTGTAGGCGCAGGGAGGCGACCCTCTCGTTCTCAGGGGAAAACTCCAACACGGCGGCGCTCAGCCGGGGACTCGTGAGTATCCCCACTCCCGCCCGGCGCCTCTCACCCTGGGCGACTCCAGAAAAGAACAAAGTCCAACCCTTCTCCAGGAGTTTGGTTCCAGAGCCAGCGCTGTGCGTGGAGGTGAGCCCAACTATATCTAGCTGGTACCGCTCCACCTCCCTCACCAGCTCCGGCTCCTTCCCCGCTAGCGAGGTGACGTTCCACGTCCCTAGAGCTAGTCTATGTCGCCGGCGATCGGCTCGCCCAGGCCCCCTGCCCGGCCCGCCGCCCGGTCTACATAGCACCCGACCCCGATGTCTGTCCCTGCGGGTGGTGGGTCCACAGGGTGGCTGCACCATGGTGTTTCTTCGGGCTGTGCCCGACCGGGCCCCATGGGCGAAAGCCCGGCCACCAGACGCTCGCCGACGAGCTCGCCTCCCGGGTCTGGCTCCGGGAGGGTGCCCCGGTTTCCCTGGTCCGGGCGAGGTAACTTCAGTCCTAGGGCTGCTTATCATCAGGGTACAAGTCATTCATGTAATCATATTAACCCTCATTTATGTGTTCACACGTAGTCATAATAACCCTCATTCATGTTTTCACACATCGTAATCCCAATTAACCCTCATTCATGTGTTCATACGCCGTTATCATAATTAACCCTCACTTATGTGTTCACGTCATAATCATAATTAACCCTCATTCATGTGTTCACACGTCGTATCATAATTAACCCTCATTTATGAGTTCACATCATAATCATAATTAACCCTCATTCATGTGTTCACATGTCGTAATTTTAAGGAGCCTCTAAAACAAATGTTTATCTAATAATTTAATGTAAACAAAGAAAGAAACAGCAGAGGATCATTAGCTCCACCCACACACTTTTTTAACAGGTGATGTCACATTTCTTCTCCCAGCAGCTCGCCAGAGCTCCCAATGTTCCCAACTTTCCCAGTGCCTGAGCCAATAAAAGTCCCACTTGTTCCAGTAAAAACCTTTATATTTAGGTTTGTTGGTCACAAAGGATTATAGCTGTAGAAACAATGGGAAGATGAAGATGAGGATAAGGAAGAAGAGGATGAGGAAGAGGACCTGTTAATGGACGTCCTGCTCATCTTCTTCAGGACTCGTCTGGTCTCAGTCAGGACCAGCTCTGGAGCTTTCAACTGGACCTCATGATCATCAGGTAACGATGGTTCTGAAGTCCTCAGTGTTCACGTCATCGAGTAACTAACTACATGCTACCTAAAATAATAGTCCTGAAAAGTAAACATGAAGATAGAGATTAACATGTTAATAACATGCTCACACGTAATAACCTGCCGACCTGTTAATAACATGTTAATAACCTGCCGACCTGTTAATAACGTGTTAATAACCTGCCGACCTGTTAATATTGTGTTAATAACCTGCCGACCTGTTAATATCGTGTTAATAACCTGCCGACCTGTTAATATCATGTTAATAACATGCTGACCTGTTAATAACATGTTAATAACATGCTCACACGTAATAACCTGCCGACCTGTTAATAACGTGTTAATAACCTGCTGACCTGTTAATAACATGTTAATAACCTGCCGACCTGTTAATAACATATTAATAACCTGCCGACCTGTTAATATTGTGTTAATAACCTGCCAACCTGTTAATATCGTGTTAATAACCTGCCGACCTGTTAATATCATGTTAATAACCTGCTGAACTGTTAATAACATTTTAATAACATGCTCACACGTAATAACCTGCCGACCTGTTAATAACGTGTTAATAACCTGCCGACCTGTTAATAACGTGTTAATAACCTGCCGACCTGTTAATATCGTGTTAATAACCTGCCGACCTGTTAATAACGTGTTAATAACCTGCCGACCTGTTAATAACATGTTAACAACATGCCGACCTGTTAATAACGTGTTAATAACCTGCCGACCTGTTAATATCGTGTTAATAACCTGCCGACCTGTTAATAACGTGTTAATAACCTGCCGACCTGTTAATAACATGTTAACAACATGCCGACCTGTTAATAACGTGTTAATAACCTGCCGACCTGTTAATAACATGTTAATAACCTGCCGACCTGTTAATATCGTGTTAATAACCTGCTGACCTGTTAATAACGTGTTAATAACCTGCCGACCTGTTAATAACATGTTAACAACATGCCGACCTGTTAATAACGTGTTAATAACCTGCCAACCTGTTAATAACATGTTAATAACCTGCCAACCTGTTAATAACGTGTTAATAACCTGCCGACCTGTTAATAACGTGTTAATAACCTGCCAACCTGTTAATAACATGTTAACAACCTGCCGACCTGTTAAAAACATGTTAACAACCTGCCGACCTGTTAATAACGTGTTAATAACCTGCCGACCTGTTAATAAGCCCTCAGAGGCATATTTCTATTTGTGATTTTGGGCTATACAAAATAAATTGAATTCAATTAAATAAAATGCTCACCTGTTAATAACATGTTAATAACCTGCCGACCTGTTAATAGCATGTTAATAACATGCTAACCTGCTAGCTGTGGGGCTTTAAGTCCAGCAGACCAGACTCCTTTGACAAAGTCTCTCATTAAAACAAACAGACGGACTGATGGAGTTGTGACCAGCAGCTCCTGTTCTCAAAGCTTAAATGGCTGTTTTTAATAAATGGAGTCTGGTGAGGAGGTGAGACTATTCTACTGAAACATTGCTCCACCTGCTGGAGTAAAACACTGACTCTGGGGAAGAACCTCATGGTGCTTAAAGCTCCGGTAGAAGTGAGTGGAGACTGTTCTGATGGAGAACTTCAGTGACGTTATTTTTGGTTTCCTGTTCGAATCCTCAAGGCAACTGAGCGCTTCGCTAACATCATCGCGAGTCCGGCTGCTCTGTGACAACATCCTGAGAGAGGCGGAGTCTTCACATCCCATGTCCCGCCCCCATGTCGCCACTCAGAGGAGGGTGGATCATCTGAAACCCGCCCGGATACAGAACTGAGTGCAGGTAGCTGATTGGCTGTGGGTCCTTCAGTCAGCTGAATGTTTCCAGTGTAAAAACAAAACAAAGAACTGGAGCAGAAAAAGACAGGAAACGGTTTAATCATCAAATGGGTGACTGTGGCTCAGTGGTTAGCAAGTCAGACTTTCAATCAGAGGGTCGGTGGTTCAAACCCCGGCTCAGCCAGTCCATGTCGTTGTGTCCTTGAGCAAGACACTTAACCCTCATTGCTCACCGTTGCTGTGTCTACGGTCTACTGTATAGCATGTAAGTCTCTTTGGATAAAAGCGTCAGCTAAGTTAAATGTAATAAAAATAAATAAAGAGGTAATTAGTTATAATAGTACACATATTTATATTATTTCTATTGTTCAAATGAAAGCAACAACTTGGATTAGTCCAAGGTGGCAGAGTTGCTGCTGAGATTGACCAATGAGCTTTCACCTCTCAGCAAGGAGAGTGTTCTCAACATGTCGGTGCGCCTATCATTACCGTCTGACTTCCTGTCTGCGTCTCTCTGGTTCCTACTAAAGATGGCAGAAAGCTATTTGGACAGATGGTTATTGTAGTTTTATCAACTCGAGACTTCTCCCAGTCTTTGTGCTAAGCTAGGCTAGCAGTACCCCCTGCTCCCTGTATACCGTTGGGTCTCAGGCTGTGTTGGATGGTGCTGAGGGGGGGCAGGGACTGCATGGACTCCCCCATGAAGGGACCTGGTTGCTGATCATCTGCAAGAGACAGACAGACGTCACGCGTCACACCTGGACTCACCTGCAGAGAGAGGTGGGACACACACAGGAAGTAACAGCAGCAGCAAGACAGAGATGCAGAAGAAGATGAAGAATACCAAGCAGACTGGGGCTCAGTCGGCGGGGGGTTGAAGAGGGTTCACCCCCCGCCGAGAAATGTCCACATCAACCAGACAGACACACACGCACGCACGAACGAAGGTACTGTGAGGTCTGGAGCGCTGCAGCCTGATGGAGAGAAAGAGGAAGTAGTACAAGTAGTGGTACAAGTAGTAGTATAGTAGTAGTAATACTAGTATAGTGGGGCCCACCTGTCCGACCCCGGGCTCCAGGTGGGCCCCCACCTGTCCGGCAGACTTCCCCCTGACGAGGTGGAGGTGGAGAGGGAGGGCCTCTTGGCCGCCCCCATCCCCCCGCTGGAGCGCTTGGTTCTGAACAGCTTGCTGAGCCGGACCTTCAGGGACCCCGCTTTCCTCGACTTCCTCCGCGGCGTCTTCTCCCCGCCTCCCAGATCACCCTCCAAGACCACCAGGGGGGAGGAGGTCCGCCCCGCACCCCACAAAGCCATGCCGAGTTTGGGGGCCGAGACCGGGAATGGTGCCGCTGGGTACTGGAGGACGGGTGGGGGTCTGAGGAGACTGAGACCGCTAAGGAATGCTGCAGCCTGTGGGCCCTCAGGGGGGTATGGGCAGGGGGTGGTGCTGCTGATGGGGGAGCGGGGGTCTACACAGTGGGGGAGGGACACCGCGGCACCGTGGACCGCCAGGGACGACCTGCAGTTCTGATCCGTGCAGACCCCGGCCTCCTCCGCCAGCCTGTGGACCTGCAGCATCAGACTGCTCAGTCCCGCTGGAGAACACGGGCCCCGGCCCCCCAGCTGTCCCCCCTCCACTGACTCCCCCAACCCTGTCCCGTCTCCGTGTTTACATTATCTTTTACTAATAAATATTAAGTGTGGTTAACGGGTCCCGTCGTGAAAAGAAGGGTCAGTAGAAGGTTCAGTACAATATAGACTTTATTAGTTCACTAAAGTGGAATATGAAATAAAAAGCTTTAAATGATTCACAATTCAGTAATAATCGAGTTACCAGGTTCATCAACACAGGAAGTACCTCCTGACAGCTGCCACACCTCTACAAAATAAAAGCTCAGAGAATTCCAACAACATTTCCACTTCCCATCCCAAAGAGGAGGAAGTAGCTGGTTGAGGCCACATACAGGAAGTGGCTGGTTGAGGCCACCTCAGGTTCGTGCAGCGCGTCACCAGCAGGGCGGCGCCAAGCTGCTGAACGAGCACGAGGCAAGTAAACAGAGGGGCGAGGTCAAGGGTCCGACTCCAGAACCGGTCTTCAGGAGTCCAACAGACAAAAGACCCAAATCACCAGAACTGCTTGGGGAATGTTTCATATCGTTTTATTGGTTCTTTTTTTTTTTTTACTTTGTCATCATAGCAATGGAAAAATATAACCTTATACAAACGTCTTCAATTCTCAGAATTTCCTCTTTTTTTTTTTTAAACAAGCAAAATGGTGAGTGACCCTTTTCCCAAAACAAGTGCAGCGGAAAGAAAACGTGGAACGCTCGCTGGCAGCGCACTTCCCTCCGCTCAGGCTCCGGAGCGTTCTCCATTTGGCACTCGCTCCTCGGAGAATTACTTTTATTTTGTAGGAATTTAGTGCTGTCGTTTGGAAGGAGCGCCGAGCGCCGCGGCCGGAGCAGCCGAGGCGCTCGTGTCCGGCAGCGCTCGGAGGAAGAAGAAGAAGAGCAACACAAATCTAAAGTTTCCACAGAAGTCCTCCAAGTCCGCTCGTCTTTAATCTTTGATTCCACAAGTCTTTTATTTTCTCGTCGGTTTGTATCCATCCACCTCCCCCCCTCCTCCTCGAGGGGCGGCGGCGGAGCGGTGACGTCATCGTGATGTCGCAGGAGAGCCCGACTACAGCGAGAGAGGTGCATTGTGGGAGGAGGGCTCGAAGCTCGAGTTTGTTAGGATTTCTGGGGAGGGGGGAGTCAGAGTCCAGTCCACAGGCCGTCGGGGGGGCGGGGCAGGGGGGGGCTGAAGGTGGTGTGATGTCATCGTCTCTGGAACTGAAGGTGGTGTGATGTCATCGTCTCTCGCTCACACACTCGTCTCACGTCACTCGACTTCTGCTTCGACCGTCGGCGAAGACAGAAGAGTTAAATCCAGCGGTTTGTCCTCAAATCTCCTTCAGCAGCCACACCACTCTGGGGAGGAGAAACAGTCAGCCACACCACTCTGGGGAGGAGAAACAGTCAGCCACACCACTCTGGGGAGGAGAAACAGTCAGCCACACCACTCTGGGGAGTGTGTGTGTGTATGGTCTCACCAGGCCTGGCTCTTGAGCTTGCGGAGCTCCTTGGTGGCCCAGGTGGCCAGGGTCTTGGTCTTGGTGGTTTTGGAACGCCGACCCTCCGTCAGCAGGTCGTTAATGAGCGGACGAACCTCCACCAGCTTCATCACGTCTTTACCGAACGCCGTGCACAGGTCGCTACACACACACACACACACACACACGTCAACCTGAAACTAAAGTGGTTCTGGGCTCAGATGTCATGTTTGGGGTCCATGATGTTTCTCCACTGACAATCAGCTGTTTGTTTACCAACATTTAAAGCGGTGACATCATCATCATCATCACCCCCCCTTACCCGATGAGTCCAGCAGCGTTGGCCACAACTCCATCAGAGTGATCTTCATCCTCAGCGATGTGATGGATGAAGGAGAGGATGAACTCCACCCGGGGCTGCACCAGCATCACGTCAGCTGCAGGGAGGAAGATGAGGGTACAGGGGAAAGAGGAAGGGAGGAGGAAGATGAGGGTACAGGGGAAAGAGGAAGGGAGGAGGAAGATGAGGGTACAGGGGAAAGAGGAAGGGAGGAGGAAGATGAGGGTACAGGGGAAAGAGGAAGGGAGGAGGAAGATGAGGGTACAGGGGAAAGAGGAAGGGAGGAGGAAGATGAGGGTACAGGGGAAAGAGGAAGGGAGGAGGAAGATGAGGGTACAGGGGAAAGAGGAAGGGAGGAGGAAGATGAGGTACAGGGGAAAGAGGCGATGAAGATGAGAACATTCCAGAAGCAGCACATTGCCTGGGCCGCAGCCTGATGCATTCTGGGTCTACAGACTCCTTGCATTGCGCTGTCGGTTCCTCCTGACACTCCGTCTGGAGGAACCGATGGCGCTTGCATCACATGATCTCTTCTTACGGTGCACGTTCTCCTGGTCCCCCTTCAGGCCCTGGATGATCCCAGTGTAGGCCTCCAGGCAGCCCTCCCTCAGCTCGTTCAGGTAGTCCACCATGTCGTAGTCCGTCTGAACCCGGAAACACAGGATCAGTATCAAGAATATATACATTTACTACGTCTCCACGAGTCTTTAATTTACATTTCATTTATCTGAGGCTTTTATCCAAAGCGACTTACATGATATACAGTAGACCGTAACCACAGCAACGGTGAGCAATGAGGGTTAAGTGTCTTGCTCAAGGACACAACAACATGGACTAGTGGAGCCTGGGATCGAACCACCGATCCTCTGATTGAAAGACAGACCTGCAAACCACTGAGCCACAGTCACCGCTTCGACGGTCCACCAGTCTTTAAGTCTCGACGGTCTACTGCCGGAGTCTTTACGTTATGCTGGATTACGGTCAGCTCGACAACCTATAACATCCGTTCCCTTTACCATGGTCACATGACCCGGAGGTTTACCTTGTCCACCTGAGCCTGAGAGGCCTGCTGCAGCGTGTCCAAGACGATGTCCAGGTACTTCTTGAACTCCCCTCCGATGGCCAGAGCAATGTCTCCGAACGCCGACAGGATCTGAGGCTTCACCGACCGATGGACGTTCTCGTTCTGGACACAGACGAGCACGTTAGCCGATTCATTCTGTTATTGATCAACTACAGGAAGCGATGGGGGCTGGTCACAGAGTGGAGGTCTCGGATACGTGTGGTTGGGTGTTTCATCACAGTCAGCGTGGTGCATGCTTATCACGGACCAGATCCATGTTCCAGAAACACTCAATGTGAAGACCACGAGACAGAAGGACGGACTTCCTCACCCCGAGGTTCTCCAGCAGCAGCTGCATGATCTCGTCGCAGAAAGGCAGGATGTTGGACATCAGAGCTCTGCACAGGTCACACACCAGACCCACCGCCGCCAGGCACACCTGTAATTACATGACAACCTCATCAGGTCGTTCCTCAGCTCACTGATGAGATTAATGAGTTCGGTGCAGTCTTGTAAACCATGACCATGCAACTATGACTAGAGAGTGACGCGTGGAGGTCTCCGAGACTTGTGGTTGAGTTTTTCATCACGGCCCGCGTGGTGCATGTTTATCGACCTTTGAGCTAATCTACGAGTCTTTAGATCACAGCTGATTCTTGGTGGAGGGAGACAGACCTGATACTCGGCGTAGTTCTTCAGTCCGATGCCTAGGAAAGGCTTGAATGCATCCATGTATTTCTGGAAGTCACTGCCCAGAACTGAAACACAAACAGACCAATGTCAACAACAGCGGTCCCCACCATCTTTGTGGTGCGTGTTTCCAAGTGTACCTTCCACCAGTGTGGACACGGCCATCAGAGCATCCTCCTGGACTCCTCCGGAGCCGGCGGTGCTTTGAAACATCCTCAGCAGAGACGCCATAACCACGTCCGAGATCTGCAGGGCGTCCTGATGCTGCACTTTACGCAGGACGTTCTACAAAACACAGGAAATGTCACAATAAGAGCATCAATACCTTTGACTTTACCAGAGTAAGAGTGTGATTGACAGCTCAGGAGTGCCGTCTCACCTGTAGAGTGGCACACAGCAGCGACTGCAGGTCGTTGAACTGGATTCTATCAGAGGTGCTCTGGATGTGAGACTGGGGACACAGGAAGTGACATCATTACACAGGAGGCAGCTAGGAAGTGAAGCACCGTATTGAGTTTTCGTATCGAGTATGGTGCTCATCACGGACCAGACAGACTCCTCTGAAACAACTCCATGATACAGAAATCAAAAGGCCTCCTCTTCCTCACTCTTCATCTGCCTTTGATCTTATGGACTCTGTTCCACTGTTAAAGAGGCGTTCCCTCCTGATGCAACCCGTCTCACCTCCATCTGGAGGACCTGCTGCAGCCGCTCCATGATGACCAGCGTGGTCTTCTGCACCGCAGGGTAACAGTCTTTCGCGCTGTTCTTCACGATCTCCATCAGAGCCTCGTAGGCAGCCGAGCGAAGGTTGTTCTGGTGGCCGTCGGGTCTGCAAAGGGATTCCAATGGTCGGATGAGCATTTCATTCATATTTAGCATCAGGAGATAATCAATATTACAACATTAATGCATCTGAAAAATGATGAATGACCCTCCACCTGTCTGTGGTCTCCAGGAGCTTCTGGACGATGATCTCAAAGGACGAGGACAGACAGTAGGTGCTGGGCTCCTCCTGGTCCTCTGCAGCGTCGGTGGCCTCATAAGCTGCTTCAGCCAGAGAGGAGAAGGCCTGAGAGGAGACGAGGAGTTAACCTTTATGACCTTTGACCTTCATGTCAGCGCCAGTCACACGGCAAGACGTTCCCACCGAGCTACCGGAGCTTCGATGGACCAGACCTCATGTTGAGACATGCCGCCATGCATACATAGTGTGTTTTGTTCATATATTAATTTGGGTAATTTTTGCTCCCGATTGTTTTGGGGTTCTGTGAACTCTGGAGCAGAAACTAAAAATGTCTTTTGGACATTCCCATTAAACAGTCCAACAGATTAAAAAGATCACCATTTAAAAGGTTCCTTACGAGTCTTTGTTCAGTTTGTTTCCGTCTGCAGGGAATAGAAACTAATTCTAGATTTATTGATCTGTGAACAACAACCCTGAAGGTGTAACCACCTCAACCCCTCCGCTCACCCAGCAGACGTTGGAAGCCACCCTGGGCTCGGCCCCGAGGCCCTCGATGAGGCACTGCAGCAGCGGGGCCAGGTACACCTCGTTGATGGCGGCTTCAGGCAGCAGCTCACAGATCCTCCCCACCGTCCAGGCCGTGGTGTCCCTCACCACCACGCTGGGGTCCTTCATCAGCTCGATTAGGGTGGGCATCGCCTGCAAAGGACAGGTTGGTTAGCGAGTAGCCACGGGTTGGTTAGCACCAAGGCCGACAGCAGGTTGGCTGACCTGTATGACGAGCGGTTTGAGCTGGTTGAGTTCGGGGCCTTCCAGGATGGACCCAAACGCCATGACGGAGGCGTCCCTGTAGCGCCAGTCGGGGTGTTTGATGTGTTCTTTGATGAAAGGCAGAACGTGAGGGACCACGTCGTCCTCACAGCAGGTGGCCAGCAGCATCAGACACACTCCCGCAGCCTTACAGGGGTTCCAGTCATCATCATCGTCGTTCTCATCCTGAAAGGATTCAGGTCAAAGGTCATATGACGGCATTGGGCTGGCCAGAGAAACATTTTGGACAGATTTACAAAACAAATACACACTTGTTTGGTGAGGGTCTGGGTCAGGATGGGGACCAGGTACTGCAGGGCCCCTTTGGCGTAGAATTTACTGGTGTGCTCAGGGGGGCGTCCCTGCTCAGAGGCCTGCCATTGGATGACAGCATAAAGGACAGGGTTCAAAGGGGGCGGATTCAACAAACTGGAGCAAAGTGTGGACATATTAAAGTCTGCTTACACAGACCTCTGAGGCCTCGATGGCCAGATCCATCTCCTCGTCGCACACGTTGGACCAGAACTCAATGCCCTGCAGGGCAACCTCGTCGATGTCGCTCTTCATCGCCTCGATGGTGATCTGAGAAGAGGAAGCAACCGAACGCAGAGAGGAGGCGCAGGAGGACAAAGAAGGTCAGCGAAGGAACCGACAAATGTTCACGTCAACGAAGAGCTACGAAGTCTTTAACCCTCTGAACCCCGAAAACCCGCCGGCTGGGTCCTCAAGCATGTTTTCTGTCCGGCGGTCCTTGAACGCATCGTGTGCAACAAACACTTAAGTCAGAAAAATAAACTGAAACAAAGCTTTGAAATCAGGCCTCAAATAAAACGTTTACTTTATCAGATTGTGTTCAAAAAAAAAATCCTGAGATCCTTGATTCACCAACAGTCATGTGACAAGAAATCAGACTTTGACTGATGAACAGGAAGTGAGTGAAGAGAAGGGGGAGGAGAGGATTCTCACCGCAAACAGAGCTGGCCCCATGTAGGTCTCCATGTACTGGTAGTACAGGGACATGATCTTCACCAGGTTCTGCAAGGCCGCCACGCGGACCTGGAAATGACACAAAGGTAGACACACAAACACACACACACACACACACACATCAGAGGACACGCCTCCTGAAGGCCTGACCCATGCAGCCGCCCCTCCGGTACTCACCCTGTTGTCGGGGCACTGCGTGGCCTCGCAGACCACCTGCATGATGAAGTGTCTCTCCGTCTGCAAGGTCACACCACAACATCAACTCCTACAAAATAAAACCACTTCCTCTTTGGGTGCATTTATATTTCTTTGCTCTTGAGCTAAGTACCGGTCCTGTCCTCCACCCCTGAACTCACCTCCTTGTCGAAGTTGGCCTTGGTGAACTCCAGCGAGTTGAGCAGCGCGTTGGTGGCGGCCAGCTTCACGTTGTTGCTGGGCTCCTCCTTCCTCATGCCCTGGATGATGGCGGTCAGGATCTGGTTGGCGTTCTCCTGCAGCTGCTCCGGGTCCTGAAAGAACCACGACGGGGTCAGCGAGGGTCATGTGTGAACAGAGTTGTTTTTTTGGGGGGGGGACTCACAATGTCCTGGCAGATGTAGCCGATGGCCTCCAGCGTGGACTCCTTCATGTGTTCGGTGCTGGAGGGGTCGGTGACGTTGGCCACCAGTTGGGGGATCAGCTCGGGCCACTGGTTGACCGGGATCTCCGCGCAGGCGATCCCGGCAACGCACTGCGACGCCGAGCTGGGCCGGTACGTCTCCGTGCCCAGTGTCTGCAGCACCTGGCGGCAGAGAGACGGCATTAAGGACCAGGACCACGTGAGGCGGACTCAGGTGGCGAGGGCGGGCGCTCACGTAGTTCTTGATCTCGCGGCGGGCGTTGGCGTCGATGGCCAGCCATCTCTGCTGGTACTGCGTCTTCACGTCGGGGTCTTTGGAGGTCAGGGAGTTCTTCACCTGCAGACCGGCAGCGACGCGAGCCACCTGCGTGTTCCCGGGGTTGGCCAGCACCTTGGACAGCTCCACCAGGAACGTGGGCTGAGGACACAGGGACAACGCCACGATGAGGGGGAGGCTGCAGTACCACGCTGTGCCTGCACTGTGGGGGCGCTGTTGCTCCAGAAGGAGAGGACTCAAGTAATCAGATTACTAAATACTGAACTTTGTAGTCACGTCATTATGGGATGTTGGCGCTCTGTCTCCTAACCATAAGTGCAGCAGCTTTATAGGAATCATGTGAGTGAACGCGTGAATTATAGATTATTAATATAAATGACTGTGAAACTTCACATGATCAGAGAGATATTGATATGTGTGAATGAACAAAGTGGTTCATTAATATTAATTATTGTTCTAAACCTCCAGATTTATTTTTCATAATTCCTGTAAAAACGATTCATGAATAGTTTTGTGTAAATTAATAAACAGAATAGTCAAATAAAACTAACGTTATATTCTCTGATGGGTTATTTTACACACCAGGGTTTTAACTTATGAACAAATATTCATTACATTTCATTTATCTGAGGCTTTTATCCAAAGAGACGTACATGATATACAGTAGACAGTGAGCAATGAGGGTTAAGTGCCTTGCTCAAGGACACAACGACATGGACTAGTGGAGCCAGGGATCGAACCACCGACCCTGATGACAGACCTGCTAACCACTGAGCCAGTCACCCCAGCGAGTTCATAAAAGAAAGTAGAATGTTTGTCAGTCTAAGTGAATTAGAGACGAGATCATTACTCGATTATAAAGGGAAGATCTGATCAGGTTATTGATCGCTCTGCATTCAGAACAGTTGGGCGTTCCCTTAAATCTCTTCTGAGTAACAGTATTACTTTAATGGATATAAATATACATGTATATGTATAAATATATTAGTATATGTGTACTGAGAGCACGTAGAAGGAACCCTAAGTTTGATGTTTAAGAAGCTTCTTCCCTGTAAAGATTCGTTGCCTCAAAGTGAATCCGCTCTGTTGCATTATGGGTACTGGAGGACGCGTGTTCAGCTTCACACTAACCAGGTTCTCTATCGCCGCCTGCTCCAGAAACTTCTGTGCCGCCTCCAGTTCATTCCGATCTGAGGAGAGGAGGAGAGAGGAGAGGAGATGAGGAGACAGGAGAAGAGATGAGGAGACAGGAGAAGAGATGAGGAGACAGGAGAGGAGGAGACAGGAGATGAGGAGACAGGAGAGGAGATGAGGAGACAGGAGAGGAGGAGACAGGAGAGCAGAAGAGGAGGAGACAGGAGATGAGGAGACAGGAGAGGAGGAGACAGGAGGAGAAGAGGAGGAGACAGGAGAGGAGATGAGGAGACAGGAGAGGAGATGAGGAGACAGGAGAGGAGGAGACAGGAGAGCAGAAGAGGAGGAGACAGGAGATGAGGAGACAGGAGATGAGGAGACAGGAGGAGACAGGAGGAGACAGGAGAGGAGATGAGGAGACAGGAGAGGAGGAGACAGGAGAGGAGGAGACAGGAGAGGAGAAGAGGAGGAGACAGGAGAGGAGATGAGACGAGACGAGACAGGGGGAGATAAGGAAAGGAGGGAGGCAGAAGGGGGACGTTAGTTTAGGTTGACAACAAACTGAGTTCTCCGGGTTAACTCACTGATGAGCCTCGGTACCCGGTATGAGGAGCGCGAGGCTCCAACGTGCTCGTTAGCATGCTAACATTAGCCCCCGGACGAATAAGCATCCGGGCTAAAGAGCACAAACCCGGTTTAGACAGCATTAACCGGTTTAAAGAACATTAACCCGGTCTAAAGATGTGATGGGTCCTTAATAAAGCCACCGGGAAAGTTGATCTCCTCACCCCGACTCTGAAGTCCCGTTAACCGGGAGAAGCGGCCGGTAGTTAGAATAATACGAGCTAATCGCTATAAAGCTAGCAAGAGCAGCCCTCCTCCTCCTCCTCCTCCTCCTCCTCCTCCCGGGAAAAGGAGTCCCGTTGGGCCTCCCGCCGGCTCGGAGATTCAGTCACCCCGTCCTGAGGGCTCATGTGAGCGGTTTACCTGTTAGCTCACCTGCCGGCTAACAGAGGCCGCAACGTGTTAGCATGACGAGCTAACAGGCTAGCAGCAGCCCGGATCAGATTTAAATAAATAAATACACACTAATATGAATATACCCGCGTGTATTAATACACATCGTATGTATTTGTACACATTCACCTGGAGAGACCGTCTTCTCGAGGATCGTAATGAGCTCCATTCTTCTTCTCTGCTCCTCGTCTCGTTGCCGCGCAGGGAGCAGCGGATTATATTTATTCACGGAGCTCAGCGGGTACCGGGAGCCGGCCACCGGAGGGGTTCAGGGGGTCACCGGCCACCAGGCGGGTTCAGTCGGCGGTCAGAGAAGCGGGAGTTCCACGGTGTTGGCTCGGTGTTTTCTCACGCGGGTGTTGCGGGGAAACGTTACCGAGCGCCGCCCGTTCGCATCCTGTGTCGTCGGGAGGGAAAGGCCGCGCGCTTCTCTCCCGCGGAAGGATATCACGCGCACTGCCTGCTGGTCGGGCGGTGCGCCGCCTTCAGGGGCTGTGGGAAGTTTTACTACTACGCGGTGAACGAGTGGAAATAGTTTGACATTTCTATCGAGTATTGCTTATGTGTGTATATATGTATATACATAATATTATTGTTATTTTTGTATATATGTTTTACTTTAATCTAGCTTTTACTTTTTTATTTCCTTGTTTTTAATCTGTAAAATTGGAAGAAACAAGACAAATCATACGTGAAAATACTGTGAAATAAGCACAGAAAATACGACCCATGTAATACTACAGTGTAGTAATACTCTGCTACAGTAAAGGTACCACAACCATAGTGTAAAATACCCATAGTGCACTATTATATATGGTATCATTAGATGATTATTAATCAATATGTATAATTAATGTTACTATTGTAGTTGATCGAGCTGGAGCTTCATGTGTTTATGAATGATATGCAGATCAGATTTACTTTTATGGTTTTAAATAAAGATTAAAACTCAATCAGAGATAAAGAGCCAAAACTCGAGTGTTGCGATTACGAGGAATTCATGAACGCAGCAGTACACTCCTCTCGGTCCGCGCGACCCTGTCTGCTCCTCTTCTGCGCGCTCCGTCTCGCACGCCCACATAGGAGAGCGACAAAATCCAGACTTTTGTTTTTATGCCGAAGAGTTTGTTTTGAATTCAGAGAATTACACAAAGACAAAAAAAAGACAAATTTTTCATTATTGGAACTATTTTGTTCATAAAGAGTTTATAAAAATAGTTTATAAAGAGTTCATAAAAGAGTTTATAAAGAGTTCATAAAGAGTTTATAAAGAGTTTATAAAAAGTTCATAAAGCATTTTATAAAGAGTTTATAAAGAGTTCATAGTTTATAAAGAGTTCATAAAGAATTTATAAAGAGTTCATAAAGAGTTAATAAAGAGTTTATAAAAAGTTCATAAAGCATTTTATAAAGATTTTATAAAGAGTTCATAAAGAGCTTATGAAAAGTTTCTAAAGAGTTCATAAAAAGTTTCTAAAGAGTTTATAAACAGTTTGTAAAGAGTTCATAAATAATTTATAAAGAGTTCATAATAAATTAATAGAGTTTATAAATAGTTTATAAAGAGTTAATAAATAATTATTAAAGAGTTTATAAATAGTTTATAGAGTTAATAAAGAGTTTATAAATAGCTAATAAAGAGTTAATAAATAATTAATAGTTTATAAAGAGCTTATGAAGAGTTTATAAAGGTAGTTTATAAAAATAGTTTATAAAGAGTTCATAGAGTTTAGAGTTCATGAAGAATTTATAAAGAGTTCATAAAGAGTTCATAAAGGTAGTTTATAAAATAGTTCATAAACAGTTTATAAAGAGTTCATAAAGAGTTAATAGTTTATAAAGAGTTCAGAAAGAGTTAATAGTTTATAAAGAGTTATTAAAGAGTTCATAAAGAGTTAATAGTTTTATAAAGAGTTAATAGTTTATAAAGAGTTCAGTTGTTTTGGGCTATACAAAATAAACTGAATTAATAGTTTATAAAGAGTTCGTAAAGAGTTAGTAAAAAAGTCCATTTCCCTGTTTTGTGAGGCTATTACTTTTGTTCTTTTACTTAAATAAGAGTTTAAATATTTTACTCTGTATCCTGTGGTACTAATACCTTTACTCCGTACCGTGTGGGTAGCAGGTCCGTCTTTCAATCAGAGGGTCGGTGGTTCAAACCCCGGCTCAGCCAGTCCATGTTGTTGTGTCCTTGAGCAAGACACTTAACCCTCATTGCTCACCGTTGCTGTGTCTACAGTCTACTGTATAGCATGTAAGTCGCTTTGGATAAAAGTACTGTACCCTGTAGTACTACCACTATCCTGTGGTACTAATACCGTTAGTCCGTTGCCTGTGGTACTAATACCTTTACATTTCATAGTAGACCGTAGTCACAGCAACGGTGAGCAATGAGGGTTAAGTGTCTTGCTCAAGGACACAACGATATGGACTGGCGGAGCCGGGGATCAAACCACCGACCCTCTGATTGAAAGGGTTAGGGTTACCCTGCATAGTAGTACCTGTATACTTCATGGACACCAGGTAAAAAGGAACCCATTGCTTCTTTATTAGTCTTCTTACAGTATCTCTCTACGTAGCTGCCTTGTTGCTCTTTTTCTGACTTTAACTTTTTGTTCCAAAAACTTCCTCATTTTTATCAACACAACAGAAGTCATGACAAAGTATAAAAACATGGACAAAAACACGATAAATGCCTCTTTTCACAACAAAAATTACAATTGGCAAAAGGTGGTGATGAAGGTGATGACGATGAAGGAGATCCAGTGCATCTTTAAAACATCCATGAAGACAACAGTCAGTACAGAGAGGCGGTGAGACGTGTCTGGGCATCTGATTGGATAAGAGCGGTCAGGGGATTTGCCGTCCAATCAGATTTGATCTCCTCACTTGTTGCTAGGTAATGTTTGAAGCTGCGATATGAATTATTGATCCCCAAGTTACAATAAAAACAAACAAGTAAATCACAACGAAATACAAAAAATATAAAAACGGACCTTTTAAACTCTGGTGTGTTTATGGCACAACACGGCATTTATGGCAATTTAATATTCACCTAATACGTTTTATTTCATGGACAATCAGCGAGCTGTTTTACCTCCACTGCACTTTTCATAAAAAAAAAAAAAACACTGTCAAAATATTGTTTCACAGTTTGACTAGCAAATAAATAAATATAATTCAAAAAGGTTGTTTGCTTGGTTGTCTGAGGCTAAATGGTACCAAGTAGCTAACATGCTACTATGAAGCTGACGCGTAATGAGCCCGTATTAGCTAATGAAGATAATGCTAGCCCAGCGTATACTGGGTGGTGCTAGGTGGCGTTAGCTTGTTTCCCCAGCTTACTAACGAGCTAATTTAAAAAAAAAAACTGTCTTAAATTCTGATTTAACCACCAGAACTACATCTAAATGAGCTAGCGAGTGTTGGCTAATATTAGGTAATGATTGCTAGCTGGAGACAACATCATTCTTGCTCTTTTTCCAGACAATACATATTTGATGTTTACTTATTTCTTTAAGTTTTTTTTACAGAGTTGTTATCTAAGCTAACCAATAAGCTAATCAGCTTGTAGCTCTGTAATAAGTTATCGTATTGAATTAAATTAGCACTAGAGATAAATCATAACTAGCTTGTTGGCTAATGTTTGCTAGCCAGTGACTCAACATAGTTTAAATTCAGTTTCACGTGTTTGTTCAGTTTTTAGGAGAAAAGTGCAGCAGAGCTAACGCAACAGCTAATATGAAGCTAACATGCTAACCAACATGCTAGCCAGTACAAATCTACTGACAAAACAGCTGTAGTCCACGATGCGTTTGGCTGATTGATTTGAAAATACAACATTATGAAACATGATACAGAGAATAATCCCCCAGTGGGGGTCATCCCCATGTTCCCAGAATCCTTTGTTCTTGATATGAAGTGTCAGAGATGGATTTAAACTGGTTCACAAATGAAACAGATCGCTGAGAACATGGACACGCCCCCTCAGTGTTGTGGACACGCCCCTCAATAGGACAAACACGCCCCGCCCCCCACCCCCCAGTGGGACGAACACGCCCCCTCAGTGCCACCGCCTGATCACATGATCGACAGCCAGTTCACATGTCAAGACAAACATTAATTCGTTGGAGGGTAAATAAATTTGAGTTTCTCGCCCTCAGAAAACTACAGAAGCCCATTTAGCCCTAAAACCAGACGGAGGAAAGATGGAATAAAAATAAAGTGAGATGTTAAACTAAAGTCTTCACTCTTACATATAAGAGTCTGAACAACTAATCACTAACATCTCATCGGTGTTTACTTTTATTCCACCTTAAGGAGCAGAAACAACAGATTCAACTAAGACGTCATCTGAACGTCTTCATCAGGAGGAAGACGAGCAGGAATGTGAGTTCTGGAGGCACAAAATAAATTAAGAACAAACTCCTGAGAAAACACGATCAATAACTTCCCAAAAGAACCAGGATGAAGGTGATGAAGATGATGAACAGGGAGGAACAACCAGGGATGGATCACACACACACTGAGGCTATTAAGGAACAGGTGGAGTTAGCCTAGCCTAGCTTAGCACAGTGTGTGTGTGTGTGTGTGTGTGTGTGTGTGTTGGGCATGATGATTGGCCAAAGGAGGGAAGGAGTGTTGGGTGATGTTCCAACGGTCAAGGGTCATTTACAGTAAACTACACGTATATACACACACCCAAAATTGTACAGAGAACAAATATGTACATGCTCAGGGTTTCTATGGTTACTATTACCAACAACTGCCCCAGAATCTCCTCCTCCTCCTCCTCCTCCTCCTCCTCCTCCTCCTCCTCCTCCTCCTCCTCCTCCTCCTCCTCCTCCTCCTCCTCGGCTGTCTGGACCAATGGCTGCAGTGTCACATGATACGAGGAGGACTTTAACTGTTCTTTAGCAGCGTTCTGTCTTCAGGAGGACAGGAGGAGGAGGAGGAGGAGGAAGAAGAGGAGGACGAAGCAGCAGCCGTGGTGGTGGCAGAGGAAGAGGAGGAGGAGGAGGAGGAGGAGGCGGCGGCTTGTGGAGGGAAGGAGAGCAGCTGACCCGTCTCACCGGAGAGGAGGGAGCAGCACCGGAGGTCCACCGTCTGCAGGGAGCAGCAGCGCCGCAGCAGAGAGACACACTGCTGCGTCACCTTCACACAGCCTGGAAGACAGACAGGCAGGGGGTGAGACAGGCAGCAGAGAGAGAGACACACTGCTGCGTCACCTTCACACAGCCTGGAAGACAGACAGGCAGGGGGTGAGACAGGCAGCAGAGAGAGAGACACACTGCTGCGTCACCTTCACACAGCCTGGAAGACAGACAGGCAGGGGGTGAGACAGGCAGCAGAGAGAGAGACACACTGCTGCGTCACCTTCACACAGCCTGGAAGACAGACAGGCAGGGGGTGAGACAGGCAGCAGAGAGAGAGACACACTGCTGCGTCACCTTCACACAGCCTGGGAGACAGACAGGCAGGGGGTGAGACAGGCAGGGCAGAGGGACCCACCTGCCAGGTTGATGTGGGTGAGGCTGTCCCTCAGGGGGGAGAGGGAGGAGCTTAGCGTGTGCACCGTCTGGTCGCTGATGTTTCCACACTGGCTCAGGTCCAACCGGCTCAGGTGAGGCACGTAACGCGCCAGCAGGCGGGACGACGTGTCCGTCAGGTCCAAACCGGCCAATCGGAGCTCCGTCACGTTCTGGAAACGCCCCACTCTGGTCTCACCGTGAGCTGATCGACCAATCAGAGACAAGTTTATGAACCGGACTGATTATGGCTAATTATCTGCTTTCTTAACCCTTAATTAGCCCTTAGAGGCAAATTTGTATTTGTGATTTTGGGCTATACAAAATAAACTGAATTGAAACTGAATTAATTAATGACTCCCAGAGAGGTGTGTGTGTCTCACCTGTCCTGGTGTCAGGTGGGGGGGCCAGCAGCTCCCTCAGGTGGGAATCTTTGAGGTCCTCCACTCTGCTGAGGTCCAGCAGCTTCAGACAGGGACAGACCGCCTGACACAGAGCAGAGACCGCCGGCCACGGACACCCAGAGACATTCAGCTCCAGCAGACCTGGGGACAGGTGAGACCAGGGGAGACAGGTGAGACAGGTGAGACCAGGGGGGACAGGTGAGACCAGGGGAGACAGGTGAGACCAGGGGAGACAGGTGAGACCAGGGGAGACCAGGGGATGGGGGACAGGTGAGACCAGGGGATGGGGGACAGGTGAGACCAGAGGGGGCGATAGGGGACAGGTGAGACCAGGCCCCCCTGGACAAGGGGGGGGGTTAGGTGAGACGGCGACAGTTCATGAGTGGCTCATACAGGTGGACAGGAAGTGCAGCGTCACCTGGGAGGCGGTTGATGAGCCACATCAGCTGTTTCTTGGAGATGTTGGTACAACCAAGGTTCAGGGAGACTGGCTGCCGGCGGATGATACCACTCAGCATGGGGGGGGTGATGGAGCGCTGCCGGCTCAGGTCGATCTGAGTCCACAACCGCTTATCACAGCACCTGAAGGAGCAAAGAGAGGAGACCGTCATGTGATGTGGGGGGGCCCTGTGAGGCCCTGTGGGCGGGGCCCTGTGGGGTCACTCACCAGCGGCTCCAGGTGCGACACACCCTCATGCAGACGCACAGCTCCCTTTGGCTCAGGTAGGTGAAGACTCTGAGCCACACGTCACGCGTCATGATGTGGGCGGAGCCAGAGTCCAGCGGCAGGCAGCTGGGCTCGGGGCAGGTGGGGGGGGGGCGCACCAGATGCCTCTCCATCTGCACAGGGCGGGGTGGCGAGGGCACGGCGGGCGGGCTGCGCTTCATCACCTGAGAGCGCGGGGCGAGACGGGGCGGCTGCGAGCAGGGGGACGCCATCGCCAGGCTGCCCCCCCCCGGCCCCCCTCCCCCGTTGGAGGAGGTGCTGTTTCTGGACGTTTGGTTCTTGCTGCGGATCTTGTTGCTCCGGCTCCCGCTGCCTTTGGCCCCACCCCCCCCGCCGCTGCTGTGTCTGTGATTGGTCAGAACGCCGCTCGCGTTCTCCTTCTCTCCCCCCTCCCTCCCAACCCCCGCTCCCCCTCTTGTCCGCCCATTGCGCGCCTCCTGCCCGTTGCTGCGCTGCTTTCCTGTGAAGCCATCATGCTGCGAGGACGGAGGCATCTGATTGGAGGAGAGGGGCGAGGGCGGGGGCAGCGAGGTGGAGCTCTTCCTGGTCCTGTCAGAGGGGGGCGTGTCCTCCTCCTCTGCATCCAATAGTCCCCCTTTACGTCCTCGGGGAGGTAGCCCCGCCTCTCCTCCCCCACCTCTTCGTCGACCCTTCTCCCCCCCCGCCGCCTCCTCCTCCTCCTCCTCCTCCTCCTCCTCCTCCTCCTGCTCCTCCTGCTCCTCCTCCTCCTCCGCCGCCTCCTCCTCCTCATCATCATCATCCTCCTCCTCTTCCTCATCCTCCTCATCCTCCTGCTGCTGCAACTCCTCCTCCCCTCCCCGCCCTCCCTCCCCGTCCGACTCCTCGCTGGCGCTGAAGCCCAGCTCTGCCAGTCGCCGCTCCCTCTCCCGCTCCCGCTCGTTGCGACTTCTCTCTCGGTCCACCCCCCGCCCGCCGCCGCTGTTGCTGTAGACAGCGGGAGGAGGCGGGGCAGGGGAGGAGGAAGAGGGCGAGGAGCCCCCCCCACCCGCCTGCTCCCCCCTGAGGGAGTCGTCAGAGTCGGACTCTGAGTCGGACTCTGAGCTGGAGCTGGAGGAGGACGAGGACTCGGGCCGGCGCTCCAGCAGACACATCCTCTTGAAGCGCTCCAGCTTCTCTCTGTGGTGGGAACGCTGGTCTGCACTGGACGGGCCCCCCCCAACCCCGCCCCCGGGCTGAGACGAGGACAAGGAGGAGCCCTGTAATCCTCCGGCTCCGCCTCCACCCGACGAGGCGGGGCCGTTAGACTCCGCCTCCTGTTTGGGTTTCTGACCAAGAAGAAAACAGGAAAATGAGTCTTTATTATTATTATGAAGAATAACCACAATAATAATAACAATGTATTTATTAATCATATGAAGAATAATAACATATCTGAATAATACTAATTAATAATATAATTATTATAACCACCACCAATAGTGATTTAATATTAATAACATTAATCATATGATTAATAATAACCATAATAATATATATAATACGAATAAATTCTTCGTGCCTTTTTGAGGCGTTTTTCATGGGCGCCCTTCATCTGAGAGAGAGACAGGAAGAAGAGACAGACAGTGAGACAGAGAGACAGGAAGAAGAGACAGACAGTGAGAGGGTGAGACTGTTATTGAGCTGTGTCATAAACCCTATGATGTCATCACGGAGCTCGTTATCTGCTCTGTGATTGGTTAACACTCCACCTTCTTCTTGGGCCCGCTGTCCTGAGGAAGCTCCTTCTTCCTCTTGTGCCCCCCCTCCGTCCTCCCCCCCTCCTCCAGGGAGGGAGGGGCTTTCTTCTTCGGGGGTGGGTCATCTGTGAGCTTCCAGCGTCCCACCTCCCCGTTATCCAGCCGGCGCTTTCCCAAGCCATCCGCCTGGTCCTGGACACAAACATGAGACAGTGTCAACACAGACCGATACAGACCCTCACAGACTGATACAGACCGTCACAGACTGATATAGGGCTGGGCGGTATGGCCAAAAATTCATATCACGGTATTTTGTAAGATTCTGGCGGTTTCACGGTATATCACGGTATTAACATTAATTTATTGACGCCGAAAAGGACCTGCTGCCACCTGAACAGCTGTTCACCGCTCGTTGTTCACCGCTCGCTGGCCAACTCCCTCGCAACTGCCCAGCGAGCTGTGAACAGCCGTTTGTGTGGCATGACAGCCGGTCTGTTTCTTCCGGGGTTTTTTCACCTGCATTCCCCTGGGTCCTAAGTCCCTCCAGGTTCAGCTTCTTTGCAATACATCGTTTTCTAAACTACGTCGGACTTTTCAAACCCTCCAGCCAGCAGCTACCGTTAGATTAGCTTAGCACTAACTGAGCCAAACGCCATTCAGAAAATAATTTAAAGTTGTGAACAAGTTCAGACTGAATCAACATCATGATATCGTTGATACAGAACCCTTTTGATTGACATCAGGAACAGATCACGTGCAGAGACAAGCCCCTCCCCCTCCCGTCAGCAGACAGTAACTGGTCCGACTCTCACCTTACTCGTTTTGCCCTCCTTGTGGCACTTTGGACACTCCCAGCAGTTTGGGATCTCGTCGTTGATGATTCCTTCAGCTTTCCCCATCTGATGACAAACACACGTTATTGATCCAAAAAACAACAATGATAATACGTCAGTATGGTGGCCTGTTTTGGACATCTCAGAGCTCCAGCTGAGCTTAAGCTGTTTCCTTTATGGAAAATAAAGGATGAACCAATCATTCTATGAACATTATTGTGGAAACAAACGTTAAAGTGTTGTAATCGGGCTCTTACTTTGATAGTCTTCAGTTATGATACAGTATGTTCATAAAAAGATCGTCAAACAAACATTTAAACTCAGACGATGTCTGCGAGTCGTCAACATTGATTACCTATGATTATTATAGATTAACATTGATTATTATGAATCATTTCTGATTATTATAGGTTATTTAACTTCAGCAGCGTCACTGACCTTCAGGCAGCTCGGGTGGATGATCTCGTTACAGATGGTGCACTCCATCAGAGAGAGGCTGAACTTCTCCTCCTCAGAGTCCACAGTGTCCTCCTTACCGGCCTCACCACACGCAAAGCACACCGCCGTGTGGGGCAAAACGGGCTGGGGGAGACAGACAGGTGGGTCAGACAGGTAGAGACATATGGGTGGATAGGTATGTGTGTGTATGTGTGTCTCACCGCTGTGCACTGTCTCTGGAGGCAGGACTGCTTCATCCGACCAGGCCCTCCGAACTTCTTCATGTCCTTACAGAAGTGACACTCTCCACACTCTGTCCTCTTGCAGGCCTGGCAGCGCCGGCACCGCGTCCGCCGTCGCCTCGCACCCCCGCCAGCACCCCCACCCAGAGCCTTACTGCCCGACATCCCCGAACAAGTCAGCTGGAGACATACGGGGGGAAAACACATACAGAAGTGTTAATGCCAAGAAGACACTCATCCTCCATTTCTACATCTGACACCCACCAGCAAATCCATTATTCAAGAAGATTTCAAAATAAATATGGCTGCCTGATGAGAGCTCCTTGTCTCCTCCAGCTGGTGACGCGACACCAAGGTCAGCGCTCCAACCTGAAGGACGTCCCAGTTCCTCAGAGGCGGGAGGAACGTGCCTTCAGGTACCACCTTCATGAGGTATCATCTTTATTGTGGTAACACCGAAGGTTGTCACGATACCAAAATTATGACTTTGATACGATACCGGCAATAAATATCACGATACAATACCACAAATACCATACTGGTATATTTATCCAGTGTTTCCCCTACCGTTATAATAGCGTCTATAGCGTCAGATCCCAACAGAAGTAATTTAAGGTTCCCTTTCCTATAAACAGGTCAACACCTTGTTCTTTTATTAAACAAAATAAATGTTCCTAAGTTATTGATCGTATCTACCCGACAGCATGTCATTTCTGTCTCTACATGGTCGTTTACAACTCTACTTTTCTCTCGGTAACGCGCACGGCAGAGCTCCTCCCCGATGCGATGCACATGGACAGGTGCGCGCACACAGGTGCGCAGAGAGCACTCCCATCAGCCGGCAGAGAGCGGCAAATATGTCACGTGGAGAGAAAAACAGATATATCTGCGTTTTTTAAACGCTCCCAAGGTAGTGAAGATGGGACAAGTCGCTCTCCTGTGAGGAGTGCAAGAGCAGAAACGAGCCAAAGTGCTGCTGTATCGATACTAAAAATATGCAAAATCGTATTGTACGGGTACCGCAGTACCTTTTTAGTATCAATATACCGTGTAATATTAGTACCCCCTTCATCGCGGTATCATCTACCATCGTGGTACCACCTTCACCGTGGTATCCTCTACCATCGTGGTACCATCTACCATCGTGGTACCACCTTGACCGTGGTATCATCTACCATCGTGGTACCATCTACCATCGCGGTACCACCTTCACCGTGGTATCATCTACCATCGCGGTACCACCTTCACCGTGGTATCATCTACCATCGTGGTACCCTCTACCATCGTGGTACCACCTTCATCATGGTATCATCTACTATCGTGGTATCATCTACCATCGTGGTACCACCTTCACCGTGGTATCCTCTACCATCGTGGTACCCTATACCATCGTGGTACCCTATACCATCGTGGTACCCTCTACCATCGTGGTACCACCTTCATCATGGTATCATCTACTATCGTGGTATCATCTACCATCATGGTACCACCTTCACCGTGGTATCCTCTACCATCGCGGTACCACCTTCACCGTGGTACCATCTACCATCGTGGTACCACCTTGACCGTGGTATCATCTACCATCGTGGTACCATCTACCATCGCGGTACCACCTTCACCGTGGTATCATCTACCATCGCGGTACCACCTTCACCGTGGTATCATCTACCATCGCGGTACCACCTTCACCGTGGTATCATCTACCATCGTGGTACCCTCTACCATCGTGGTACCACCTTCATCATGGTATCATCTACTATCGTGGTATCATCTACCATCGTGGTACCACCTTCACCGTGGTATCCTCTACCACCGTGGTACCCTATACCATCGTGGTACCCTCTACCATCGTGGTACCACCTTCATCATGGTATCATCTACTATCGTGGTATCATCTACCATCGTGGTACCACCTTCACCGTGGTATCATCTACTATCGTGGTATCATCTACCATCGTGGTACCACCTTCACCGTGGTACCCTCTACCATCGTGGTACCCTATACCATCGTGGTACCACCTTCATCATGGTATCATCTACCATCGTGGTACCCTCTACCATCGTGGTACCCTCTACCATCGTGGTACCACCTTCATAGTAGTATTATCTACCATCATGGTACCACCTTCCTCGTGGTATCAGGGTTAGGGTAACTGCAATTGGTCCCCAAAGGAAAACTTTGTCAACATATTGTATCTAATAGGATAAACCTTTCAGTCTGTTCATCTCACTTCAATCATTTTTATTGCAGCAGAATGGGACAAACTGACCAAAATGTATATACAATACACATTGAGGTGATTATACGTATATATATATATATATATATATATATATACATACACACACACACACACACATTGAGGTGATTATATGTTTATATACGATACACATCAAGGTGATTATACGTATATACACAATACACATTGAGGTGATTATACGTTTATATACGATACACATCGAGGTGATTAAACGTTTATATACGATACACATTGAGGTGATTAATGAGGTTAACAACATAGGTAAGACCTTATAGCTGTCTACTTCCTCCTTGTTGGAAATGTAATATTTATTCGTGTTATTGAGTATTTGCTGTTTATGTTTAACTGTTTGTTTAACTGTATATTCGTATTAAAGTAAATGTAAGTAATGCAGATACTCGTCTCCCTGCTTGCGAGTACCAGCCAGTGAAATGTTGTTCTCCTGAAGCTAACAGAAGTTAGCATCTGGCACCACTTAGCTGCTAGCGGCTAACAGGTAGCATCACAGCCCCTGTGGTCAGCAGCGCGAGTAAAGTGCTCTGTACACCTGGACAAGGTGTCTCTGAGCCGGGGGAGCGGATCAGCGCGCCCCATCCCCCGCGCGGTGACCCGTGTTCGGCTAGCAGCTGCTAGCTGCCTCCGCTTCCTCTTTCATTATCTCCGCCTCGCTCCAAACAAACCAGCCGGAGGTGAATAAAGCAACATGGCTGCTGCTGCCGACAGAGACGCACTCACCTCTCGGTATCAGGTCGCATGCTCCGTGGTCGCTCATCAGAAACGCTCTCAGCCCCCCGCTAGCCCCCCGTTAGCTCCCTCGCTGCTCCAGCCGGGCTGCGGCTCCGCTCCCCGGCTGCTTCACACGCGTCCCATCGCTGAAGCTCCCCGGTGCTCGCTCCCGGCCCTCTCGCGGACCCGCTGCGGGGTCTGAAAGCGCCACAAACCGGATCGATATCGATCAAGTGAAGGGCGCAGTGCTGCTGCCGCGATTCGGTCCCCTCTCACGTTACAGCGTGTTCTTCTTCTCCGGCTCCCGGGGGGCTTTAAACACCTCAACGGCTCATTCTAACCGGAGCGGAGTGCTTTCTATAGAGCGACACGCGGTTATAACCCTCCGCGGGAAACTAGACCCCATTGATCACCGCATTAGAAGTGATCAGATATTGAAATAAAGAGCAGCGCGCGGGCTATTGTTCTCCGTGGCTATTGTGCAGCGGCCCGGCTGCGGTGTTGTGCGTGATTTGGGTTGCGTGTTGTGCGTCGCTCGGTGTCTCGTGCCATGTTGAACCCGCTGCATTGATTACATCATACAGGTGACTCCAGATAGCGCGCGCGGCACGTTTGGCCCCAGAGACGGAAATCAAATAAATAAAGAAACGTTGTAAATACAAGATGGGCAGCGTGAGCACGCACGCTCCGCCTCTCTGCGTCATTGCGTCACCGCGGATGACGCAGAGAGGCATTGTGGGATTTGTAGGTTTGTTTGTTTTTCGGTTTTTAACTTTTTAATTGAAACGCATTTTCACAAGAACATTTAAAAAGATCGATGTAATTGTGATGCACGTAAAGAAGATTTTGGGGGAAATATGTTGTATTTGTATTATTGTGTGAGTACACACAGGTTACTAGGAATATGACGCTTACTGGACGTACTCGAAGTAGAAATACTCTAAAACAAGTACTATTCCAGGCGGTGTTTGTGCATTAATCTGATGAATATGAGTCCATTTATCAAAAAATATATAATGAAATGGGATATGCACATTATGCTAGTTTACAGTATAAACTAATTTAGGAAAATACTGAATATATATATATATATATATATATATATATATATATAATGTACATTATATGTATGTACATTACAGTAAATTCTGAATATTCTGTATATATTCTATATAGTCTGAATAGAATATATATACACTGAATACCCCCCCCCCCCCCCCTCTCTCTCTCTAACAGGCTAAGCTAGCTCGGCTAGCTCGTCCCTCACAGGAACTCCTTGAGACGCACCGGCTTCATCAGCATCCCGGTGCCGCTCGGACTGAACCGCCTCCCGCGAACCTTTCGGCCCCGACAGACCTCCGCACCCGACGGGACGCAGTCGCGGCTCCACTGACCCGACGAGCGAAGATGATTAAGCTCTTTTCCCTGAAGCAGCAGAAGAAGGACGAGGAGTCTGCGGGAGGGAACAGGACCGGGTCCGGGGGCAAGAAGGCCAGCGCGGCCCAGCTGCGGATACAGAAAGGTAGGAGACCAGGACCCGAGCCGCCCGGTCCGCTAGGGACCGTCACCTGTGGACCCGGAACCTACAGGGTACACGAGTACATGAGTACACGAGAGCCAGGGAGTATCAGCGGGTACAGGCTAGCAGCTAGCATGCTACCTGATAGTTTGGGCTACATTTAAAAACAAGCTACAAGCTAGCAGGCTAGCGTTAGCCTGTTGTTGTTATTGTTATTATCATGACTTTATACAACATATTGATCCTGGACACCTTCTCTCAGTGGAGCAGCTGTAAGCTATCAGTTAGCTTCACAGAGCTATCAGTTAGCTTCACTGAGCTAGCTGCTAGCTTCACTGAGCTAGCTGTTAGCTTCACTGAGCTAGCTGTTAGCTTCACTGAGCTAGTTGTTAGCTTCACTGAGCTAGCTGTTAGCTTCACGGAGCTAGCTGCTGTGTCAGCTCTGTTTCCCAGAATAACAATCTGGTGACGTCATGACATCCCGACTGGTACTGCGTTACTGAGGCGGGAAGTACCTAAGTACCTTTATAGTACTGCACTCTAGTACACACCTGAAGTACTTGGTCTTGAGGGGTCATCTCAGAGGTAACAATTGTACTTTTACTGTACAATATCTCAGAGTATATCATGTATAATTATAATGTGTATATAAATATAATATACTACTTGTGTTTCAGACATCAATGAGTTGAATCTGCCCAAAACTTGTGAGATCAACTTCCCCGACGACGACGACCTCCTGACCTTCAGACTCATCATCTCCCCAGACGAGGTGTGTGTGTGTGTGTGTGTGTGTGTGTGTGTGTGTGTGTGTGTGTGTGTGTGTGTGTGTGTGTGTGTGTGTGTGTGTGTGTGTGTGTGTGTGTGTGTGTGTGTGTGTGTGTGTGGCAAATGTTAGACTTAATGTGTGTGTTTGTGTCTCAGGGCTTCTACAAAGGAGGGAAGTTTGTCTTCAGCTTTAAGGTGAGACACTCGTTCTCTCTCTGATCTTCATGTGTATTTGTACTACTAAGTACATTTAGTGAAGTATGAATACTACTAACTCGGCATGAATAAATAAAGCTGAGCCATGAGAAACTATTACGTACATATACTAGTGCATTGTGTAATAATACCTGTGTTATAAACGTGTGCTGCAGGTAGGACAGGGTTACCCACACGACCCCCCCAAGGTAAAGTGTGAGACGATGGTGTATCACCCCAACATCGACCTGGAGGGGAACGTCTGCCTAAACATCTTAAGGTCTGTCCCCTTCTGGTTGGATGCCTATCCACCTTAAATCCACCTTAAATCTGTTGGTGAGCCGTGTTTGTGTTGTTGTCCACAGAGAGGACTGGAAGCCTGTGTTGACAATAAACTCCATCATCTACGGTCTACAGTATCTATTCCTCGTGAGTTCACTTCCACTCCTTTCACTCTGAAGAGTTGTGTTTCATCTGGAGTCTGAACTCAGTAGAGCTCAGTACATAAATGCAGTAGAGCTCAGTACATAAGTCAGTAGAGCTCAGTGCAGCTCAGTTGATAAGTCAGTAGAGCTCAGTACAAAAGTCAGTAGAGCTCAGTAGATAAGTCAGTAGAGCTCAGTAGATAAGTCAGTAGAGCTCAGTAGATAAGTCAGTAGAGCTCAGTGCATAAGTCAGTAGAGCTCAGTGCATAAGTCAGTAGAGCTCAGTAGATAAGTCAGTAGAGCTCAGTAGATAAGTCAGTAGAGCTCAGTAGATAAGTCAGTAGAGCTCAGTGCATAAGTCAGTAGAGCTCAGTGCATAAGTCAGTAGAGCTCAGTGCATAAGTCAGTAGAGCTCAGTGCATAAGTCAGTAGAGCTCAGTGCATAAGTCAGTAGAGCTCAGTGCATAAGTCAGTAGAGCTCAGTAGATAAGTCAGTAGAGCTCAGTAGATAAGTCAGTAGAGCTCAGTAGATAAGTCAGTAGAGCTCAGTGCATAAGTCAGTAGAGCTCAGTGCATAAGTCAGTAGAGCTCAGTCTAACCCTGTCACTTAACCCCCCTAGGAGCCGAACCCAGAGGACCCGCTGAACAAGGACGCAGCAGAAGTCCTGCAGACGAACCGGCGGCTCTTTGAGCAGAACGTCCATCGCTCCCTGAGGGGCGGCTACGTGGGCGCCACCTACTTCGAGAGGTGTCTGAAATAACTTGGCGTCCCAGGATTCTCCAACACCCCCCGCCCCCCCTCACTCCCCACCCCGACCCCCGTCCTGCTCGTTGGCAGAAGCAGGAGCTGCAGCGACAGGAAGCAGCACGCCAGAAGACGCTTTTCTGTTTTAAAACAAAAGAAGAAGAAACTCCACCCTCCCCTCCTCTTCCCCCCGTGCCCCCTTCCTCCCATATTTCTCTCTGTTTTACTTACAAGGCAACATGAAACCGTTTACACGCCACCGGGTATGCCGACACACACCAGAACTGGACTCAAAGAATCGGCTGACGGCGGCCGAGTGGGGTGGGGGTGGGGGGGGGAGATGGATGATCTGCCACGACGACGATGATGATGACATGATTTTCTTTTATTTTCATTTTGTGTGTGGCGAAGACACCTGCATCTGACAGGTGGTCACAAGGACACGCCCCCTCCGTCACGCTGCCAGTTAATTGTTCGTTACACATCAGCAAACTCCAAACTAACCACGGACGCTGCCACCCGTGCCCCCCATCCCTGTCCTGCTTTCTCAGTGAGCAGCAACTCCACGCAGGGGAGGGGCCTCTGATGGAAGTGGGAGGGGCCTATAATTACAAGAGCAGATGAGCCTTATGAAGTCCCTCGAAGTTTCCCTCTGGAAAGACGTGAACTGCTTTCAAGCGGCGGCAACTCAGCTGTAGATATGACATCAGTGGGAGGGGCTTGTGAGTCGCAATGGGGGCTGATCATGGCAAATTCAGGCACGCCTTAAAAAGTTCCTTAAATTAAGATGGAAAAAGTATAGTGATGTCAGTGCTGGAGGGAGGAGCTTCAAAGTTGGTTGGGTGGTGCTTATTGGATGGGGCGGGGACCCTCAGTGGAAGCCTTAAATAGTTCTTAAAGACATGATAGTTTCCATCCTGCGGTGACACAATAGCTGATGATGTCACAGCATCCCTGAAGGGGAGGGGCTTGTTAGTATGCAGTTGGTCACATGAAGCTGACAGGTGGAGGTGAATTACAACTGAGATGAGTCAGTTTGGAATTTGCTGCTAGATCACGCAAACGTAAACACTGAGTGTCAGGGGGCGGAGCGTTGTGTCAAGTGGGCGGGGCTGTGTGTGTGTGTGGGGGGGGCATTGTGTTTAAAGGGGTGGATGGGCAGGGTTTATGAGGGGGGCTTTTGGTTTTCAATGGGGTATGTTGTGGGTGGGGTCACAGAGGGGAGGGGCTTAAAATGTTACAATTATATTGTGTATATTGAAACCCCAGCTGTTCACATTGACTGCAATATGATTTATGTTAAATAAAATATAAACTTGAATGATTGTAATGTTGTGATTTGTTTTTCAGACAATTTCACTAATGGAATGAGTCATTTAAAGTCATAAAGATTATTAATAAATACAATTAATGACCTACAGAACCTGAAACCAGTTCATTCAATCCAGTAATTTATTACAGATTTACCCAAAAAATAGTAAAAACTCTTTCAGGGGAAAAAAGGGAAGAAACCTTCAGGAGAGCAACAGAGGAGGATGGACAGAATCAATAGTCATGTGACGAATCAATTTAACAGAGTTACAGCACATTCAATGAATATCACAGAAATCATTCAATGAACATGACATATTATTCATGTAATAAGTAGTAGGCATGGACCACGACCCAGATAACCAGGATCCATGAAGCAGGAGGTAAAGAGGGGCATCAGCAGGGCCGCCATGGCAGGGAACAGGACCAGATCCAGACAGCCACGATCCATGGAGGCTTGAGGAGAGGAAGCACAGAGGCTCCCGAGAAGAAGTAGAGTTAGTAATGTGCATTAAAGAGACATTAATTCATCCAGAAGGAGAGAGAGGAGAGAGAGAAGAGGAGCTCAGTGTATCCCAAGATGTCCCCCAGCAGTCTAGGCCTATAGCAGCATATCTAGGGGCTGGACCAGGGCTGGCCTGAGCCAGCCAATGACCCTGAAACCTAAATGGATTTTTGGTTGTTGATTTTTTTTAACAAAATTAAGTTATGAATGTCCAATATTCAGTCGGCTCAGCCGTCGCCATGTTGAGAGCTGTGTGGAGGCAATCGATTGGCTCCCACCTTTAAAAGGCATTTGTCACGAAAAGGAGGATGAAGGTGTCGACTTCATTTGTGACGTTCGTCTTTAATTAACAGCTTTGATCAAATGTACAAACAGACAGTCGGATCACACAGGTGTCTTCAGAGAACCATCACCATTGGCTGACAGGTGAGGAGGTGGAGTCAACTCATAAAGGTGACATAAAATAAGTAGACTTTTCAGATACTCCTTTGTTTTATGACATGAGAATTAAACAATCAACTCCACTTATTTGGATATTTATTTTGCGTCTTCATTTAATTGGTTATTAACATCTTAGTCTTTGATCCGTTATGAAAATATAAAACCCACTTTCTGTAACAATAAACTCAGTAAATATATTTAGGATTAGGGGGGGGGACTCAGGCCAGCTGGTGCTGTGAGGTCATGAGGACCAGAGGGACCTCCTTGTCTCCGGTTCCCAGCAGAGGAAACATCCTCTCGGTGAACTCTGAGGATCCGATGAAGCTGTAGATCTCTGAGCCCGACTTCACGTTGAAGAAGGTCACCTGACCCTCGTCCACGTCCAGGAACACGCCCACCTGACGCAGCTTCGGAGGACTCTTGACCTGCACGTCAACGAGAACACGTTCAAGTCTTTCCTTCTTCTGCAGACTTTGAATGAAAGTCATCGTCACGTCAATGAAGGGGCGGCTAGTTAGCTAGCTAGCTAGCATGCTATCCTTTCAATACTAATCACTAGCACTAATGCTAATTGCTAGCATATTGACTGTAATGATTACAGTTATATAAAAGCATTAGTGCTGGCTATATGTATTCTAGTGATTAGCATTAGTGCTAGCTATATGTATTCTAGTGATTAGCATTAGTGCTAGCTATATGTATTCTAGTGATTAGCATTAGTGCTAGCTATATGTATTCTAGTGATTAGCATTAGTGCTAGCTATAGGTACGCTAGTCACTAGGACCTTTTGGTCAAAGTTGTAGTTGGATATTAAAATCATGACTGAAAATGACTGTTTTACTTCCGTATGAAATATACTATATTATTTATATAAAATGTAGTGAGTGTGGACCTTGGTGAGGGGGGGGGCGGTAAGAGCTCGCATCTGGCTGCCGCTCCACCAGAGTGCGTAGTACCCGTTAGAGGGACTCATGTCAAACAGCCCTTTCCTGGGCGCCGACTCACTGACCACGCCCAGCTTCCAGTCCTTATTGTCCCCAACAAACACCTGCACAGGTGGACAGAACACACGTTAGTACCGGTCAGCGGATCAGGTCCCGGATCAGTGAGGGGGAGTCTGACCTCCCAGTAGTGGCGTCCCGTGCTGTAGTTCTCTTTGGCGATGGCGCAGGACCAGACGTCAAAGCGCTGCTGACTGTTTCTGTAGAACTGCAGCTTCTCGCCTCTCTTCACCTGCTTCCTGTCCTCAGACAGGATGAGGAACGGGTACGCCGTCACTGGGTTCAAGGTCACGTCCTCTGGAGACCACAGGGACACCGTGAGGGGGGACGCAACGAAGACCTGAAGACCTAAAGACTCACCAGAGACCTAAAGACTCAACAAAGACCCACCAGAGATCTAAAGACTCACCAGAGATCTAAAGACCCAGAGACCGAAAGACTCAACAAAGACCCACCAGATACCTAATGACTCACCATAGACCTAATGACTCACCAGAGACCTAATGACTCAACAAAGACCTAAAGACTCACCAGAGACCTAATGACTCACCAGAGACCTAAAGACCTACCAGAGACCTAAAGACTCACCAGAGACCTAAAGACTCAACAAAGACCTAAAGACCCACCAGAGATCTAAAGACTCACCAGAGATCTAAAGACCCAGATACCTAAAGACTCAACAAAGACCTAAAGACTCAACAAAGACCCACCAGAGATCTAAAGACTCACCAGAGACCTAAAGACTCACCAGAGACCTAAAAACTCAACAGAGACCCACCAGAGATCTAAAGACTCACCAGAGATCTAAAGACCCAGAGACCTAAAGACTCAACAAAGACCTAAAGACCCACCAGAGATCTAAAGACTCACCAGAGACCTAATGACTCAACAAAGACCTAAAGACTCACCAGAGACCTAATGACTCACCAGAGACCTAAAGACCTACCAGAGACCTAAAGACTCACCAGAGACCTAAAGACTCAACAAAGACCTAAAGACCCACCAGAGATCTAAAGACTCACCAGAGATCTAAAGACCCAGATACCTAAAGACTCAACAAAGACTCAACAAAGACCCAACAGAGATCTAAAGACTCACCAGAGACCTAAAGACTCAACAAAGACCCACCAGAGATCTAAAGACTCACCAGAGATCTAAAGACTCAACAAAGACCTAAAGACCCACCAGAGACCTAATGACTCACCAGAGACCGAAAGACTCAACAAAGACCTAAAGACTCAACAAAGACCTAAAGACTCAACAAAGACCTAAAGACTCACCATAGACCTAATGACTCACCAGAGACCTAATGACTCACCAGAGACCTAATGACTCACTAGAGACCTAATGACTCACTAGAGACCTAAAGACCTACCAGAGACCTAAAGACTCACCAGAGACCTAAAGACTCAACAAAGACCTAAAGACACACCAGAGATCTAAAGACTCACCAGAGATCTAAAGACCCAGATACCTAAAGACTCAACAAAGACCTAAAGACTCAACAAAGACCCAACAGAGATCTAAAGACTCACCAGAGACCTAAAGACTCAACAAAGACCCACCAGAGATCTAAAGACTCACCAGAGATCTAAAGACTCAACAAAGACCTAAAGACCCACCAGAGACCTAATGACTCACCAGAGACCGAAAGACTCACCAGAGACCGAAAGACTCAACAAAGACCTAAAGACTCAACAAAGACCTAAAGACTCACCATAGACCTAATGACTCACCAGAGACCTAATGACTCACCAGAGACCTAATGACTCACCAGAGACCTAATGACTCACTAGAGACCTAATGACTCACTAGAGACCTAAAGACTCACCAGAGATCTAAAGACTCAACAAAGACCTAAAGACACCAGCATGCTAACACTCACCCATGTAGACCCGGGCCTTCTTGTGTCCTGTGATGACATCGAGCGGATTAACGTCAAATCATTTATTCACAATATTAATATGTCAGTTATTGATTAGAGACCAACCTGTGACCGACTTCATCTTCTTCCGATCTGAAGGGAAACAGGAAACAGTCACTCTTTCACAGTAAAGGTCACACTGGTCATCTTAATGAAAGATGTTTAGTCAGCTGTCTCAATCCATTACCCAGCATGCACCTGGCTAACAATCAATCAGTTCTTTACACACAAGACCCGGCTAGATGGCCTGCTGTGATTGGTTGATGGTCACATGTCACTAAACAAACAGTGCTCCTCTTCATCGTCACCTTTCAGAGACCACTGACTCTTCCTCAGACTGGTGGTGCTTCCTCTCAGACTGAGCATGCTCTCTGCAGCCGTCAGGTCACCTGAGACACACACACACACACACACTTAAAGGGACGTTATTATGATTATTATTATTATTATTATTATCCGCCCCGTCCCACCTGACCCTCTGGAGAGCCCCTCCCCCATCCTGACGTCGTCCATCTTGTCCTTCAGCTCCGACAGCACGCTCTTCACCTCCGAAAGCTGGAA